>CM033272.1:1962215-2552215 GCA_019343175.1 Oedothorax gibbosus
ACTAAATTTCCGGTATTTCTGACGCATGTATCAACAATGGCATTCGCCAAAATAGATTTTTTACTTTAAAAAAATGGCTGTTATGATTCATGGATAAAAAAATTTAAAACGTGCTAATAAAGTACTTTTTTCTTCCTCTAAGTAAACCTTACCTGTGAATCGTACCTTGTGGTACACAGTGTTAAGAAATTATTAATACAGTCAAACCTTGTTAACGCGAACTCGCTTAACAAGAAATTTCGCTTAAGATGAACTGAAAGCATTTTTCCTGCCTATAAAGCTTTGAGCTCATGCTAAAAAAAATCGCTTTAGACGAAATCCCGCTTAACCCGAAAAAAAACATTTAAAATTTGACTTTTTTCTTTCTTCTTAGTAATTCAAAGTTTTGAAGAACAAATAAAACAAAACATTTTTTTAAAAAACGGCAACGAACATTATAAAAAATACTGTACAGAACAATTTTTCTATAGTTTGTACTGCTCGAACTAAACTTAATTAATTGAATTTCTAATTTTATGCATGTATCATTAGTGTATTACATTTAAAATTAGAATATTTTTTATATGTTATTTTTTAAACTATTCACTGGTTCAACTTTTTAAAAAATCTTGACAGTTAAAATTAAATTCGGTTAACACGAAAAGTTTCGGCGCTCCCTTCGAGTTCACGTTAACATTATTTTTGAAATTTTAGTTTATTCACAAATAAATTTCAAAATTTGTATAATGCCTGAGGTAATTTGGTTGACTTGAAATATTCCAGTGTTCCTTTTGAGTTCACATTAACAAGTTTTAACTGTAGTGCAACGAACGTTTCTTAAAGCAGTAAGACGATTCAATAAATTAGGAACTCGCTTTAAATTTTTCTGGATTCGTCTCTAGCTTTACACAAAACCAAAAAAAATGCACTGTTAACCTAATTTAGAATTGAAAAGAGATGGTAATTTTTAAAAAAAAAAAACATTCATTCGCATTTAGTAACACTTCTGACTACTATCTTTTAGCCTCGTATAGTCATATTACAGAGCTGAGCACAGCCAATACATGCCTTGTAATTGTTTAACACTGATTATTTGACAATGTTGATATCTAAGTAATCTCACAACAAGCTACTGCTTTGAGATTGCTGTATCACATATATAAATATAGCCTTAAATTACTTATAAAACTGCAGAGAAAAATTCGAATTTCATGTTAAGGTAGAAATGAAAAGTTTTGTTGTCTTAAGGAGTACTATGTACAAGATTTTAGTTATTTGTAAAAATTTAGCTTTATTTGGCTAAAAAAATAAATCAAGTGAAAAGGCATCCTGAAATATTTGTTTATTTTTACTCTACGTTTTTTTTTCTTTATTTTTACTTTACGTTCTAATATATTTCCCATAAAAATATGTTTTAAAAAAAAAATTGAAATTTCACCATACATAATTGTTTCATCATAATTGCTATACATTCATTATTTTTTTCTTTTTTAATACTGTCTTCTTCTTGTACCTTTTATAACAATGCATAATCTAACCTTCAGCTGGTTTAATAGCTTAACTAGAAGAATCTAATAAAAAGTTTTTAACATTCAATTCAATTTTTCAATTAAGAGGTTTGTTGTGTTATATGACTTTTGTTCTGGAATATTTTTATGTGGCTATTCAGGATTTTTTAAAAATTGAAATCTAATCTTGTATAAGGGTCCAAGTTAAATCAATCTAACATTATAAGGCGTTACCAATTCATCGCCCTATCTAAACACAGTACGAAGGTTTGACATTTTTAGCCTACTTTTCTTTTTTTAATTCGAAAGAATTAAAAAAATGAAAAAAGTAGGTATTGACATGCGGTCGATGTCCGTCTGTCTGTCTGTCCGTCCGTACCCCCCTTCCAAAATCGGTTCTAATCATCGGATCTTAAAAATTCTTTTTTTGTTAGAAAGCTATAACCTCAGATACCCAACTTTCATACTTTTTGTCCGTCTGTCTGTACGTACGGACGGACATAAATCTACTATCTGTCGGCGAATTTCCCATTGAATTAGCATTGAAATTCAATTTTGAGTCATTTAAATCACTGTAGGTATTGAAATGCGGTTGATGTCCAACTGTCTGTCTGTCCATCTGTTCGTATGTCTGTGTGTTCGTATGTCTGTCCGTCTGTCTGTCCGTTTGTCTGTCTGTCTGTACCCCCCTTCCAAAATCGGTTCTAATCATCGGATCTTAAAAATTCTTTTTTTGTTAGAAAGCTATGACCTCAGATACCCAACTTTCATACTTTTTGTCCGTCTGTCTGTACGTCCGGACGGACATAAATCTACTATCTGTCGGCGAATTTCCCATGAATTAGCATTGAAATCAATTAGTCATTAAATATGAGATTGAAATGCGTTGAATCCATTGTCTGTCTGTACCATCTTCTGTCTGTTCTATGTCTGTCTGTTCGTATGTCTGTCATCTGTCTGTCCGTTTTCTGTCGTTGTACCCCCTTCCAAATCGTTCTAATCATCGATCTTAAAAATTCTTTTTTGTAAAAGCTATGACTCGATACCCAACTTCATACTTTTGTCCGTCTGCGTACTCCGGACGACATAATTACTATCTGTCGAAATTTCCATTGATTAGCATGAATTCATTTTGGTCTTTAAATCACTGTGCCAATCACATGGCATAGAAACTTTATTTAAACATATTTGAAGCAAAAATAATTCATGAATCATTGGATGACTCATAAAATGAGACAATTGATTCTTGTATTCATTAATTATCTACCAAAAAGCGGCAAGGCATACTTTTACATGCATTATACTTAGTTTTAATTTACTTTCTTGTTTTTTAATGCAGTTCGGAGTATTCATTACTTTTGTTATTATAAATATTTATTCTTCGAACTACAAATAAATCACGAGCAATGATAAAATTTTTAATTAATTTGCGAACGAATATTAAGGAAATTAGTTGATTTTGCTTTTGAGTTTAAATTATAGCTGGGTGCTGTGTTTCGATTTTTTTTTTAATGTGTATAATCTAGTGTAGAAACGGCTGTTGATGATATTTTACTTAGGAACCTAGTTTTTTCCCGATTAGAACTTCAGTAAGTATTTAAGAACAGGAAGTAGGGCTATTAGTTCTTTATGAACTTTTGTTAATTCTTGCTATTGTAATGATGAGTAATTTTCAAAGAAATATACTCATTCGTTGTGTTGGTCTGTGCTTTGGTTCCAAGCTATGTCTATTTTTTTTAGGACAGAAAGCATGTCTCCATGTCCACAGGATATTTCCTTATCTCCTACTTCGTTGGAAAGATGTCTTTCCTGGTATTGAAATTAAGGATTCTTATAAGTATCTTCAAGAATTGGCATTAGAAATTGATAAGAGTCTTCATGTGGCTGCCAGGAGCAGTAATTCAACTAAGCATCATGTGTTTAAGATCGATACTACCAAAGGATTGTAAGTCTTATTTTTAAAATTATTACACAATTTTTTTAATACCATTTGAATAGCTCATATTGTAAATGCATTATGTTTTTTATGGTTTTAAAATGTGTATTAGACTGTATATCGTAGTTCGTAGACTTATTAATATTTGATTTTCCTTTTAAAAAATTTATCTTGTGTCCAGGGTTCGAAATTCCTGGTCGCTAGTCGCAAAATGCGACCAAATATTTTCGTTTTGCGACCATAAAAATAATTTAGTTGCGGTTGTCGCGACTAGTTTTAAGAATCGTCAATACACACTTTTCCATTTTTTAAAAATTACAATAAAAAATTCCTACGGGGAAAAAAAAGGCGAGATTGTGTTAATAAAAAAAATTTATGAACATAACTTGATGAATGAATATCAGCTATGGAAGGTTTATGGAAGGCAAAAGATAAAAAAAAAACAATCATACAAATGTATTATAGGACAGACTTTTTACTGAGACAAATGACAGTCCATATGGAGGAAACTTTTGAATTTATTGATTGTAATTTCTTTTCTTAAATTTTTATCATTCATCACAGCAATTTGAGAAAGAGGTTTTAGTGTTCTTAATGTAATTAAAACTGACAATCGAAGTAGAATAAATGTCAGCTTTAATGATTTGATAATGATTAAAATAAATGGTACATCTACTGATGATTATAATTCAAGAAATGCAATCCAGCTTTGGTTTGAAGATGTCACAGTTGGTAGACGTCCAGAGCTTATTTATAACTAATGAACAAATAGTATATTTGTAATAAAAAATGGCTTTTATGTATAATAAACATAGCTTTAATGTAATAAAAAATAGCATTTATGTAATAAATTTTTTTTCTAACAATTGCGCCTAGATATTCTGCATTTGCGCCTAGTTTTTTGGGTTAGTCGCACAGATTGCGCTTACATTTTTTTAAATGAATTTCTAACACTGCTTGTGTCATTGTATAACTTCTACCTATGTCATTATCTTGCTTAATCAGCTTTAAATATAAATTTTACTGGAAACTTAACGTTGTTATTTTAACCTTGTTGATTTCCTTGGTACAGAATGCTAAACCTTTAAGAAAAAAATAAACTTTTGAATAACCTGCAAATTATAAATTTATAACTTTTTGAAAAACTATTTTTTTTTTCACTTTCTGCCTATGGTATAGCTTTCATTTCAATCATAAATGACTTTTTCCATTTATTTAAAATAATTGTGTTAACATGATTTAATTTTTAGGTCCTTTTATGGATACTATGAAAATGAAGAAGAATTTCTTAAGATTTACTTTTATAATCCATATGATGTTAGCAAGTAAGCAGTTTGTTATCGTTTGAATTATTTAAAAATTGTAATATGTCCTTGTTTTTATTTTTACTTTAAACCACAATTAAAGATTAGTTTAGTACCCACAACTTTTAAAAACAAATTTAGAAAGTTTGAATTTTACCAAGATTATTTGTATTCAAAAACCAATGTCATTTTATTTTCGTCCTTTTTTTGTACTTAAACTGTAGAATTTTTTATACTAAATGAAGTATGGGCTTAAAAGTCTTTATTAAATAATAGCAACAAAGTGTAAAATAAAATGAGATAATTACTTTCACGTCGATGTTAATCCAGCCATAAATTTATTAGATTGGTAACAGGACTTTTAAACTTTTATATAAAAATTATTGGAGAAAAGGGGTGTCTGCCTTTATTAACGCATTAAAGACAATTCACAAGAAAATTTGCCATGCGAAAATGAACTTATTGCTTAAGTTTATCTAAATAAACACAATATTTGACAAATACAGTGGCGTACTCAGAAAATAATTATGGGGGAGGGCTGACCGGGGGTCCCTGGGCCAACCAACGGAAAACTTTTTAAAAATTCCTAAGAATAACCGGTATTTTAAGGGATACTTTAAGTTTATTTTCTCTTTGAGTGCAAGTTTTTAGTAGGGACTATAGGAATGAATGATAGAAAGAAAAGATTTTAGGTTTTATTTTGACAAAATCTTTTTACATCAGCTGTCTTACAAAACAAGCAAGCGCGCGAGAGAAATGTTCCTTTGCGGATGCGGAGTTTGGAATATATGAAATACGTTTTATTTATTTTTTAGTGCATTTCTTAGGAATAGGAATGCAGCTATTTATTTCGTAGTTGTAGTGAAATGTAACTCCCGCAAACCAGTATTCAGTATGCGATGTGTTCACTATTGGCGGATATAAAAACAGAATGTAATTTTTTCTGTGGGGGGGGCGGGGGGCTACAGCCCCTTTAGACCCCCCCCCCCTTCCTGTGGGGTGCCTGGTGCCTGGACTAAATAAGTACCCATCAGGTCCTGATATAAATGTAATGTATTCCAATTCTTATAATTAAATCCACCGAGTACAAATGGGACTCTTAAAATACTTAATTATCAACTTAAAAATTAATGTCATTTACTCTTGAAATAAGGTTAAAATGTTTTCCCAAACTTTGCTATTAATCCAATCTATCTCATAATGTTTCTTATTCAATATTAATGTATCCAACTTCAAATTATGCAATAGAAAATTGTTTAAATGATCACTTTGCTATTATTTCAATGTATCATATTCAATATTTATTTCATTTTAGAACCTCTGAACTACTTACCAATGGTGCAATTTTCAACAAGTGCATTCAACCACATCAAGCTCATTTTCCATTCCATCTGCAGGTGAATATCATTTATCGATTTATTTAATACAGGGCGCAATTAAAAGTGGCCCCGTCATGGAGATAAGAATGAGATAAAATTGTTGCCAAGTCAAAAACCAATGCAAAAACAGGTTTGCTAAGTGAAACCATTGATCGCTTCAATATTAAAATACGCTTGGCGTCCAAATAAACGCTTGGCGAATTATTTGCCGGCAATTATGCTATGGTTTGACAAGCTAATTGGAATGCAATTTAAACTGAAGGTTTGTACAGCTGTGCAAAAAAAGTTTCCTCTGGTGATTATTTCAGCCGTTATTTATCCAAGAGAATCGGACCTTTTTGTTTGTGTTAATACAAAAGATTCTAAATTGATTGCAAGAGACAAAATGTGGTGTTCGGACCCGTTGTGGAATGTTTTTGGACTTGTGTTCAAAACTGATCCTGTCTGACGCCTTTTCGTAACTAATCGTTATATAACCTTTTTTTTGGCACTTTTACACCATTAAATTCTTTAACAAACAACTGGCACATTTTCCCCACAAATTTGTTTCAATAAAACTTTCTACAATGAACACCCTCTGCTCTATTGTGAGTATTATTTTCACCTGTGCAATGTGCATTGATCAACTCGCACATCACAATAAGATCTAAACACGCCCATATACCATGAGTAGCTCTAATGTGATGCTAATCCAATCCAACCAATGCAACAACAGGTTTGCCAAGAGAAGCCATTGCATGCTTGAATAATCTATTATTTTGACTTGAAGGCTTTCAGACGGCTTCAATAGTTTTCTCGCCAAGCATTTCAAGGCATTCCTATCTCTACACCAGGGCCACTTGTATTTGCGCCACCCTGTACTTTGCACATTTTATTTGGCATTCAGTATTACATATTACACAATGTATTTATTGCACTAATTGACAACGTTAAAATTTTAAAAATAAATATCATTTACTGCTTTGTTCTCACAGTGCATTCTTTCATCGAATTAAAAAGTAGAATCGGTTGCAATTCAGTGTTTAAGAGCGATGTTCAGTCATTGGTCAATCACCGAGATAAAGAGGTTTCTAAATCACAAGTTCTGCAGAAACATTTCTTTGCCATGTAAGCATGTTTTCGCAAGTGATAAGAATCGTTATAACGGTAAAATAAACAAATTTGAGTTGAAAATAGGATTCAGTTATTTAATAATTAACTGATAACGATTAAAATTAGTGTCGCTATCTTCAGAATATTTTGGAGTAATTAAAACTTGGTTTTTTTTTCAATAATCAGAGGATATTTTCCCTTTACATTTGTTGAATTTTGCTGTTATGACAATTCTCATACTGGCAAAAAAACCCTACTTACATGAATATGGCAAAGGAATGCTTTCGCAAAAGTTGAGATTTCAAAACTCATTCATTCTGTGTTTCCAAAATTGCGCGATCCGACCTTGGACAGCAAAAAGTTAGAACAAGCATTTCCGCCCCTTTACTTTTTAAGGAAAGGAAATGATTGATCTTGGAAACTTATAACTCGTCTCACCTTAATTGTTTCTAAAAAAGGTTAACTCAATCCTACTTTTAATATGTATCACTTATGCAATAATAATAATTTATTATTATAAATTATGTAGTTGTTCATTAAAATAACATTGATGTTTTTGCCAGTAATGAGAATCGCCATAGCTGCAAAATAAAACAAATTTGAAAGTAAAATAGCATAGGCTTATTTAATAATCACAATTAAAGTTTAAAAATAGTGTCACCCCCTTCAGAATATTTTGGGGTGATTAAAACCTAAAAATTAAGGAATAACCTGATGATATTTTTACTTCAAATTTGTTTTATTTTGATGTTATGACAATTCTCATACTTAGTGAGAAAAAAAAGGCTTACATGGCAAAGCAATACTTTTGCAGAAGTTGTGATTCCAAAACTAATGCATTAGCCTTATGGGACTGACCATCCCTTTTACAAGCAGAGCTAACTGGTTGGGTCAGGACTGATCAGGGTTAACTGGGTTGGAAAAATTGGCTCTTTTAGGACAGAGAGTGACAGTCAAAATTTTGATAACTGAAAAGTAATGTTATATATTACTTTGACTTTAACTTTTTAAAGTCTTCTAGATAACCTTAAGCCAAAGTCAAAAGTGAAATGTTTATTCAACCAAAACAGTTTAATGATTGGTGGTATAAAAATAAAAGTTTCAATATTTTAATGTAATACAAATCTGTTTCTAAAATGAAGTATATTGAGGTCAATTTAGATAATAGCTTTGCAAATACTTTTAATGCATAGAAACATTTTATCTTCACATTTTTAGCTGTTAAAAATTTGATAAAAATTTCTTGATTTCCTTATGTGAAATATACTTGAATTTTGCTTCCAAAATATGTATGTTTAACAGAATGTAACTAATATTTTAAGCTGTGTATTTAGTTGGTCTGATGTCTTCTCTTATAGAGATTTATTGGATATGAAATCTAATTCAAAAACAAAAATATCTAAAGTTTCACTTCTATTGGTGATTATTTTAGTTTTCTTATACTTTCATTCAGTTTAAAGCCTACATTCAATTATTTTCTTTTAATTTTTTAGTTCATGTCTGATTTCAACCTGTCTGGCATGAACCTTATTAATATAAGCCAATTCAAATTTCGAGCTTTAAATAACACCAACACTTCCGAGCCTTCATTGCCAAGGGATCAAAGTCTTTCAAGTTTGCTTGATGATAGCACTAACAGTGAAGATAAATTTTGGAATATCGGTATTATATCAAGGTAAATATTGTAACCATAGGGTTGTCATTCCTCTTGAATTCCATAAAAAGTCTATAGATTTGTAAAATATATTTTTTAAAAAAAGTTTATATTTTTAAATCTTATTTTGAACAACCATAGCTTCATCTAAAAATATGTTGAACCTCTAATGGGTTCTATTGGTGTATTTAGTTCAACTCAATTTAGCTAAGTCTTTACAGGAATAAGAGGTTTTAACAGTTTATATGCTAATAGATATCCTGTAAGACTTTCTGTTATGTAATGGTCATGTGATACAATCTATCATGTTTGATTTTTTTTTTAATTTTGGATATTTTTTCAGTTCTCAAATTAGTACTATACCAAAGCAATCTCATTGTGAGTTAGAGATAGACTGCTGCGACACTAATATAATGAACAAAATTGATCGAACAAGTAAGTTTGTTATTGCAATAAATTATTAATGTAGGGGAGAGAAGAGGCTATTGGGACAAATTTTTATTAACCTCTGTATTTCAGCAAAAATATAATAATTTTAATTTCTTTTTTAACACGTTCATAAACTGAACATTCGTTTACTTAAAAAGTCATTCGACAGATGTTAAAACATTACCACATTTTAGTTGCTGAGCATTTTAAACGAACATGTAAATGTCCCATTAGCCCCCATATGTGGGGTCTAATGGGACAGAGTGCAGGGCTAATGGGACAAGGTAAATGTTGCCTTAATAAAATTTTCAAAAAAGGCAAAATTAATCGGGAAAATAACATGAAAATAAAATTTTAAGGCAAACACCATTTACATAATGTATACATAATAAAATTTTATTTTTTTAAAACAATTATTTCCCATAGAAAGGTGAAATATCAAAGTTAAAATTCAAAATCAAGTATGCTCCCATAATTTTTGTTGAATCAGTGGAAAAGGATTGTTTTGTAACTAAATCTTCTAAATTTTATTCGTTATTCTTCTCGATTTCATTAATTCGTTTTTAAATTCAAATAGCTTACCCGGAGTCAAGGGCGTACCCAGGATCTGATTATGGGGAGGGCAGGTAACGTTAGGGGCCCCTATTTTCTTCATTTTGCTTGGGCCCCTTCTCTAGGGAATTTTCCTTTAACGCCCCCCTCCCCCTTCTTGTAAACTCGTATGGTTTACTTATCCAATCAATTGCTTAAAGCGAATTGCCAATCTTTTTTAAAAATTGATTATAAAATTTATTCACCCAAAATAACTAATTATAAACTAAGTAAATAATTACTAGTTAAATTATTATTAATTACTAATTAAACGAATTACCTTACATTTATTTGAACTTAATTTAGAACTAAATTTTAAATGTGCGCATTACTTTGGTTTTTTTAACAAATAAATTTAAGCTTACAAGTTATTTACATTCTAATACTTTCTAGGAAAATTGAATTTTTGTCTACTAAATATTTATAGAACACTTGCGCCGCCGAAGATTTTTGTTGTCAACGGAATGGGTGTATTAAAATATGCAATCCGTAGTAAACTGTTTAATAAACTAGAAGATAACTGAAATCCTGATGCAAAGAACAGAGAATTTACTTAATTAAAAAATGGTATTAAGTACGCTTTTAAGAAAAGTAGGAGAAATATTCAACTAAAAGTATAGGAGAATTCACTGAGCTAAATATATCTTTAAAACCTACTACATCCAAAACTTATTAAAGAAAAAGCCCGTTAACAAAATAATTAATTTTAAATAACAAATAGATCAGGTGCCTAAGCTCATTTTTCTTATTCATGTATGTATTTTACATAGAGACAAAAAGCAGTAATGCAAAAGTATTAGTAGTTTTACATCATAAAAACAGCATTTTAATATCGTACATGGATAAGGGTTACTCCATAAAGAGCATATGCAATCTATGTGTAGTACATGTTCAATTAAAAAAAAACTTTTATAATAAAATTGAACAATATAATCTTCAATAATTAAGTTATGGAGTTTAAATGTCTCCTCCTTTTCTTCAATAAATTGTTTTTGAAGAAAAAAACTTTTTAAAAAACTTTTATAATAAAATTGAACAATATAATCTTCAATAATTAAGTTATGGAGTTTAAATGTCTCCTCCTTTTCTTCAATAAATTGTTTTTTTTTACTAAAAATAAAATTTAACAATTATATATGGGCAGAAAATAAAGCATTGAAAAAAGTTTAACTGGTTGTTTTTATATAGTATAGATTTTTATATATAATTTAGATTTTTTTGCAAATGTTTTAAAAACTTATTTGTGCACAAGGCTAGATTATAGCTCATGGACCACATATATGCTCAATGTATATTTTTTAAAAAATGAAATTGTGCCATCACACTTACTTTATGGAAGAAATCACAAAAGCACTACTCCGAAATCCTATCGAAAGCATAAACTAAAAAAAACATATCCCTTTATTACCCTCTCAAACATACATATAGACTTCTCAGAAAGAAAAAATCCAATTTTTACTGAAATAACATAATTTATCTCTTGTGCACATTTTCTTGTAAATTATATTTATTTTTACTATACAATTGTTTAGAACTACAAAAAGAATGGGTTCTAAGCACTGAATTGGGTTTAACCAATTTATTTGTAATTGCTGAAACCAGCCTATGCCTTCTCTCAAAGGGGCCCTATATTACTTATTATGCCTTTAAAAACGCCCTATACCTATTACACTTGGAGCCTGCCCAACAGCAAATTCTAGCCTACTGCAAATTATTCAAAAATTAAAGCATTCAATTTCTATATTTATATTATTGTTCAAAGAAATGTAACATTTCAACGATCTTGGATAGCGTAAAATTTGTTTAAACAAATATTTTTTTCACAATCGCGTAATTCAAAGTTTCTTTCAGTTTTAAAGACTAAAATATTATATCTAAATTTTGTCTTGATTTTGAAAAAAATTCGGAGCCCCTTTTATATATATAATATATATAAGGGCCCCCAAGTACCGATCACCGAATAGGAAATTGAAGACAGGGCTTCCTCTTTAAAATTTGAAGGCTTGAAGTGGCCCCCCAAATCAACCCTTTAAAAATCCGTGCTATCATCTATTGCTTTACCATATTGGATTAAGAAGGTATTGGATTACAAGGGTAGCGATTTGATAAACAAAATCTGTATTATCTTGGTTAATGTATGGTAAATGATAACCTTTAATTTGACACAAGTTGGTAGCCCATTAAAAGGCTCTTGGCAAATTATTTGCCCATGTATTAGACTGAGATGATGCGTTGGGGGGCCCCCAAATCCAGGACAGGCTTCACTTGCAAAAAAAGTCTTGATCGGTTCCTGGGCCCACAAAGGCAGTGGGCCTAATTATGATCATATTAGGCCCAAAATTTGAACAAAATACGTAAGCCCCTTTTTTGAAAAAACGCATTAATAGGGGGCTTCAGAGACAAGTGGGCCCAATTGGTAACAAATGGGCCCGATATGAAAAATATGCAGGCCCCTTTTTGTGTAATATATTGGTCCCCCAGGACCAATCGGGAATATATGGGCCTCAATTTGAACAACATTTGTAGGCCCTTTTATATGATATAAATATATATTGTATATAGGGGCCTCTAGAGGCAAAGTGGTCCCCTGGCCCACTTAATAATTGGGAACAAATGGATTATATCAAATTTTAAAAAAGTGTCTCCCCTTTCACATATAATATATACAGGGGCCCCATTGGACAAGAGGGGCCCCTGGGCCCACTTCACCTTTTCTAGGGAGGGGCAGCTGCCCCCCTCTGCCCTATGGTGGGTACGCCATTCTTCTTCTTCCACGTCTTCTCTCCACTTCAACACAAGCTTTTAATGACTGATCTTTGGTTGTTAAAATGTGAAGTCTAACTGAGTTACAATGCTGTAGTGTAGAAATATTTGTAAAAAAGTATATTTTTCCCCTCTTTAGGCCCCTTGTCCCATTAGCCCCCACTCTCCCTTATAACTTTATTATATATGCTTACTTTATTATATCTGGCTGAAGTTATTCAGTTTAGCCAAACAAAATTTTCTAAATGTTTGCATATAAGTCTTATCCTAAATGTTTGCTACTGAAGGAGATGTTGGAGAAAATCCAGGCATAGCAGCTATTTGGACAGAAGAAAGAGTGAGGAGATTAGCTAATAATGATACTTCACCACTTACCCCCGTTCCTTCTCAAGGTAGTCTTTTTATTCTTATAATGTCTGATATTTTAGTTGTAAAGCCTCATCATACTTCTAGGGTCTAATCACCACTACACACAAATTGCATTGTAATTAAGGATTTGCTTTTCTGTGTTTTGGATATAAAGACTTTTAGTGTAAACAATTTTCATTTAAAATATCCTTTTCACAAACACAAAATTGTTTGTGGAATTTTTTCACAAAGCATCTCAAAATTATATTACTATAGCACAGAGGGAACAGTTGGAAGTACTTTTAAGAAATGTTTTACCAAATTAATGAACAGAAATTGTACTATTATTTTTTTATCCTCATTACTGAGTTTGCCTAAATCATATTATTCTTTTAAACTTATTGTGTTTCCGTAAGGGTGAAACTATTATTTTTTGTTCACTCCATCAATTTATTGAGGTCTCAAGATCAGTGAGAAAGAACATCGAGGACATTTTTTTATTGGGTTTTGTCTATAAGCAAAGAGGAAAAAAACATTTCTTGGGGGATCATTTCTTCAAAAATATTTCTCAAATGCATAGATTTAGCCCCACCCCTTTTAAAAGACTGCAACCGTATCTTATTTTGGAAAGATAATCAATCTATTTATTTACAGATCGACTGAAAGCTTTTGAAACTCCAAGTGATACTCACTTTAAGGAAATGGCCCGTAAATTTTTATTTAGGTAAGGAGTGATAACCATTGATTTCTCCAATAGCAAATTAATTTGAATTTTGAATTTGTAATCATTATTTTTTTTAAATAATATGTAATTTAAAAGTAAAGTGTACTAAGTTTTTCCCACAACAACTTTAAAAATCCTGTCTTCAGGCAAGCTTTATGAAATAATGCCGTAATTTATAAAAAATATTTTATTAGAAAAATTTACTTTTTAGAATTTTGATACCTTTGTCAAAGGTACGATTATAAGATTTGCTTATTAATAAAAATTAACTTTTATGCAAGGGCGAAGCTTAGTAATCTGTCTACAGATAGTATTAAGAAAATTATTCTAAATTTGGTCATTATTATTATTTTTTAAGTTAAATGTTTATTATTAACCTTGTTGCTATACATGTGCACATTTTTTATGTAGCCAAAAATGTGAAGTTCCCCTTCAGTCTAATGAAGCTGATATTGATTCATCTATAGGTAATGGTTGTTTTTATTTTAGTTTTTTTTCTGTATGTAGTAATGGAAAAAATATTTTACTTAAGTGTATAAAGTTATAAATAAACATTGCATTAAGTATTAAAATAAAATGTTTCTTGATGTATGTATAACAATGCAGTAAACTTTTAAAACATTTATTTTATATTATGAAACAGGTTCTATCACGCAAAAATGCAAAAAACTTCCAATCACTAAAAATAAGTGTTTCGGCATATCTACTGCTTACCCCTTTTTAAGATGGCTTAATTATAAACATTAGTTACCTAGTTTTGGATTTAGGACTTTTTAACAGTTGCCATTATATGGTTTACTAATGGACATTCAATCATACTACTAGTATCATTATTTTTTAAATGAAATTTCATAGCTAGGTACCAACCCAGCAGCAGAGGCTGCTCAAAAGTGCGACGTTGTCGCAGAACAAAAAGCCTCCTTGCAGAATATTTTATTTATTCTTTCTTTATTGTACCTATTCTCTCTAATTCTCTAATTTAAATATATGTGCCTTTTTAATAACAAGATTCCTGATCTCAGGACAAGAAGTTCCTGCAGAACAATATAATTTTTCCACAACTAATATTATTTTTTCTATATTAATAGCTGGGTTTTTTAAAACAAAAACAGTCAAGTGTGCAAAGAAGCCTGTATGTGACTACTTACCACAGAACCATTTTCTCTTGGAAACTTTTTTGCTGTAGAACATTTAAAATATATTCTACTTCTGCTGGTATTAATCTAGTGTGTGTGTGGGTGGGGGGGGGGGGGTAGTTGCATAGAATTGTCTTCCTATATTCTTAAGTGGTGTTTTATTTACTTTTTCTTATTGCAGATTCCCTATATACATACCAGTCTTCATATGATTCCATGACCTTATGTAAGTATTATATTATTGGGAAGCAGGAGGATTTGAAAATCAAGTTTTATAAATTTAATTTAAATTGGGTTCTTCTAGTTAGTTTTTCCATAATTTAGTTTTGTTAGGGATTGACCGATGAAACTTTTTGGCTGATTGCCTATTGTTTACAGATTGTCACAAATAAAATTGGCCGATTATTTTTTTGTTTCCATCGGCCAATTTGGCGATTATACTCGTATCTCAGAAATAAACTGCTCAGAAACGAACACATAGTAGACACTGCTCCCCAAAAAAACTTTTGTGTTTTAGTAAGAAAGTTTTAAGGAATCAGCTGTAGACTAAATAAAAGATATACAAAAAAAATGTGGCATGAGACATTTTTGTTTTTTACTCTATGATTTACATTATTTAGCTGGAATCCTCAGAAGTCAATTGGCCGAAGGCAAAACAGATGCTTGGTTTACACAAAAGAACACAGGAAGATAGCATTCTCTCTGGTGGTCACGGACTGAGTCGGGAAAGAGTGGGAGGGGGGAATTGGACTGGAGGCGGATTCCTCTGCTTTAAAGTCTAGATTTGCGAAGGTTTGAGAAAGCTACTGATTGGAGGGTGACCCCAGGGTGGATGGATGTACTTGCAACTAGCCCCAGTCATATGTAATCATTTTGAAACCAGGAGTGGGACTATTAAGATACATGGGCATGCCGATGTTTTTTTTAGGTCGATGGGCCCATTTTTACCCCTAAAGGAACATCAGCCTCTGATATAAAAATTTTTTAAACAATCGGCACCAATACATCTGCGAAGCTGGTACATTGGTCAATCCCTAATTGCTTCCAAAACTATTTAAATACAGTCGAACCTTGTTAACGCAAACTCGCTTAACACGAAATTTTGCTTAAGATGAACTGAAAGCATTTCCCTCGCCTATAAAGCTTTAAGCTAATGCTTAAAAAACTCTTAACTCGAAATCTCTTTAGAAGAAATTCCGCTTAACCCGAACAAAAAATTCAGAATGTAACTTTTTTTCTTTTATTAACTAAAATTTCGAAAAACAAATAAAACAAAACATTTAAAAAAACGGCAAAGAACATTTTCACCTATTGAAAATCAAGAGATCTCCCATAATTTGTACAATGAAAGAGGCGGCAAGTGTTCATTACGTTATGAAAAGCGGACATGTTCTTCTACAGAGGTCAAAGCTAGAGAACACATGAAATTAGAAGTAATTCGCATTTAAACTTATTGACTTTTATTCAAAATGAATTGAAAGCAGCAGTACATTTCTTTAGAAACGAAACAAACAAATTGAAATAATATTGAAAACAAATCTTTGAAAAAAAGCAGAAATCGCGTCTAATTTTAGTGTAGCTAAAAGCACCATTTCAACGAATTAAGGGGTTCCGGACACAATGCCGAAATCCCGACAAGCCATAATCCCGACAGGGACGAAATCCCGAATGGGTCAAAATCCCGACAGGGACGAAATCCCAAATGGGTCAAAATCCCGAAAATAGATTTTTTGTCCATTTCTCGATTTTTTAAAAAAAAATATTAGAGATTATTGTGTGTGTGAATGAAATAAATGAGTGAGTGAGTGAATGAAATAAGTGAGTGAGGAAATCAGTGAGTGAGTGAGGAAATCAGTGAGTGACTGAGTGAGTGAGGAAATCAGTGAGTGACTGAGTGAGTGGAGTGAGTGAGTGACTCACTCACTGAGTGAAATGAGTGAGTGAGTGAAATGTGAGTGACTCACTCACTCATTTCACTCACTTATTTCACTAACTCACTCACTTACTCATTTCACTCACTCACACATTTCACTCACTCATTTCACTCACTCATATCACTCACTCATTTCACTCACTCAACTCGCTTACTCATTTCACTCACTCACTCATCTCACTTACTCATTTCACTCACTCACTTCACTCACACACACAATTATCTCTAATATTTAAAAAAAAAATTGAGAAATGGACAAAAAATCTATTTTCGGGATTTCGACCCATTCGGTATTTCGGATTTCGGGATTATGTCCCAGACCCTAAAAAAAGCATTCTTGATTGCTGTGCCTTAAAAAAATTTCCTAATTTTTCTATAGTATGTACTACTCCAAATGAACAGTATTAATTGAATTAGTAAATGTATACATGTATTATTAGTGTATTACATTATAAAATTAGAATAATTTTTAGAAGTAATTTTTAAAAAAAAACTATTCACTGGTTCAATGCAAAAACAATCTTGACTGTTAACATGAAATTAGGTCAACACAAAATGTTTCGGTGCTCCCTTCGAGTTCGCGTTAACGGGGTTAAACTGTATTATCATTTTCTCCGCTATGGATGATATTTGTGAAAATCATTAAAAAATAATTAAGTTATTAACATTTCATATACAAAAATATTTTTTTTAAATGTTTGAATTTGAGTTTTCATGTTCCAGTTTATTTTAAAAAATAGCTGCAAAAAAAAATATTTTGCAATTCATCTTTTATTTTTTTTTAATGTATTATAAAAAAAAGTAAATATTTTTATTTAGCAAACACCCAAGATAAAGATTTACTGAAAGATCTTATAACCATGGCCAATGGTAAGAACGCTGAAAATGACAGCATTCTTGGTTTTGAAGTAGAATCTGATTCCGAAGAAGAAACCATACTGATGTCTCAAAGACTTGATACAGAACCATGGTGTTCCTTGGAACAAAGAGCAATTTCTAGTCCTCCCCTGTTTGAAAAAAGTGGGGAGATTCCACAATTGGATGGAGCTAATGATGATGATGAAGATTTTCAAAAAAGTGGTAATAAAACTTTGGTTGATTTTTGCTTGACTGTTAAGATATAAAAATGATGTCCTCTAGCTGTAATTTTCAGATAATATATCCTCTACAGAAATGTGTGTCATGGTAAAACATAAATTTCCGCTTGTTGTAAGTAAACATCATCAGAATTATTAACTCCTGTTGCCACCATTGAATTATTACCTGCTTATAAGTCCTGAATCATGTTTGATATTTTAAATTCGTATTTTTTTTTATCTGTAGGTCCCAAAATGTTAAAAGAAGAGAAAAAAGAGAGTGCAAACACAACCAATGCAAGTACCGGGTTTGACAAAGAGACACCAGTTTTGCAAACAGAAAAAAATTCACATAGTGGAACCTCTTCCGATGAATTACAGCTAACTACATCTCTTCAATTTCCAAAACACCGTTTGATGCAATGCTCAGTAAAATTGCAAAGATATTCGATTCTAGAGAATACTGATTCTACCAAACCAGTGTTGTTGGCAGATTTTGAAGAAAATGTTAACAAATCATTGTCCACATCCAAAAAGTCAAGCCAAAAACTTTTTAAATATTCAGACAGGGAAGATTGCCAAAGAAAGAAACATAAAAACTCTCTACCTAAGATATGTGTTGAGAATAATAAAATAATTAAAAAGTCTAAAGAAGTTAGACCTTCAGTAGTTAAATGTGTAAAAGAAGTTGTTGGAGATGTTGTAAAAATATTGGAAAAGTCAGGAAAAGTTCATTTGTTAAACTCGGAGCTTAAAATTTCCAAGATAAACCACAAGAAAGTTTCTTCTAAAAGTCATTCCGTCCCCCAATCTATTACTAAAACTAATTCCTGTGACATTTCAAAAGTAAAAAACAATCAGGATGAAAAACTTTTAAAGAATGTCCCTTCACAGCATAAAGATTTTACTAAAGATACTCAAACAAATTATGACAAATTTGATAATATAAAATTGAAGTTGAACCATAAAAGTTGTGCAACATCAAGAACGCCAAAATTTAAATCTGATTCTGTACCATCTTCTGGTATCGATAAAAATTTAGTTTCTAAATCACAGACAAAATCTTCCTCGCTTAAAATGTCTAACTTAATTGATGTTAGACACAAAGAATTAAACAGCCAATCACTAAATGCTAATACAGATTTTGTAAAAGCTGGGAAGAAAGATACCTCTCTTGTCTTGTCTAAGTCAAAATCATCTCCAAATGAAACACTTCCTTCCAAAAGCTTCATTAATAATTCATCATCTGGAAAAGCTGAAAAGACAAAGACTATTCACCCTCAAAAAGGGAAAAGTTTTAACTTGGAACTGAAAAACCATTTAATTAAAGATTTTGATCCAGTAAACACCATAGAAGCAAGATTGGATTTCTCCAAGATCGGAAAAGAAATTGTGCCTCTCAAGAAGTTACCAGATGAAACAATCCGTCAATATGAAAATCCCAAAGCTGCTAGTTCTGTGGGCAATAAAGAAAAATGTAAACAAAATGATACAAATCTTTTAAAACCACAACTTCTAGATAAAAGCAAAAAAGATTTTCAAAAAATCAAAGTCACTACTAATGTGTCACTTAAAACTAAGCATCTTGGCAAACTATCTTTTGAAAAAAGCAAAAGTGCAGGATCAAGAAGCTTGTCATCCCATAAATTTGATTTTCCTGAAACTTGCATTGAGTCTAAGTCTCCCGTTATAAAGCCAAATAATAAAAAGCAATCCATGCTTACATCTTCAAACAATGATGTTTCTGATTTTAAAAGTTCTTCCAGAAAGCATGCATCTAAAACTAAATTTAATAATAAATCAAAATCCTTAGTTCAACATCTAAAGAACAGTGTACAATCTCATCAGCGCCAAAAGCAGAAGTTACCAATAACTAATCAAAAGACTGACTCCATGCCTAGTAAAGTCCAGAGGAATATTGGAGAATCTAAAATGACTCGCAAACCTGAAGTGAAAAATATAATCGAAGAGCAAGTAAAACAATCACTTGAAGTAAGCGCATGGGACGAAGAAGTTGCCTTCATTGGCATGAAAGCAAAATGCAGTTCAGCTGAAGTCATCGATATAAGTTTATCTTCTGATGAAGATGAGATTCAACCTTCAGTTAACCAAAATAATATACTGAACAAAACAGTTACTGAGTATAACAGTTGTTTGCAGAGAAAACTTTTTGTTCCTTTAAAGCCATGTGATGACTTGATAAAGGAGTTTTATCCAAATTCTGAAAGTAAAATGCTAAATGGTATTTTAGCAAATGAATCAAAAGGTAAAAGGATCAGTGAAATGAAGAAAATAAAGTCCTCAGAAACTGCCTCTCGTGGTTTGTTTAATTCTGTTCAAATTAAACAAGAATTAATTTGGGAACAAGAGAAAAAAGAATTTAATAAAAAATCAAACAAACTTATTCCTGATTTGTGCAAAATTGGATTAGTGAAAATAAAAACTGAGCCACTGTTTGATAAAGAAACATCTATAATTAAGAAAAATTTGAGTCTTAATAGTTCTATGGATAACCTATTACAACCAAAAGCTATTTTACCATATGCTGTTAAATCAAAACCAACTCTTAAACCCATAGAAAAGAGCATTTTAGAAAATGGTACTAAAACAAACATTTTTGCCGTGAAATCCTTGCCAAAAGTAAAAGTGTTTGATAACAGTAAAACCAATAAAGTTAATACAACCTTTAAAAACAGTGGTATTGCTAATTCAGTACTTTCATCAAGCAGCTCTACCATTAATTCTAAATTACAAACAAAAAATAAATCCAGTTTACCTTCTAATACCAAACACTGTGGAGATAAATCTTTTGAAGATATAAATGATACAACCATTGCAAATGGAAAGTTTACCAACCATTTACTAAAATCAAAGCTGAGTAACAAAACTGTAACATTGTTGCCAGCCAGTGATGTGAAGGACAATAAGACATCTAAAACAGCTTGCCAGAACGATAAGACTGAAATAAAAGGTGGTTCCAACACTAGAAAATCTATTGTCTCCCAAAATAATAGTACTACTCATAAATTAATGAATTCATTTCCTTCTAATAAAGCAGAAGAACAGAAACAAAATTACAAACATAAAAAAGGTGAAGGATCTTCTTGCAATAAAAATCAGAAAGCTTTGTCCAAGAGTGAAAATACACAATCTCAAAAAAGAACTTTTGTGAAATCGTTTGGAAAATCTAATGTTACAAGTTCTCCTTCCACTGACAATACACCAACTAAAAATTCTGCTTCAAATATATCCCATTCAATTAATAGCATAATAAAAAAGGATTCCCATTCAAAATTTATTCCAGAAAAAACAATCATTACTAAAGAAACCATTAGAGAGACAGCTAAAATATTAGAAAACGATTCCAACTCTTTGGATTTTTCTATATCGGCTAACATTTTATCTCGAGATACTGAGAGTGAAAATCAGGGACCTATCGTTAATAAAATTTTCTCACAAACAAAAATAATTCAATCTGAAAGTAATGTTCTTCACAAATCTAGTACAGTAGCTGAAATCAAAATTCCTATGAACGTTGAGACTACTGTGGTGAGTGAGGAATCAAAATGTAACACCATAAATAATTTAGCAGATATTGAAACTATCATAAGTTCTGATTTGTATGATACTGTAAAGCGAAGAAAGACTCGCTTGAACTCTAAAACGAGCATCTTAGATAGTACTGATACTAAAGTGTTGAGCGAAAACTATAAAACATTAACAGCAGACTCTAAACTGACAAGAAATAGTGCAACAACTTCTAAGCCTGATGCATTAATTGCAAACTCTAAAACCTCTAAACTGACAAGAAACAGTACAATAACTTCTAAGCCTGATACATCATCCTCAAGTAAAATGAATTATGTGCCTCAATCTGTTGATACCAAATCATTTACTCTAAAAGTAAAGTATAATGCTGAAACTGAACCAGAAGTTTCATCAATAGACAAATCTTCTGTTTTTTCAGCAGATACACCAGTAATTATATCGAGGGAAAAAAGAATTTCGCCTAGAAAATCTAGGGGCAAAGACTTGGTACAATTAAATAGTGAGAAACCGGAATCTTCACTTTCCTTAGATTCACCCTCTAATATAAAGTCTACAAATGAAAAAGATAAACCTCCTGAAAATTCCATCTCATTTCCAAAGAGGCAAGCAAGTAAACGAGGTAGGGATGATAACAACTTTGGCTTTTTTTCCAATAAAACTTCTAAAAGACGTCGTAATTGTCAAGGAACTACTGTAAATCCAAAGCCATTGAGCTCAAAACTATCTTTGGAAGCAAATGTTGCACAAAATAACAAATATGAAGGAAACACAATAGAAAATTTGATAAAACAAGAAATATTTGAAGAAGAAAAAATGGGAGATGCTTTAAGTCGTTTTGATTTCGATGAAAATGCAAGTATAGAGCCTACTTTTTCTGCATCCTATTCTTCCAGACGTAGTAAAAACAAGGGACCTAGAGGCAAAAATAAAACTTTATCTGTAAAATCTCTCAAAAAGCCTAAAAAGAACTTAAATATAGAGAAGAATAAGAAAGATATTAACTTTAAAACCACAAAGTCAAATCAATTAAATTTTTCGAAAAACCAACCAAGGAATGAAATGACCCCCGTCAAAAACAATAAGTCAAAACTTGAACCGATACATAAGAGTCCCACTATTAAACTCAAACGGAATAGTTATGGAGAAATATGTGTGGTGAATCCTACCATAAATCAGGCAATTTCAACATCCATTTCTGAAGTTGAAACTGATTTCCTATCACCTCCTAAATCAAAAGGCATGAGACCAGGTAATATTATTAAAAGTGATCTGGAGGGGAAACCTTCAATAAAACTGAAAATTTGTCTTGAGAAAAAAGAGTGTGTTATAATAAATAGTGATTCAGAGAGCGAAACAGATGACCAACCGAAAGCCATGCCTAAAAGACGATCAAGCAGAACTAAAAGTGAACCTTTAGTTAATCCATGTGAACCCATAGTCCCTCCTATACTTATTAAAAATATCAAGAAAGAAAAGTTAGATGATTATGAACAGCAACCATACATTGCACCACTAAAGTTAAAATTAAATATTCAAAATGTTAATAATTGTAACAGGATCGACCTTAGTAAACCTAAATGTGAGCCTATTAAACTGTGCAGAAATGCAGATCACTTTTATATCAGTCCTACAGCTTCTAATCATCCACAAAATGAAATGAATCCAAAGCGGCGTAGGGGGCGACCTCGAAAAAATGGCAAACATGAATCTCCTTCAAAAATTGAGACATCAAACGTAATAGACAAAATTTCTATCCTCAAAATTCCAAAGCTGTCTCTTACTGGTTTCTCTGAAAATGACATTTCTGCTAAACCTCTCAGTCGGAAAACAAGAAGTAATTCTGCTCGAGCCGATTTCAGTTATGATTGGGCCAATGTCAAGATTAAAAAAGAGCCTCTTTCTGAGGAGGAATATATACCCTCTGCTGTGTCTTCAGAGTTGTCAACTCCTTCTGCAATTAAAACCAGGAGGCGAAGCAGCTTAAAATGTGAGAACTTCAAGAAATTTTTCGATTCTGATAGTGAGGATTCAGAACTTAAAATTACAAAGGCCCACTCTCCTAGAAAAAAGAAATCAATGGAAGAAACAAAAAACAGAACTAATATCAAATTAAGTACCAATAAAAGTGCAGAATCTGATGAATGCCAAGTAGTTTATTCTTCTTTGCCTGAAAAGCCTAAACGTTTGAGAAAGAAGAGGAATAGTTCTCCATCTAAAAGAAAATCCTGTAGTGTAAATAATGCAAAAGTAATGGATGTTACAAAAAACAATCTGCCTGAGTGTACGGTTAACCTCCGAAGACTTCCATCAGCATTTATAGACAAGCACTTGTTAGTGTCTCATTCTGAAAATAATGAGAAAGAAAGGGAATCAGTATCCCTTGCTCCCATTGTAACAGAAGTTCAAAATTCAGTTTTAGAGAATTTTAAAGAATCATCTACAAAACTAAACACACATGTAAATCAAGTTGTTAACAAGAAATTCTTTGAAGGAAACTATCAAATTAATTCTCTATCACAAAGGCAGATCAAAAATCTAGACAGAGATGATGTTTTCTTAGAAAATCATAAAACTGCATACAATACACCTATTGAGGTAAGGAACCTTGATACAACTGTAAATCTTAATACAATGGCTCAACCAGAAAGCTCACCAGAAAATAAAATAGTCAACTCAGCTATTGCAACTCCCTCTAACTCTCCAAATCAAGACAGTCCCCTTTCAGTTACTTCAAGTATTGAACGTGAAAAGGACTCAGGTGTACCATCTTTTTTTGTTAAAGGAAATGGAACTTATGGGGGGCATATATGGGATTCTCCTGTTTTGTGCGGCAATCATGATTCCCCACAAGGTGGCCAAACAAGCCCTCCTGATCTCAACCAAGCCATGCCTCTAAAAGTAAATTCTAACCTGCAAACTAATGACACACACATTTCTAAACCAGGTGTACCAAATTCTAGAGTTTCTTACACCACCAAAGGAACAGAATCTCCAGTTCTCCCAAAACTAAAAAATGTGGAGGGTAATATGTTTGATAAGGTAACTCTGAAAATGAAAAATGCTGTCCATCCTCAGAATGATATATTCAACAATTCCCAATCAAAACACTATTTTTCGGACAATAGCTTAATTTCGCTGTCAAACACACAAAAATCTCCATATAATGCATTAGAAGATATCAACAAAGCTTCATTGAATAAAACTAATCCAAACAATCAACTGCTATTTAAATCAATACAGGAAGACTTCGAAAGAAGTCAAGACAATCAGGCTGTATCTTGCTTTAAAGGTTATGATTTGTTGAGTGAGACCGGGACAATGCCACCCGCTTCATCTCATATGCTGAAAACGCTTTCCCGTGAACAGTCACAATCATCCTACAGTCATCCAAGGATAAATAAACAAAACTCTGTTGATTCTAATGAAATTCTTGAATCAATATTTTCAATTCAAGAAAATGAGAATAAGTATTCCAATACTTTTTGTAATCAAAAATCCAACTTCCATGAAAATCAAAATACGAATGTTTTTGGTGCAGCCCAATGGCCTAGTGTTAGTACGCCTTTTTATTCACATGACCTGTTTTCGCATGGACCTACTTCTAATGCTCCTTTACCAATTAACAAGTCTGATGCATGTGAAAATAAACTTGAAATTTCAAGCCATGAACTTTTTCCTAAGCAACAATTTAATAATGAAGAAATTTCTTATTTACCAAATATTTTTTCATCTGAAAAAGCCAACGCTAATAACACATTCAGTGAAGATACTAAAGCTATTCCCAATGAGCAAATTTCTTCCCCTATTGATAATTACTCAACAGAAATGTCAAACTCTGATGCTACTCTACTTCATCCTTCTTTTGAAAAGCTACCTGTATCACATTATTCATCAAAAGTGTTAACAACTGAAAGTGGATCAGGCAGTTATTCCAACAGTTATGATGATGCCAATAAACAATCTGCAACTGCCTTATCAGATGATGATGCAGAAAAGACATTGAAATCGTTAAGTGATGTTCTGGCTGGCTCAGCCTTAGATGTGGACAATGATTCTGTCTCAATAAATTGTGATATCTATTCAACTTCTCTTGAGAAGACAACAACAGAAAATATACCTGTCTCCAATATCACTGAATCACAAAACAAAAGTGAAGCACTGACCTCAACTGTTAGTGATAAAGAAGTCATACCTGTGAATAAATATGAAGATTCTAAGTTTTCTCAGCAGAATCATTTTCCTACATTAGATTTCACATGTCTTACTGAAAACAATATCGACCATAACCTTTTAGACTTTGACGACATTGCATACCACAGTCCTACTATTGAAGCAAATGTTTCTATTTCCACAGAAAAAAAATCACATCCTAATTCTTTTGTTGCAACAGACACTAAGTCTAATAATAATAATATCATAAGTGATGTTAAAGAAAGTAATACTTTATTGAAGAATACTCTCTCCAATACAAGCAGTAATCTCACCACTATAATCTCTTCAAGCAATGCTTCTGCCCCTTTTGAATTATGTTTTGGTAATAATATGCCATTAGTTAGTCTTACTAACCAACCCAGTAATCCGTGTTTTCAACAACTTTCTATGCAAGCTTTTAACTCTGTTGATCAGAGTTTTGTACCCACATTAATGGTCAAGGAATCTGTATTAGTTCCAGCACCAAATTTTTTCCTCGGTAATGCTTCAATTGCAAATGAAGATTCAGTTTCTAAGGATATAGTTAGTACTTTACCGATTTCTGCATCAGATAATGCCACTGTCGAATCTGATTCAAAATCAAGTAGTGATCAAGGAGTTGGTAAATTTAAGCAGTGTATTAATGTAGACAACATTATGGATGAGTGCGGTATAAGTGTGGCATATATGTCTTCACCTGTAGTTGATACGAATGAAAATCAATCAAATATTGTGGATGATGAGACAGCAGCAGACAATATGATTCTCAGCTTTTATGGCAATGACACACTTATTGATTTAAACCAAACACAAACATTTTCTTCTACTTTGCAAAACAGGAATACTACCATCTCTGCAACAGACCTTCATGTTGATAATGTAATATCGTCTAGTCATTTCAGTGTGTCATCAACAACTAATAATCCTGTTCCTGAACTTGTGAACCAAACTGTTGCAGAAGATAATTCTTGTGGCCTTCCTGTTAATGAAATTAACAGAGTTATTCAGATTCCTAGGATCCCAAAACATTCTGTATTTGCCCATAAAAGTGATGTGTCAAATGATAGCCTTTCGTTTAGTGGAGTAACAAAGAAAAGAAAAAAAGGAAAGGAAATGAATGAAGTTTTTAATGATGGTTCACAGAGCTCAACCTATAAGAAAACAAGCCAAAGTCTGAGTTTTTCTTATGAGATGAACAAAAATGTGTTAAACAATCATCAAGAAAAACTGCAAACTCTAATATCAACTCCAGCTAACCCTCATGGAATCAGAAATTTCCTCTCTGATCAACTTGGGGTTTCACCAATCAATAATAACATTTTATTGAATGTCGAAACTAAAAAGAAGAAAAGATTATTTGATAAGAAATCAGTGCCATATGATAAAAAATCAGATACAGATACAACAACCGGAGGTTATAAAAGATTTTGGGAAAATAATTCACTAACAAGTCGAGGCCTGGTAAGTTTGCTTAAAAGTAACTATATGTATGTATAAATGTCAACATAATCATTGAAAACACAAAAAAATTTGATTGTGTCTCATTATAACTTAATATTTATTAACCACTCAAAAGCAGCAAATATGTATCAGTCATTTGAGATTTTCTGCCTTTCTGAGCACCGAATGGCAGAGCGAGGTTTCTTGAGCAGGGAAAAATAGGAACTTCATGTATTGTTCATTTAGTGTTTAAATATCACACAAACTTCTAGTTATTGGCTACTTCAAATTGACAACGCTTGCTCTTTTAAACTAAAGTTATTTCGTTGCTTCGGATTTTGATATTCTATATTTTTAATTAGAACCAAAAGATAACCTAAAAAATGGTGACAGTAGTTTAAAAAGTACTTTTTAGAATTTAATGTTAATCAAGAAAAATGTAGGAGAAAATTAAATGCTTGCGATTCTAGTGATATTGTGAAAATATTTGTTCATAAAATATTGTCAGATTTTAAATGAAAGATTGTTTGCTTTTGAAGTACAACGGGATAACAAGTTTCTCTTTTTTCATGACCACCTTTTGCTTTCCAACTTTTTACAAGTGTATAAAAACAGTGCTAAAATTATAGGGATCATTTTCACCTTTTTGTCACACAGCATTCTGCCACTAAGCTCTTATCAAGCGATTATAAGTTAAGCAAACTGCTTTTATTCAAAATGTATTATTTATAGGTAAGGAAAACTATTAAAACTGATTGGTTTTACATTGCTATTGGAGTATTCAATGAAAGTTTAAATATTATTGGTTTCAACATTTGATGGGAAAACATTGTTGAAAGATATATTTCTTTGCTTTTAATTGTTCAGGCTAAAGACAGTTGTGAATTTTTCATTTGAAAATGTAAAACGTTATTTATGCAATGTTTGGGGAAAGTAGAACGTTATTGAAAGAGGGGAATACAAAATTTTACAAGTGATATTATCGTGCCAGTCATTTTTTTTTTTTTTTGCGATGCAAAAAAAGATCATTCTTGGAAGAAAAAAGTTGTATTAATGAAACTAAGTGTAAAGGTACTTTTAAGCAATTTTGTTAGAAATAGCTTATTTGCTTGTTTTGAAAGTGTAAAAAATTTTAATTTAAGTGTTTTATTTTTTTGCCATCTTTTATAAAAACTAGTGATGTGGAACACAACACAACTTTCAATTGCCACTTAATAAATCCATACATTTAATGTTAAATATATTCGCTCTAGGTAATTTCCAAGAATTTGAAAGTTACTTTTAAATAGTAATTCTGTTACAATTACTTTATTAAAAGTGTAACTCTTTTAAATAACTTAATATGGAAAGTAACTAGGTACAGTTGCTTAATACAAACATTTACCACTTATAATAAGTTAGTTACCGCTCATAAGAAGTGTTGTATGCTCATACATAAGCGCAAACAAAACGCTGCAATTTGAATTAATCGGAAAGAATATTTAATTTTAAAGGACTTGAATTTCAAAGTTGGCATCTGTCTACTTCGTTGCCGCTAAAAGTAACTATGTTGGTTACTTTCCGAAAAATTAAAAAGCATTTACCTAAAAAAAAGTAACTGTTACGATCCCTTATAATTAACAATAACTTTAAAACCTTAAAAGTTCTATGGCAGCTACCCTTTGTGCATTTACGAATTTACATCAATATATCAGTGCCTGCTCCCAAGTTATATACATTTGTTAATTTTGTTCACACACTTATTTAAAAAAAAACTTTGAAAACATGTCTATATAATGGTGACTGTAATAAGGAAGCCTAACAAGCCAAAGGAAGGAAAAAAAGTTACAAATACATCGATTATTGTCAACTTATTTGGAGTACCAAGTTGGTTTATTCAGTTTTCGAAAAGTCAAAATTATACTATCACAATAGTAAACTGGGCTATATATTTTTACTGAAGTTACCAAAGAGAATTAAGTTACAATATTTTATATATAATCTAAGCATCTTTTTAACATTATAACAAAGTGTTAATTTATAAAAATAAGTTCATAAGCAAGATATACTAACATTAAGGTTCAGGGCATCTTGAAGAGTTCAAATTTCTACATCTTTATATTTAAATTATTAAGATCGGTAAGTCATAGGTAGTTTTAACTGTATAAATAGTCAGTTGGTATATTTTTTTGTGTTAACTCATAGTTTTCTTAAAACTACTTATCTTTTGATGAGTTAAACAGTTAAAAATGATATTGATTGGAATTTCATGAAAGTCTTTTTATATTGATATTTAAAGTAACTTTTTTCCAACAGGGATCTGAAAAGAATTTGTCTAATTCCGACATTGATGGTCCAACACTTGAAAACTCTAGAGGTTACAAAGTAAATGTTGATGATATGGGTGAAGGGAGAGTGAGGCAAGAAGTATGATTATCTTGTAAATGAATATTTTTTATTATTTAGCTTGTCCTACCCTAACTTCATACATTGTATTTTATTTATATAAATACTTCACTGCGCAGGAATAATAATTTACATAAACTTAGCATTAAAAAGTTCCTCACATGTTCATCATCAAAAAGTGTTTATTGAGGAGACAATGACTAATTTATCTTGACTTATTAAACCTGTTGGCTTCTGAAACCCCAAAATACTGACCTTGAAGGTTAACTTCTTTATCTGATTGCTTGCCAAATTTCGAATGCTTTTGGGAGAGCTCTGCTCCTCAATTACACTTCACTTTGTTTTTTCAATTTATGACTACCCAATCAATAGTTCAAGATTTCTGAAGTATGCATTGTGTACAAAAATTTTACTTAGAGCAAGCAGTTTTTTTAATTGGATGTTTCCTGATGGAATTGTCTCTTGATATAACTAATATTGCTTAGCGCCTATTTATTCCTTATAGAATATGTATGTAATATATAAATTTATATTATTAACTAAATTTCTAGTTGACAAATAATTAAACTAGATCAGTGGTTCACAACCTTTTCTGGACCATCTCCTCGTATTTTAGGTTGATTAACATCCATCGCCCCCTTTTAATTTTCATGTATGTCTAATCATAATTTCAGTTAAAGTGTAACTATAAAACAGTTTTATAACACTTACTACCGTTTATAAAAACAACCAAAGAAGCTTTATCTGGTCACTTTTAAATAAAATAGAAAAAACATAACATATATTTTTAACGTATTTTTAAAGAACAAAAGTGAAATAATTTAACTAAGATTTTTACTGATTTCCAGAAAATTTAAAAGAGTTTAAAGTAAAAATTGGCTGGTTTGGTTATGGTTGGAGAATGGTTTTGCTGTACAAAGGTACAACATTATTTTAATTTTCCCCCTTTGAATATTCATCACCCCCTGATCGCCCCTCAAGTATTTTTTGCCCCCTTGATAACACAAATGTCCCACTTGGGGGGGCAATCGCCCCCAGGTTGGGAACCGCTGAACTAGATGTTCAGAAATCCATTATTCCACTCCATCTATAAAAAGAAATCAAGCATAATTTTTACTTTATGAATGGTTTATTTTTCCACCTGTTAAATAATAAAACATTTATTCATTTTTTGTTTCGCTAAAACTTAGGTTCAAGTTGTTATTCAGGGTAGTATTTAGGGTTCCCACACAGGTTTTTAAAAATCTAAAAATCCTTTAAATTATAAGACTTTCCATAAATAGCCTTTTTTATTAATTCTGTAAAAAGCTCAATTATATTAATGAGGTAAAAACAGAAAATAACTCAGATTTTTCTTTGGTCATTTAATAACTTGGTTGAATTGTTGGTTTTAAATATGTTAAGTTAATCTTATTTAAATAAAATTAATTTTATTAATTTGTGAACTGAGTTTTTTTTTTTAAAGTAATGAGTATCAAAATGTAAACTATGCATTTATGTAAACAAGACAATTTAATAGGTTTTCACAATATGATCCTTATACATAGTTAAGTATTCTCAGGAAGCCTCTTACTATGAACTTTTCTAAAAGCTTTGAATGGTAACCCAGTTATTATAAAAGCATGTTATGTTGTACCTTTGCAATTATTATGAAAAATAATTCCTTATAATATATCATAATTTAGATTTTTTTCTCTTTCCAATAGGGCAATAGCAAATGAGGATGTTATGCATGGCTTGCTATTTTTATAGGTATTAAGCTATGTCAAAATTTTATATTGCATCCTATATAATTTAATTTTATGTTGTTATAAAATATGTATATTTTGTGATGCATCTAGGACTTTCCGAAAGTTTATTTATACTTAATATTTATTCGACAAAACATGGGTCTTTAATTTACTCATTAAATAAACGCACCATATTCTGTATCACATTGCGAATGGAAAGTTAGTGCTCCAGACAGGGGAAAAAATGAAATTGGGTTACCCAATTTACCCGTACACAAAAATTGAATGAACATCACTAAGGTTTAAAAAGCTCTCAAAACGCTGTGTCTCAAGCAGCTGAAGCTTCCACAATACTTTTGTGTCTTTAGCATATTCAGAACCTCTGAAATACTTACATTTTAATCATTGCTACCCAAACCATGTTACCCCATGTTTTTGTTTTGTGTACTAAGTGTAAAGTATCTTCATTTTACTAAATTTATGTGTGTGTGTGGGGGGGGGGGGAGGTAGCTTCAATTATTACGAGAAGTGTATTTTTAGCCTACTTTTCTTTTTTTAATTCGAAAGAATTTTTAAAAAATAAGAAAATTAATAAAAAATAGTTGATTTTGGCTTTTAAAAGTTTAAATTACAACTGGATGCTGGGTTTTTGGTGATTTTTTTTCTAATGAGTATAAATCTTGTGTGGAAGCGGTTCTAGGTTGACAGTTACTGTTACAAACCTACTTGTTTTCCTGATATAATTTCAGCAAGTATTTAAGTAACAGAAAAGTAGGCTATTTTAGTTCTTTTGGAACTTCTTGTTTTCTCTACTTATATGAGAGTAAGATTAAAATAGTACTTTAAAAGTATTTTCACTTCACTGATAAATCCTTTATATTCATAATAGAACAAAGCTCTATACGTTGCCTCAGTTGTGTAGCAGTTATAGCTCTGGACTGCAGAGCTGTGGTTCTGGCTTCAATTTCCGGCTAATGCTTGTTTGTAAATTTTACCTATCTCAAGTCTTGAAATTGGGTGAAAACCTTTGTGTCATAATTTGCAATTCAAAGTTATTGCTTAAAAATATGTGTACATCAGAAAAACCAAATTCTGAAATAATTATTATATTATTTAGAATACCGCCCTTGGAAATTAGTGATGGCATCTACTTAACTGACTTGACCAATTTTTCTTTAAAAGCAGAATTCATTGCAACCACTAAAATAGTATAGCTAAGAACGAGTGTTTCAGAACCAAATGGTTCTAATATTTCCTGTGAGTACTGCTATGGACCTGTTCAGGGACAAATATACTCTTATCTCTTATTGAATATACTCGTATTCTATCATATTTTTAGGGGGAAATAAACTATATTGGTTTTAACTTCATGTAAAAAATATGTATATAAATTTTTATTTATTTTCTTAATTTTTTTAGGTGCAGCACCTGACTATTATGAGCTTGGAAATTCATGTAAATACGAGAAATGAACTAAAACCAGATCCACGATTTGATTCTGTGGCTGCTATTTTTTATTCTATTTATAATGATGTAGGACATTTGCAGCAAGAAATTGTTGGGATGATAGTGGTGGATTATTCATCAAGTAAAACAAACTCATTATGTAAAACTTATTCATCTTTAAATAATTTCTTGAGCTTATCACCTTGTGTGAAAAAGTCTACAGTTTATAGTGTTAAAGATGAAATTGAACTTTTTCAACAACTTATCAGTATTGTAAGGGAATCTGATCCAGATATTTTGGTTGGTTATGAAATTCAAATGGCGTCTTGGGGCTACTTAATTGAACGAGCTGACATTTTAGACTTTAACCTTCTTTCTAAGCTCTCTAGACTTATATGCACCTATGAATCAAAACTTCAGAAAGTAGATCAAGATCCTACTGTTACAGATCAAACAGCTGACTTGGATAGAATAAATATTCCGGGTCGTATTGTTCTGAATCTCTGGCGACTTTTAAGAAAAGAAGTTAGTTTAAATGTTTACACATTTGAAAATGTTTATTTCCACCTTCTTCATAAACGCACACCCTTATTTCAATTTCAAGAACTGACCTACTGGTTTAGCAGTGGAACAGCAAGAGATGCAGTGGTGCAGTACTATGTCATAAGAGTAGTAGGCTGTATACAATTTCTTGAAAAATTTGATCTGATTCAACGCACAAGCGAAATGGCACGACTTTTTGGAATCCAGTTCTATGAAGTTCTCAGTAGGGGATCTCAATACCGAGTAGAGTCTATGATGATACGCCAAGCAGCTTCCAAGCAACATATTTTCGTGACACCTTCAATCCAGCAGCGGTCAAAAATGAGAGCTCCGGAGTTTGTACCTTTAATCTTGGAACCACAGTCTAAATATTACCAAAACCCTGTTTTAGTGTTTGATTTTCAATCCCTCTATCCGTCAATGATGATTGCTTACAATTATTGCTTTTCATCATGCCTCGGCCGAATAGACAGTTTGTGCAAGGGAGGTTCTTTCAACTTTGGCTGCACCTCCCTAGATATTCCCACCGATATTCTTTACAAACTTATAAGCGCAGACAACATTCACTTTTCACCTGTAGGTGTTGGGTTTGTAAAACCAAATGTTCGTCGAGGAATCCTGCCAACTATGTTGGAGGAGATACTTAACACCAGGGTTTTGGTTAAGCAATCAATGAAAAAGAATCGTGACAATGCAGCTCTGAAGAAACTACTTGATGCACGTCAGATGGCCTTAAAGCTGATAGCCAATGTCACCTATGGTTATACAGCAGCCAATTTCTCTGGAAGAATGCCCTGTGTTGAAGTGGCTGACAGTATAGTTTCAAAGGGAAGAGAAACTTTGGAAAGGGCCATCCAGTCTGTGGAAGAAGAATCTGATTGGGAAGCAAAAGTTGTTTATGGAGACACAGACAGCTTTTTTGTTGAACTTCCTGGCAGCTTGACAAAAGAAGAGACCTTCAAAAGAGGTCAAGAAATAGTAGATGCAGTGACGGCCGCCAATCCAAAACCAGTCAAATTAAAACTGGAGAAAGTAAGTTCATTTTTGTTTAATTTAAGAATTTAATTAAATATTTTAAAAACAAGAACGTGTTTCACAAAGTTTATGAAGAACGTTAATTTTTAAAAATTCTTTTAGTAAATGAAAGAAGGTGAAATATCAGCAACATCTCAAAAATATTGTAAAATTTAAAATGTCAGTGTTAAGACTGTTTTTTTACTGAGTTTATAAAAATGTGAATAGTGTTATTGAAGTCATATTTAAACTAATTGTGTTTAAAAAAAAATTGATGAAACTGTTTTATTTTTCCTTTAATATGTTATCCTTTTGTTTCTAAATATTTTTTAGAGCTTTTTATCTAGAAAATTTTGAACTTCCTGATACAAAAAAAAACTATTTTAAATCATATTTACTATCATTGAATAAAATATTTTTTGTTGTTGTATTCTTAGTAAAATAAGAATTGATTTTTGCAGGTTTACAGACGATTAATACTTGAGTCAAAGAAGCGATATGTTGGTTTTATGTATGAGACAGTTGATCAAATCGAACCTATATTTGAGGCCAAAGGTATTGAAACTGTACGTCGAGATTCCTGTCTAGCCACGGCAAAGGTAAATCTAGTTTATTTTCAAAAGGAATATATCCTCATTACTTTTTGAAATTTTAAATAACTATTAACTAAATGTTATTTAAAAATGCATCTAAGTAAATTTCAAAATAATATTCAGACAAACTTTTTAACTAAACAGGGTTCGTACGCGGCCTTGAAAACCTTGAAAGTCCTTGAATTTTAAAATTTCGTTTTCAAGGCCTTGAAAAGCCTTGAAAAAGTTAATTTTACCCTATTAGCCTTGAGAATCCTTGAATTTTAACAGAGGCTAAATTTTTCTTTGGCTTACTTGTTCCAAAGTTTTATATCAGGACCGAACTTTTTTCAACCAAATTTCAATGCTTCGTAATATATACTAGTTTGCGGCGAAAGCGCAGGTGTCTAGTTATTTTTATAGTTTTAGTTCAGAACCGATTGGTCACCGAATCTCGATTCCTCGTAATATTTTCAGGTTCGCGCCGTTATCGCAAGTGAAGTCCTCTTTTTCGCGCTCTTTCTTGGTTCAAAACAAATAGATCAGTATCAAACGTTTAGGTATTTTATTTTTTAGGATAATGTTTGGTTCGCAACATCGTCATGGTCTGCTACTTACACTTGTTAACTGCCTAAATTTAGGTATATACTATGTTAGGATATAAATAGATAATCGAGAAATTTCGAGCCAAAATCGCGGTTTTAAAACCAAAACCTCAAATTTTCCAGAACGTTAATGCCACCAAAAAAAATTGTTTCCTTTATTCTCGATCTATATCGATGAAAACTAAACTTAAATTTTGATAAATAACAGTCTAATAACAGACAATTTAATAATAAAAGATAAAATTTGTAATTAAATTTTGAGGATGAATTAGGATTAGATTACACTAAGGTGTCTTCAAATATCGGCCAACGGCCAGTGCAATCCCCCATTCGAAGAGGATCATCTTCACCTGACCAAAAATATGTAGTCCAATAATGCTTCCTGATTTGCTTATTTTGCAATGCTGCCTAGTAATTTTAAAGAAATCTACCGATGACGTCGCATTGCTTCATAGTGATTGACAGTTCTGTCTCTGCGTGATCAGAAAAGTGTCTCGTTACTTAAGTAGCTCCGGTTCAGGCCTAACCTGACCAACCAGAATATTTTCTTCTGATCTATCATTCTCTTGAGTCGTGACCTTGTGATCACAGGAACAGCTTGAACGTTAAAATAGTTTACTTTTGAAACATTTTAGGCATTTTTTTTATTTCGGCTTATATGCAATTGGGATTTGGTTGGGTTAATGATGATCAAAACTAGATCTACATTTTCTCCCCCACTGCCCAACAATACATTGAGTAATTGATTAAAATATACTTTTTTCAGATCAACTCCAATTATCCGAATTTCCAATTAACCTATTGTTGTTAGGTCCAAATTGCTTCGGATAATTGGAGTACTGCTGTAATTACTAAATTTAACCAACAAATCCTAAATTAAAAATATTATATGGTCTAGGTTAAAATCATACTTTTTTTGTTTCACATGAGAGAACTGAATTTTGCATTTGATTTTTTTCTCTCCATCGGTTTGGGCCGATGGGAAAAAAGAATCGGTCATTGGCTGATTTAATTTGTTTAACAATCGGCCAAAAAGCACTATCCGTTGAACCCTAGTTTTTATTATAAGTCGTGCAATTGCGGATTTGTTGCGTTATAAGTGCTTATTTTTTGGTGAAATGGGTACTTAAAAAGTGCTTAAAGGTGCTTAATTCTTATGATAAAATTTTGCTACGCACCCTGATGCAATATTTAAGTTTATTAAAATTGTATTAGTTGGTGAGTAATAAGTGCTTTAGTCCCAGTCCCGATTGCGTTGGTTTAGCCTTGAATTTCACATTTTAGAGCCTTGAAAGTCCTTGATTTTTCTCTCTCAAAAGGTGTATGAACCCTGACTAAATCTTTTAACTATAAATATCTCGGAAAAGTATTTGATCTTGGTTTTATTGTAGCTTTATATGTTCCTTCACTTTAAGGAATTTTCATATTCTTTCAACTTTACATTTTTACATAATTTTTTCATGCATTTTTATGTAATGTATCCTTAAATAGATCCGTTGAGCTAAACTACAACAGTCGTAGTTCTACCTATTAATCTGTCTCACTTATTAAGGGGGAATAGGACAGAGAATCGGCTTCTCAAGCGAACGCTTCTCTCTGTGTTAATCGTATGGGGAAAAAATAAAAAGTCTGCCAGATTTCTCCGGCTGTATTGAGTATTTTTACAAATGGTTTTTTTTATATGATACATGTAGCTGATTTGCAGGTCCCTATAATCGCATTTTTTTAAAATTGGTTAAAATAATTTTTTGATTATTAATAGTTTTACAATATAAACTAGATCAAAATTTGAAAAACGAAGATTATAGGGACGTAAAACTTTAAATTTCCTTCGCATTGAAAAAAAAAAGGTGAAAAATTATTTGCATTTTTCGGGTCGAAAGTTGGCAGAGAAATTATAAAAATTTCTTATCCAGGAAGTAGCGCCTCCTAGGAGTAGAACTTAAGCTCCTCCCCTGGTAACGCTCCTTGTATTTAAATTTGCTGAAACTCCAATAAGATAAGGTACGTGTAGTTCAATTTCAAGAGTCTGCGAATTTTAACTTCTGGTCTGTAAACTAAAGTTTCAATTCATTGTTGCTGTGTGTTTTTAGACGCTGATTTCGAAAATGTAAATGGATTTTTTACTATCGCATCCGGTTTAAAAGTATTAAAAAATTTGAAGTAGCATTGATTTATTCTATTAGATTCTAATTCCTAATTAGTAAAAATTTCTTTTTTAATTACTTCCAAGTCTATGATTTATTAAAAGAACATGAAAAATGTTTTTGGGACCTAAAGCTCATAAAAATGCATTATACAAAGTGTGATTAATTGCACAAATTTTGGACTTATTTTTGTTGAAATATTAATTTAAGTTTAAATCCTAAAAACTTGTATTTCTTGAAGCTTTTGTTTTAATTTTCCATTTCTCTCAAAAAAGTATTTTGCATTACATTTTAAATCTGATTGGGCATTGGGTAGCAGTATTGGCTTAGTTTTATATTAGGTAACTCCTTTAAGTTTTTTTCATTTTTGACCTTTCGCGATTTCAATGGATGTTTCGGTTCCACTCTCAATGCGAGGTATTTTCATCTGCCGTGTTCTATTTTAGTTTAGTTAAGATAGTTTAAATTATCTTAGCATAAGAGCTACACGAGGGCTATTGGCGACGGGTGTCGTAATTTAGAACCACGGTCAAGTGACGAGACGAGATCAGAGTAGGCACCCAGCGCAACCGTTCAGGGAGACATCGTACGCAGTCTTGGGACTTTGAAGCATACCTAACGTGCATTCCCTATGTGCGGGGTATTATTCGTCGGACATTTTTGGCTGCACGGGCTATAGGTCGGCGCTTATTTCGGCGATCCCCGGAACGAACCTGGGACCTTTCACGTGCAAGGCGAACGGTTTTTATTTGTGTAAAAAGAAGCCCAACCTCTTCGGAGGCTCTGACAACAACTAATAAGCAATTACAAGGACTTAGCATATTTAACGTGCATTCCCTACGCACAGGGTATTATTCGTCGGACATTTTAGGCTGCAAGGGTTTTCTATAGGTCGGCAGTTATTTTGGCGATGGACCGAGCCTGGGACGAGACCTTTCACATACAAGGCGATCGCCTTCACCGACTGTGCTGTTCTATTTTCTTTATGTTCAACATTTTGTTATTCCTACTATTCATTAAACCTTATCGCTGCCTACTCGGCATAGTGGATAGCGTGTCTAAATCCCAACCACTAGTTCCCGTGTTCGAATCCCGGTTGGTAAGCACATGGATGTTTGTCTTGTCAATAAAATGTAATTTGTCTATGTGTTGGTCTTCATATTTATTTGTGTAAAAAAGAATTCCAACCTCTTCAGAAGCTCTGGCAACAATCTTCCATGGGATATCCATGATCACAACAACATTAAACCCTATCAGTTTTAATTAGATTAAATTTCTCTTTAACTCCTAGAGATAACTCATTATTCGAAGTAACATCCTTCCAATCTAGTTTGCCGAATTCTCTTCAACGAAAATTGCAATTTAGTTGTTTCAGATGACATAAGATTAAAGTTTTCATTTTTGTCAATGGTGACATCATTGATTGTTTCGGTTTTACCCTAAATGCGCTGAAAAAACCTCGGATATTTTGTAAAGAGAATATATTCAGAAAATATCTTAAATTTTGAGCATGAAACCTGAGAGGATTCACGAAGGAAACAACCTAGATTTTATTTTCTCAAATAGTTTTTTTGTTGGTACAAATTTTACATGTTACGGCAAGTCTCAAGCTTGCCTTCTTCAGAAAAATACACAATGCAAACTCTTTTTGTATTTATAAATAGTTTGTATTATTTTTCATTTATAGTTTGCAGTAATTGTCATATCAGTAGTAATTTAAAAACCACTTTGCCAAAGATTTGTTTATTCTAAAGTTAATCATATTTACGATAAGTAGAATTTTCTTATTTGATTTTTTTTACAAATAAACAATCATTCTTATAATTTGTAAGTATTTCAGTCAAATTCAAGTTGTGCTACAATTATGTGTGAAAACGTAAAAATTAAGTATCAAAAAAACAAAAAAAAATGGTCATTACCAATGCACTATTTGATATTTTAACTACTAATTGTGAGAAGAGCTGTTGTGACTAAAATTAAGTATTAGAACTAAAAAATGTCGTTACGTTGAAAAAGGAAATAACTCCACGACTTTCTAAACCTATTCTAATGATTAAATGTTGATATCGAGTATTATGGGTCGTATATTATGTCTTTTGAAGCAAGGCAAAAGTGTTTATGAATCTTATGCGTGTTTACGCATCTGTAATTGGCATTTATGACCCACCCCCCTAGTACGACCTTCAAGAAATACGTCTAAGTATATATACCCATTTTAAATTAAAATAATTTTCCATTTGTTCATTTTTAAATGTAATTTAACTAAGTATCATTTATTGTGGACTAAAATCAAGTAAACTTGTGCAATCTTAAAGTTATATTTTGCCTTAAAAATTATAAATCCTATTTCTTCCGAATTGCCATACTAAGTTGGAGTAACCATGGACGACTGGCGTCAAGCCGTGTATATTGCATTAAAAGGTTCTGTCCTTGTCCATCCATCCTACAATGAAATCTTTAGCTGCGCCAATAATTGGTACATTGACATTTCTTTGACGAAATCACCTAAAAAGCAATTTTAATCAGACACAAAGTTTCAGACATCATCTAATTGCAGGACTAATAATGTTTTCCTAACTCTATTTGACCCCTTAGCCAACAGGGGAGGGGCCAATTTCGAGAAAACTGTATGAATCAATTGCTTATCAATGCTGTTTAGAATATTTTAAAGAAAATAGCATGAAGCACATTTTGTAACCCATTTCTACAACTGCAAAAGAACAATTTTTAAACTTTTACGTACGGAATGTATAATCTCTATAAAAGTCAATTAAAAATTATTCATAAATGTTCTCTAATTTTTTTTTACATAAGTGACAAACATTTCAGACTAAACTTTCTATTCTACATACATTTTGCTGGTGTTTTTCAAAACCTTTTGTGTTTTAGGTTATCGAAAAAAATCAATATTTTGCTGCATATTCTAAACTTAATTTCAATGTTCTTTCAATGTTACTTTTTTATGTGCTTTTTAAATCTATCAATAAAATTTTTTAGTGTTTGCAGAAAGGATATGAATGAATTTTAAAAATAAACCTTTGTCAAACATATAATTTCTTTGTTATAAAAAATAACCGTATGAGAATTTATGTAAATAATATTAATACAATAATATTAAATAATACATCGTAATAAAATGCAATTTTTTAAGGGGGTTCGGATGGGTGATGTCGATTTTCTGTTTTTCCTTTTTATTTATTTTGCTTATCTTAAGCTTTAATTTAAGAACAAGATTATTGATTTCTGTTAAGTGATTTTCTTTTTATAATTATTTTTGAGAAACGTTAAATATCAATTCTTACCTAAACCTTACTTTTCTTTCGCGTTTCCTGAAATATAAGGTTTTTCAATAGTTACGAAATTTTTTCTCAGGAACTATAAAAGACATCAACATATTTTGTTTTCTTATTTCTTCCCCATTAATAGCTCTTTGATTTAAACTGGGGAATTTTAAATATCTATGCTCAAAAATATATATAACTTTATGATTATGATTTTTTTGTGTTTTTCAATACACATTTTTAAAAAAAAGTCACTTTACACGTATTTCTAAATATTTTGAAGTATCCTCAGTTTAAATCAAAGAGCTTTATGTAAGGAACAAAATATAAAAAAGTTTATAATGATATCTCATATATAGCTCCTGAGAAAAATGTTCCTAAAGTTATTTTTAAAAAAATTAACATTGGCGAGATAGAACCATCCGACTCCCCTTAAAGAAAATTGTGTGAAAAAGGATTTAAAAATATTTTTTAGAAGAAAAAAATAATGCATTAAAATGTTTTCGATTCCAAACACCACAAACCACAATTCCACCGAACAAACTGAACCGATTTCAATTGAACAAAAGAAAGAAAACGCAACGCAAGTACATCTTTGATTTAGTTTAGTTTGAATTATCGTCGCACTAGCTACACGAGGGCTATTGGCCACGGGCGTCGTAATTTAGAACCACTGTCAAGTGACGAGCCGACACCTGAGTAGGCACCCAACGCAACTGTTAAGGGCGACATCGTACGCAGCATTGGGACTTAGGAGCATATTTAACGTGCACTTCCTCTACACGGGGAATTATTCGTCGGACATTTTGGGATGCACGGGCCATTTATAGGTCGGCATTTATTTTGGCGATGCTCGGACCTGGGACCTTCTTATGCAAAGCGACCGCCTTAACCTACTGGGCTCCACAGCCCAGTATATTTGATTAAACTACAAAAGAAACCAAGAATAGTAAAATAAAATTCTTCTCAGAGGTATAGCTGTAAACAAGTTGACCTTCAAACCCAGAGATCCGAAGATCGAATGTAGTCCTCCTATAAAGCATAACATCAATCAAATATATACCGTCTAGAGAGAGGGGGTCATCGTCTTTTTCACAGCATTTAAAAATTACGAGGCACTTCGACAAAAATTCATGTATAGCTATTATGCGATGTTTAATTAATTTCTAATCTAAGTTCTAAAACCGCGTACAGTAGAACTCCAATTATCCGAAGCGGGGCTGATTATCCGAAGGTCAGAAAAAAATTCACCCGGCCTACCTTGTAATGTTTGTCTGTGTTGGATGTCATGTCTAGCAAATCTTTTTGTACCGACCAAAAAAAAATACTAAGCATGGCATCCAACAGAGACTAATAGTAATAGGTAGGTGGGTATAAAAGTTTATATGTTACACATAAAATTTTCAACCAACTGTAACTGCTTTGATTTTTTGCACTCATCTATTATTTATGCAAGTTACCTTTTTTAAATATATATAATGCAGTAAATTTTTGTATATCTATCATTCACCATGGCTTCTAAAAGAAAACTACACATTTCAACATAAATTGAAAAATTATTGCAAAAGCTATAACTCAATTTGCCAAACGACACTTTATAATTTGGATTTAGTTGGGTTGATGACGACCGAAACTGGAAGTTACGTGGTGAGTTACAGTTGTTTATAGCCCAAGTGTAGCTGTCGTGCGACGTTATTCAATTAACCTGCAAACTAAGTGTGTCATCCCGTCTTCTCGAAGGGAAGATGGTTGGTACATGTATTTCCGGCTTGTGTGCTTGATCAGAGACCCGCTTATAAACCTTCGTCAAGTAAGACAGACATAGACAGAATTTTCACTGACACAGATAGAGAAATTACACCCAGGGCGAAGGCGGGAATTTCTCAAAGGGAGTGAAAGATGCGTTGACAAGGGAGGGGCTTAGAAAAAGTACCGTTTAAAAGTGACCAATCGGTTATTTATAGAACGATTGAAATCAGAGATAATCAGGATGAAAACGTCAATCAATGAATTGAACATGATGATTTGCTGGTCTCCAAATTCTCTGACCCTCCCTCTATAGCAGTTCCGATATCTTCACCAGATGTCGCCCTCGGACACGTTTAGTTGGCTCCTCGGGGCTATTCCCCCTTAACCTCTTGATTTTGAAAAATGAAAAGGACCGAATAATTCTTACTTTCTGATTATGTCCTTATAATGTATTCAGCTTTCAAATAAATTATTAATGTAATTAGAATTATTCAAAAAACACTTTGTAAGGTAGTTAAAATTTACAGTAATTCATATTATTCATGTATTTTTAATGCAATCTGAAATACAATAAGCAAAATGCTTTTGATAATTGAGTTTTATTCATAATTTAGCTTATAAATTATTGCCCAGGTAAATAGCTACATTCTTGTTCAACTGTTACAGATACTGGAAAAATCTTTAAAAATACTCTTTCGAACTGATGCAGTGAATTTAGTGCAACAATATGTTCAGAAGCAATTCCGCAAATTACTTGCTGGTCGAGTAAATATAGCTGATTTGATCTTTGCAAAAGAATATAGAGGAAAAGCTGGTTACAGACCTACAGCATGTGTTCCAGCTTTAGAAATATCTAAGTAAGTGCATATCATCTACTATTGCATTAATATTTTTAGTTGATGGACAAGCACATTTTTAGATTAAATGGAAGAAGGATGGCGCAGACTAGATGCATAGTGGGTTTTAAGTTTTAAAGAATATATTTTAGTAAAAAAAATCTTAAAAATTACTACATCCAATCCACACACTAACCTTAACTTTTTTTTCTCAGATTTATTTAATGAATTTAGTTGTCAATCTTATAGTAAAATTTAGTGTTAATGGAAACAGTTAACATATTTTTTTTTCTAAAATTATATTTATCTTGCACAAGTATGAATAAATCATTTTAAGTAAAGAAATTTAAAATAATTTATGCCACAAACAGTATTAAAAATAAAACTGTCCACAGGAGACGCCTGGCAAAGGATCCCCGTTCCGAACCTCGTGTAGGAGAAAGAGTGCCTTATGTAGTAGTCTATGGTTTCCCTGATGCACCAATAATAAAATTAGTTCATGAACCTGCTGAGTTATTAAAGGACACAAATCTCCGCATCAATACTACATACTACATCACTCGCGTTATATCTCCTCCTTTGGACAGAGTTTTTTCCTTGATGAACCATGACGTCAAAAAATGGTAAGACAAGCTATTTAATATTTTATAAATGTCCTTTGTATTTTGTTCATTTAAGGAAAGATTCCTGGAACCTTGTGGTGTAATTTTTATCATTGTTATGTTTTGTATGAATGGTGGATTTCAGCGATTCACCAAAACCGTACACCATTATTCATCTCTTAATTTAACTACGCATTGCCATTTTGGAATTGAGATTATGTTTCAAAATATGCTTAAATTGTCACAAAAAGTCTCCTACAATATGTTACTTGGCCATAATTGTTTTTTTTATCTACATTGTCTACTACAACTGTTTTAAAATAAGTTTTTCCATAATATTAACTTCACAATTCTTAAGATTTTTTAAATAATTCAAAATTGTATACAATGTTTGATTACTTTATATTGATCTAATACCTTTTACTTCTGGTACTATTTATATTTGTTAAAAAAAATTAGGTTCAACAACATTGCTCATACTGTGAAGCTGAACTTGCCAATGCTTCAAAATCCTAATCACCACCGAGAAACAATTACTCAATACTTCACGACTCGCAACTGTCCTTCATGTGAGGCAACTACTACAACTTCTCTCTGTGAGACCTGCCGCAAAGATCCCCAAGGAACAATCGTCACTCTACAAGAGAAGATGAGGAAATGGGAAAGAACAGAAAGTAATTTCAAAAAGGTAAGAAGGTTTTAGGAAGGAGAACTTCTGAACTATAGAAAAGTTTGAAATCGAATTAGATAAAATTGTTATTAGTGCATGTTCTCCTTTATTAATAATATTGATAATGCTAACGGGAAGAAGCATTATCTAAAAATATATTTATGAGTTTAAAAAAGCATATATATTGCAAGTAGATTCTTAATTTACAAATTTGCTCTAATATTTTTGTTTCCTGTATTTAATATTTTATTCATAAGTATTTTTTTATTATTAGATTTGCACAAGCTGTTCTAAATCAACTTCTAATGGTAATTTATGTGCATCAATGGATTGCCCTATCATTTTCAAGCTGAATCTTGCAAAGCGAAACAACTCGCAGATTCCCTACTTAAAAAAGGTTTTAGCTCAAGAATTATTTTAACTGGTGCAATTCACATACTGTATATGTGTTTTGCTCTCAATGCATTGTGTAAATATCAAAATCATTTATTATATATTTCATATTCATGTGTAAATATTTGCATTTTTTGTACATACTGAAATAAAAATATATTGTAAATATTTTTAAAAGAATGAACACTTAATAAAAGTGTTATATATATATTAAGAAAATTTTATTTTTTGAAAATGCATATTATTTTATCAAGTCATTAATAGTTCGATCAGTCACAATTGAACTTTTTAAGATACATTATTTAAAGATTGTTTTATTGAACATATAATTCAGAATTTATTTGTTTATCTTAAGAAATTTATGTCATTATGAAATCATTTTTGTGTTGGGTCAATCTGTGGCAAATCTACAAATGATGTTATATTTAAAATCTTGTAAGTGGTTAATTTTTTTTACATTAGTATAACTAGTTCAATCAACAGTGGGAAAACATATCCATTTTTTTTTTATCTTAGTTTTTGAGTTTCAACTATAGGAAAATTTGGAAACATTTGGATGTTTTTAAACAGCTCTAAGCCAAAAACTATTTTACGTATTAAGTTTTCAAAATTGTTTCTATTTTAATAAAAGAATTATGTAATAGCTCATTCAAAAGAATACTTCTAATTTGCCATAGAATTAGAATCATTTTAATTGAACATTGCATTTGACATTCTTAATTTACTTTATGAATTTTTTTTTAAAAAAACTATTCGATTTTCTCTTTTGTTGAATATTACATTTAAGCAAAAACACCTAATCAAAACTCTAATTGTTAAAAAAAAATGATTTGGTTGATTTGATACGGAATGACCCTGTGTGCTTTAAGTGTTTGTCAACAAAATTTAATTATTTCAACAACAAAAGAACTTTTTTTTTTTAAAAAAAGGGGTTTCAAATTTGTAAAGAACACTTTACAAACTAGTGATTTTGCATAATTAAAAAATTTTAATCGATTATTAATCAATTATTTAATAATATTTAGAATATGTATGCAGGGATTGGAATAACAAGTTACTTATAATGCTGTTGCTTGTAACAGTTACTTTTAAGCAACAACGTAAAATTTTGTTACTATTCCGTTACTTCTCACATCGCTCTTCAGGGATATTTTCGGCAGTTTGGCTTAAATATAATTATTCTAAATTTAACTTTTAACTACGTTTTGAATTTTTGTTCTTAACTTTTTTCCAATGGTAACTATTTCTTTAATCTTGGTTCTCTTTGAAAAATGTTCAAATTACAAATGTTCTTATAACTTGAAATTTCCCAAAGAAATTAGTTATTATAATATTAAGTAACTGTAACTAGTTACTATTCAAATTAAGTAACTGTTACTGTAACAGTATTTTTTTTTTCAAAAAGTAACTTTTCAATCTGTATATAGGTTTAATTTTATTTTAGTGTTTTAGAAACCGGTTTTGTAATAATTTTATTGTACACGAATTGCCTTTACAACTGCGTATGACGCCAATAGTGATTATTTAATCATATTTATTTTAGCTGTCAAAATTAAAATTTCTTATTATTCCAAATACTTTTTGAAACTTAGACTGGTGCTTTATTACATTTACAAGCATAGCCTTTTATATGCCTCCATATAAATTTTTCTATAAGCAAAATTACAAATGAAAGAAACATTTAAATTTAATTGTACTTGTAAAAAACATATTTGGTCATTCATTGAAAGTATTTAATCGTCTCAACAACATTTTAAATATGTAATCTGGTACATATTCATTGGATGTTTTATTTTTTCACTTGTTTATTTTTATTTAGCACTGTATAAACTTGTTTGTATTTTTGAAGATTTATCATATGCATTTATATTATTATATTGAGCATAGTTTTATGTGCAATTGTTGTTTTCCCCCATGAATATCATGCAAATTATATGAATTTTTAACCAAATGAAGCCATTTAACCAAAAGAACCAACCAATGAAGCTTCTAAATATTAAACTTAATTTATGTATTTTCTTCCTTTTTCATCATACAAAAAAACTTTTCACTCCTTAAAAAAAAACTACCTAATTCATAAAACTAATAAGGGACAACACCTTATATTGATTAGCCCATCTATATTTCTTAAGTCTTTTTTGTCTACATTGACTCAAATTGTTTGCACTTGAATCATGAACCTATTATATTGAATAAAAAGAATACAACAAAAATCCCTTGGGTCTGTAGTCAGACTAAATTCTCAGTGAAAAGTTCTTTGTTATTCTTTCTTAAATAAATTTAGTATTTGTAAGAAAACTTAGTAATCAATTATTTAATTTTTGAAAAGTTTGAATAATCTTCTAAGTCACCCATACTTTTATTTTCGATATAATTTATTTCAATGTCCTAAAACCTTTAAGGGTCCCACGCTTTAAAAAACCAATCCTTTTCATATTTAAATGATGTACATAAAAGGCCCTTGTCTAAAAATTAGGGCCATACTTTGAATTTTGGAAGAGTTTATTAGTGAAAAATTCTGGTATCAGTTGTTGAATTTCGAAAGTTTTTTCTTTCATGTGAACAATTTGTCTGTGGTACTTGTGAATTTAAAGTTGAGAGTAATGGCATTCCAATATTACCTCAAGTGAGAATTTCATATTTAATATCTTTTTAAATTTCATATCTATAAATATATTCTTGATCATGAAAAAAGTTATTTTTGTAAATTTGTAGACACTAAATCTGTTTTGTAGTAAATGCACTTTAATCAATTGTATAAATATAGATTATATTTTTTATTTTACAATTTATGAATTCTAATTTTCTGTTTGAGCTTCAAATTCTAAATTATAACAAATGAATATTGATGGTAGTATTCCTTAATTTTTGTGATTCTCAGTTGCCATAAAATTCTTTTTATGAGACCTTATCTGTAAAAAATTACAGAACATTTGCTGGTGGAAATTTTTAAGTATGAAGATGTTACTTAATACTCTTAATTGATGTATTTGTATATCTATACGTATATATATGGTGAAGTGTTTCTTCAAAATTGTAATAAATGTGTATGTGTATAAATAAAATATGGAGATCCTATAAAAAAAATTATAACAAATATATTAATACTTTTTAATAATGTTTTACTGTTTTCTTTCCTAATGGCATTTGAATAAAATAGCTGCTAATGCCTTGTAATTGCAAAATATACGGGTGATTGGAGTGTGCATGTATTGGTAGTAGCCAATACAGCATTATTAATTTTTAAAAGATTTGAAAAAAATTGACCAAATATTTATTCATTGTCATTAAAAAGAAAGTCAGTACTAATTTCTACCTTATTGGGAAATACTCAGATTTTTCATTTGTACATAATTATTCTTATGTTCCTATAACTGAGATTTTTTTATTAATACACTGTAAAGTGTTAGGATCAAGTCTGTTTTAAATGGTAATGGTATTTTATGTAGACTTAGCAATTAGATATTTGATGAGTAAGTAACTCTCATGATTTTACTCTCATATTTTAATGTTTCAGTGTGCTGCTTCATTTTCATGCATATGTTGGAATAGTCATTACCAACAAATCCCTGTGGCTTGTGTTTAATTATCAACTTGAAATGTACTTGTATGTTAAAAATTTGGAATTCTATTGTAATATTTTCATCCGCATTGTTACTGTTCATTAAATTAGTTAAGGGTAAATGTTAAATTTGTCTCTTTTATTTATATTGAAACATTTCATAATTACATAGATCATTGAATATTTGAATTTTATCATCTGTTGGTATCATCTGAATGGTAACTTAGGTTTTCTATGAAATTCTGATGTCATCTTTCAACAACATTTTTTCCCCTTTAAATTTGAAATTATATGAAGCTGATATTTAGATTAGTGTTTTTTTTTTGTGTGTAGAATGTTATTCTAATAGTTGGGTTGGTCTTAAATTGTAAAAATAAATTAAAATATGTTCCTTCAGAGAGAAACAGTACAAATGAATCGTAAAACATGTCCGAGAAAAAAAGTTATTAAGTATAAGATTTTTTTTTATAATCAGGTAATAAGATTTTCAAACACCTAAAGTACTAAAAGTTGCGTTACGAATTGTTGCCACTCAAGACGTAATAATAATATAGTCGTTTCCGGTTGCCTATTTCTAGCCTCCTATAGGAGCTTTAACACAGCCAATTACGCCTCGTAATTTGGAACCCTGGTCGTCGACTCTTGAGCGAGCACCCAACGGAACTTCAAGTGACATCGTTCGTACGCTAACGCCGTCAGGACTTTGGACTCCACAGATTTAACGAGCATGTCTGTCCCAGTGTATCTCGCCCCGTTTTTCTCCAACCCAACCGCCAACACAACTTTCTCCCCCCAATTTCGTCCCCCACAATGTTGTTAAAGGGTTGCCAGAGTAGGGGAAGATTTCTCTTCCGACTGTCATAACTAAAACGGTATCTCTACAGTAGGCGACCATTTATTAAAAATCGGACCTTTGGATTGATTTGAGTTTTATTTTATCGCATGCGTAGCATTTCTCTTATAATAATTATTTTTTTCTTTCACCTTATTCTGTAATAAAACAAATAAACACTGAGAGATAGTTCAAAATTTTAATTTTCCAAACTAGATTGTTAAATTAACACACTTGCGTTGAGAGATTTTGAAGGCTATAAATTATTGGAATTTTGCTTAAAATTGCAAATATTTTTTTACAAATTTGAAATTAAAGCTGATATACAGTTTAGCTTTCACATTTAGAACAAAAGGGGCAATTTTACCCATCTACTTTACATATACCAAATGATTTATAAAATTATTGAATTAACGAAGGAAAATCCTTAAAAATAGCTGAACTAAAAGCTGTGCTAAATGATTTTTTTTCTAAGATATATATAAATAAATCTTGTGGCCCTAAAAGTAACAATTTTCGTTAAAAAAAAACCAACTTTTCAACATTTTTTATCGAAAAAATAAGAAGAATTGTCAAATCAAAGAGTTAATAGCTTATTATACTTCAGATCAAAATATCGTGCTTGTAAAATAAATAAACAACAGCTTGGCAATTTGGCGCAATATAACCTGAAGATTTGGCTTCAACCGAAACGGAAACGTGACGTCAGTGTAGCGACAGTCACCGATTCACCTGATTGGTTGTTGGGGCCAAGTTGGCCAACTCCGTCGCGAGGAATCGACAGAGTTCGGGAAAATTTCTCCAACGCCTGTCACAGCACGTGGCAATTTTCGCCAATCATGGTTGGGTTAGGGGAAAACCGCTCGTGTGATATGGCCTTAAATAACACTTTTAACTACGGATTATGTCTGAAAGCATCAAAAACTAAGGATTCAACAATGCTATTATTATAACACGTTACGCGGCAACAAAAAATAGTACGTAGCGGAAGTGTTAAAAGTTCCCGATAGGACCTACTATACAAAACTCACTAAGCCATTTCTGTCGCCACTCACGACCTTAAACATGTTTATTGAACAAGTAATTGCTATTTTTTTTTAATTTAGTAAAATATTCCAAACCATTACAAAATATTTTTAAATTACTACCGATTGTAAGATCCATTGTTTGGTATCAAAGTAACCAAACTCAAACAAACCAAAGACGAATCGGCCCACGCACTGTATAGCCTCGTTACCAGAAAGTAAACTAAAGTAATGGCGGTGGGGTCGAGTCCAACTGTTGGTCGGCTTGTCTTTTGCAAAATAAACACATCTCTGTTATAATATGGATCGCTAACGGGGAGTTACAAGTGCCTGACGAACTGTAGTATTTCTTACAGGAATGTGTGAGAGTATTACTCTCTCCCTACCCAGGACAAAATGCGAAAATGTCCGAGTTTTGTTTTCCAGAATCCGACTCCTGTTCGGAGTTTCCGTGGATCCGTCTCCGGATTCGGTTTTCCAGGATCAAGAACAGACACCTGGTCAGAGGAACGTGATGATAACGGGAAGTAAATTGACATCTGAATGTTCACAATTTAAACTATCTGTGCTGGAAGGGGGCCCTGATCAGCTAAATAAAGCCAAGGTATTCTTTTCTGCTTACAATTTCAGATACTTCTTATAAAATAAAATTTATCAAATGATTTTCTTAGAAATTTCAGCTATTAGATTAATATCGAAATTAGGTGAAAATATCCCTCCCTCTGCTAAGTGGGGGAAAAAACTTGTTTAAAAATGAAAATCGTTAATAAGCGTTGAGAAATATCGATTTTTATCTGTGTTTATATTTTGATCTATCAGCTGTTTTTGACAGCTCAACAATCTACAAGTACATACTATTTCAAACGAATTACTATTACTTCATGTTTGATTGTGTCAAATTCGTTTGTCTTTTTTTTGTATTTAAAAAGACTTATTAATATTATTTTTTTATTTATAAAATATTTGGTTAATTAAATTAAAATTGTGTTTTTTTCACTAAGAATTTTTTTTAATTATATAAAATTGTTTGCAATATTATTCTTATATTTAAACCACGCAACATTTTGAGGTACTATTTTGTACCAGGGAATTAAAAAAAAACTTTAACCTCTTTTTCTTGTTTTAATCAACTGATGCTTTTATCAATGCTATTTTTTAAAAAAATTCCTTGTATTGTTATGCAGTACGATGCAATTCAATCTACTGAACTTATGCATGCTACTTATCCTCTTGTTTGGAATTTTCTTAGAAAGTTTCTAATAGGAGGATAAGTACAACCCTTTAAGTTGCAGGTTCAACTTCTAATTAAATTTTAATGTATAGTAGTAGTAGCTCTCGATTCAGTATTTAAGAAATTTCTTTTACCTACTATTTTGGTATTTTGTAACGCTTTTTAACTGACTTGTTTCAAGGGACGTATTTCCTTCCAGCTTTCATTCCTGCATTTCCTTTGATCAGTGCTCTGTTCCCATGGGACATTTCATCAATCTTATCCCTATAAGTAATTTATTTTCATGTAGCATTTCTGCTGCCACTCAATACCTGAGACATACCCACTATCTTTTTTTGCCTTGGAATAAATAGTATTTATTCAGTTTTAAATGCACATTACAGATAAAATCTTATTACAATGTACATTGAACAAAACAAAAACGAAAACATAACAAACACATAATAATTGAGTATTAAAAACAAACACATTGCACAGATAAAAGTTGGAAACATTTTGCTTTAAAATCATTAAAAGACTTAGCAAAAAAATCTAGTTTGTGAAAACTGTTATTGTAAATTTTATAAAACTTATACAGACAGAAATTTTGAATATAGTTGTAATGGGAAGAGCTATAAAAAATATACGATTGCATGTAAATCTATTGGAAATAAAGAGATGTTCATTACTAGTTATGTAGTTGGGATCAATTATATTGTTTAGAACTTTATGGAAAAACAGAAGACAGGAAACTTCACGCCTAGATTTAAGGGTCAAGACATTAAAAATTTTACACATATCAAATGAGGATAGATCTAAAGAACTAGTATGAAAGATCTTAAAATATAAAAAACGAAGAATTTTTTTTTTACTCGCTCGATTAATTTTATGTTGTTGTCATAAGGGTCCCATATGAGGCTACAGTATTTTAAATTCAAACAGACCATACTAAAATAAAGAATTTTTAAAGTTTGTTGGGAAGTGAATTTATTAGTTTTTCGTTTGAGGAAACCAAGAATTTTGTAAGATTTAGAAGTGATATTATTATGTTCAGAGAAATCAAGATTACTGCAAAAAGTTACACCCAGGTCCTTGATTGAGTTATTACGAGTCAAGGTAGTGCCATTTAATATTATAAGGAATACGGATACAACAAACAATCTGATTTACAAGTATAGCTTAAGGCACCACATTTAGAAACATTTAAGTGCAACCTAAATAACATTACCTATTAAGTAACACAGCCATTTTAACCTAGTAATTTTGAGCTTTGTTGTCAATTTACACAATAGCATTTAATACAGTCTAACTAGAGGTGTAGCCACTAGAAGGGGAGGGGGGGGGGCTGGATATGTGGATAGATTCCCCCAAAAATATTTCAGCTTATCTCTAATACATGTCAAAACTATGTCAAAAACAATGGCCTTGAAAAAAATTAAAAATAAAATTCATATTCCCTGCCAAATTAATTTCTGCTATACCCCTGAACCTAACTCCTTACTTACTGTCCAATTAAGCACGGCTATACTGAATATCTTGCGTATTCTTTTAATCAATGTCACAGTGTATTTCTTAAAAAGTTTTATTTTGAAAATAATTTTTACCTAATATTTTTAATTTTCACTGAGAAAAGACAAAATACATGATTGGGATTGTAGGCAAAAATAGGGTTTTATTTTAAGTGTTAATTCACAATTGTCTTCTTAATATGGAAATGGCCTTTTAACTAATTTATTCTTCTTATTTTATTTTAAGTCATTTTGAAACTAAATTTCTTTAATATAAACTCCACTCAATACGGAATAGTAAACGAATATTTGATACTGAAAATACAAAAACATTTATTAAACATTAAAATTTTTTTAAAGGGAACTATAAATATTCAGTACAATTTGAAGCAGTATTATGTTTCTGTCCACCTCTAGTCTAAACTTATGAAATTGCATCTCAAAAGTTTTGAATGGTACAATTTTTGTCAGCTTTCTTTTTATTACTATGTAGCCAATTTTTAATCTGAGACAAAACTTTTACCATTAGAATTTAATGTATGGTTATATTACTTGATTACATCTAAAAAATAATTACATTTTCAGACTATTATAAAGGTTGGAGCCCGTTTTTCTACAAGACATTTTTGGAATTCATGCCCCTTAAAATTTTGGAAAACCTGCCCCGTCACCATATTTTGACTTTAATAGTATCTTGAGGATTAGAGGTTTGTTATTTTTAAAACAAATACATATTTACATAAAGAAAGGAACCACCTTTTAGTATACACAATGATAAAACTGTGAGTTTAAATAAAAGTATGTTTAATTTTTTTTAAATGTAAGCATGAAAAGTTACTCAATGTTACTCAGATTTTTATTCACAACATATAACATTAATTCACTTTATGGCTATCCCTTCTTTATTTTTTTATGGCTTGTTTAAAGGCAAAGTTAGGAAAATAAGCACTTATTTTAATAACAATGTATACATAATATCATTCATGCATAATTTTACCATAAAAGCTAGGGTTAAACAATGTTTTATGAGCAAATAAGTCCCTGTGCAACTCGGGGTGGCTCATTACAGTTTAATATAAGACATGGATAATCTATTTTGTCATCTATTATACTGATCCTTGCTATTTTGAAAACTACGAAAAAAATAACTTTAAAATATACATTCTTTTTCGAATTTTGAGAAATCTAACGAATCGCGGAAATTTGGAAATTAGTAACTCTCAAAATCTTGAAGTTTGCCAAAAATTGTAAGATTGGAAAATTACAAAATAGGATATTAGTCCAGCACGAGATCTTGCCAGTAGACGATTTTCGCAGCCGGAGTGCAAAACCTTGAAAATCGGCAAATTGTGAAATCTTAATTTGAAGAGCAGTAATTTGCAAAATAAATCTTTAAAATTAGTCAAAGCTGACCGAAAAATCAAAAAAACATCCCTAATTCAGAAAACATCAATTTCACCGTTCCAAAATTTTGGAAGGGTTCATTTTCGACGTTTTTATTTTGTGAAGGGCCCGAAAATAGAAGCAATTTTCTTTTTGAATCTAGACACACTGTTAAGGGTCTTGTATGGTAACAGATCTCTATACAATTCCAATGAGGAAACTTTTGACCCTGTTTTTAAATAAAGTACGACATGTACGAGGCTGACCACCTAACTGGGACATATACCTAGTATACCAGAGCCCTTGGTCACGAAAGCTGAATTGGGCACGGAAGGCCTTGGCCCAGTAATGGGCTGTTGCGTCGAGGAGTTTAGTTTTCAGTTAATATGACATGTACTCACGAAAACTTACCAAAAAATACAGAAGTTATTTTGCCATTACAATAATTAATAAGATTTTAAAGATATTAATTAGTTATAATTAAAACAAAATTTTAGTAGATCTAATCTCAAAATTTAGTAGAATCTAGCACTAACGGCATGTAAATATCTAAGCAAAAAATTTTATACTTATTAATTATTTTAATGGCAAAATAACTTCTGTATTTTTTGGTAAGTTTTCGTGAGTACATGTCGTATACTTTATTTAAAAACAGGGTCAAAAGTTTCAACATTGGAATTGTATAGAGATCTGTTACCATACTAGACCATACTAGACCTTAATAATGAAACTCTCAGAAACGAGTACTAGGCTGTTCTCATTTTATTCTGAGAACAATATTCTCAAAAAAGTCAAAAGTAAATGAATCAATTACGTGATTTTTTGACGACTTTGATAAGTTTGACAATATATTAGTTGAGAACGTTATTTTTTTTAAAATTCTTTCGAATTGAACAATTTTAAAGTAGGTTATTAATCAAAAATTTCTATCCTGAAACAACTTTCCGCTTTAATAAAAAGTTTGCAGACAATGGGTATTTTTCCATAGCTTTAGGGAAAAAAAATCACCACTGATTAGGAACTAATTGTTTATTCTATACAACACACACATGGTAAAGAAAAACTTATTAATTAATGTGTATGGTCTTTTTATATTTGAAACTGATATATAAAAAGACTACATCACCTCACACACGAATAAATACTACTCTCAGAGTAAATTGCGACTATCGTGATTACTTGTACATACTTAAAAAAAATAAACCACTATCAATGACATAATTTATCATTCACTGGCCTGCTATGGATTGTGTACACTTTATCAAGTTTTTATAAATCAGTTTTTTTAATGGCTGATTCAGAGAAATATGCTTATCAGATTATGCTCAAATGAAGTGAAGTTTTTTTTGCGACGAATAGCCTCAGAAACTACGCGACCGAAGTTTGAAAAAAAAATAGCACAAAGACAGATTTACGTTTCGCGATCACTATTACAGTTTTTCAAATTTATAAGTTTAATTGAAAAAATTAAAACATGGATTTTCAAAGTTCTTAATTGAAGAGCTTAGTGGAAGAACGTGCTAAGTGACAAAAAGGTGAAAACGAGATAATGAGCTTCAAAGTTTTTAGTTTGCAACTTTTCTGTCATTTACAAAATCATAGTTTTTAGTGCATGATATTTTAGTTTGGTTCTTCAAAATGCTTGGTGGCTTTTGGCTTAACCGTGATTTACGTAATAACACGAAATTTACAAAACGCGCTTGACACCTCATGCACTTGGCACGTTCTTCCTCCAAAGTGCTTCAGATTTTGGCAGTCGTTTAGTGGAAGAACGTGCTAAGTGACATTTTTGAGGTAATTTTGTTCCATACCCGTTTCATAATTTATGTACTAAACTTCCGATTTTCAAAATTCTTTATTTCTGTTTGGAAGATAGGACTTCACAGATCTCTTTTATACATTTTAATCGTTTGCCTGTCCGTCCATCATTTTGTCTGTCCGTCCATATCCCTTTCAATTTCCGATCCAAAGTGCCTGATTTTGAAAATTATTTTTTTGGTTCGAAAGTAAAAAACTAGATGACTACAATGTATAGTGTTTGGCCAGCTGCCTGTACGTCTGCTATTTTGTTTCTGTCCGTACGTCCTACTATCCCCCCCCCCCCCCCCCCCCAACTTCCTTTGTACCCGTCCAATTTTTAAAGTTATTACTTTCAATCACCTAATATAAAATATAAGGTAATAAAACTATTGCGATGGGGGTCAATATTCCAAATTAAGATTTTGTGCTTTCTACACGTTTTGGAGGGTGCTCATTCTAAAAAATTGGTTTTTTTTCATTGATCCGTCTGTCTGTCTGAAACTACTTTACAGTTCGAAATAAAAGAGCTACGGACTTCAAATTTAGTACACGGGTTTCTAGTTCCTGTTGGACGTCATAATAAGGTTTTAGAGAAAATTGCGCATGCGCAAGTAGGGGCTGCTATAAACTTTTTTTGGGTTTTAAAGGTATTGCTGAACAACGGAAATAGATACAGACTTCAAATTTGATACACGTGTTCCCTGTATTTGTCGGACCTCAAAATAAAGTTTTCTACAATATTGTGCATATGCAAGGAGTAGCTGCCATAGAACTTTTTAGGTTTGACAGTTATTGAAAATACTTTATAAGGTATATATAACTTTTAAATGAGCGTATTGATACATAGTGTTACACATCCCTAGTTTTTTTTAAGATATCAGTCACCTATCTTATGCTTTTTGTTCGTCCGTCTGTCCCTACTATAAGGTTTTCTTTGAGTATTTAAGTTAAAAGAAAGTAAGTTATATAAGTTATTTTTAGAACTTCTTGCTTAATGTTAGATGAGTAAGTTTTTAATTGAAAATATTTTTTAAAAAATACCATTCACTGAAATTATAAACTAAATACTTTGAAGAATAATAAGACAAATCAACTTAATAAAAAGTATACAAAAATATAGTACAAGAAACACAAAGGCATGTGAATAAATAAATATTAAATTTAAAAGATTTAAAAAAAGATAATAATGCAAGATGTAAGTTTTCGCAAAATAAATGTTTAAATAGTATTTAGATAAGAATAATTGAATTTAAAAACAAACTTTGATATTAAAAAAAAAGTAAAAATAAGTTGTATGGCAAGATATAGATCCTAAGGTTATTTACGTTTTTTTTCTCCTTTTCAATTAAGGGTTTAATCAATTTTAAGAAAGCTACTTTAATTTACAGCATTTCTACAACAGTAGAACATGATCGTTTAAACAATTTATTTTTACAATCGTGATGCGTAGTACTTTTTTAAAGTCATCGATATTTTAATAAATATTAAGAACTTATAACGTTTTATACTTTGTTACTTTATTTTAACATCAATTATTATAAAAATATTTTAGTTTTACATAACAAAGCAAACTCTTGATTAAATTTGTACTTACCGTATAAGCTGCAAATCACACTTTCAAGCGAAAATTCAGCTTTCCGCTTGCTTCTTAATTCCATTTTAATAATTTTAGGAGTGTAGGACATTGCTCAAAATGCGTTCGATAGCTTTAGAGATCAAACGTAAAATGGCTTTAAAACGTTTTTTGTACCCATAATTCATTTTTTAAACAAACCAGATGCTTTGAATGTTCGGTGCAATGTTGTTTTAACGCGAACTGCGATCTCCCTAGAGCAGGTGCAACTTTGTTTTAATTATACCATCTGTTCGCTGCTAAATTATCTATGTTTTGTTTATTATAATAAAAATCAGACGACATTCAAAGTAGATGATATTTTATAAAATGTTAAAACATTTAACTCCGTTTAAATTTAAAATCAAAATGCATTTTTTTTTCTATTTTGCTAAATGCACTCAAAACCCAGTTTTACGCATTATAAATTTTATTTCATTGATTATATTTAATAATTAAAGTTAAATAGGAAATATTAATTACATTTTGTTAAATTCTTTTTGATTAAAACCACAAAAGAACCATTTGTTTTGCTATTAATGCAAGCGAAAGTCTGAAAATTGTCCGCAAACGTGTCACTTAGCACGTTCTTCCACTAAACGATCGTTCAGGAATCGGGCGATTTCGGTGGAAGAACAGGCCAAGGATCCTTAACACGTTCTTCCATTGAAAAAGTGACGAAAACGCGTGCACCTACCAACTTCGTATGCGAAAAATATACGAAATCGAATGTTTTCTAAAAAATTGAAAGCTGTTATGTTTAAAGCAGGTAATAACATGATCATTGACACAAAAATCTAAATTTTTTCAAAAATGTCACTTAGCACGTTCTTCCACTCAGCTCTTCAATTATAAAAACACTCTTTGACACAACAGCCATTTAAATTTGATTTGTAGTATTCGTTTTTCATTGGTTAACTAATATACTGGTTTTTAACTGCTTACTGCTTTTTATTATTAGGATTAAAATATATCTTCAACCTCCTCAGTCTCAAAAGGAAAGTTATGGACCCATTCTTAAAACTGCGTGAGCGCCGAATAAGTAAGAACATTGTGTTCACCTACTGAATGGGGACAGAAACTGCAAGCTATCGTTCAGTCTACTTTTCTTTTTTTTTTAATTCGAAAGAATTAAAAATCTATAGTATTGACATGCTGGATATCTCCGTCTGCCCGTAACTCCCGTTTCAAAAATCGGTTCTACCCGTCGGATCTTAAAATATCAATTCAACCGGTGTAAAAAATATTTAGGATATGCAAATGAACTTTTCTTATAACATTTAAAGTGAAATTTCTCTGAAATTTTTTTTGGACCTATTTTACCCCACCGTGGGGTTATAGAAAATAAGTCATGCTTTAAAAAAACTGCTTCAATTGCTCAATTTTTTTATTTCTTTTTAACATTGTTTAGAAAGCAATCATCTAAGATGATATAAATCTTCATTAGAACTAATACACTTCCCTGAGTATCAATAACGGGTCAGGATGGACTTTTACAATTTGAGAAGCATCTCCTTCCGAAACATCATCTCTTTAAGAGAAAATGAAATAGGAACTTTCTTTTTCTCCTGAAATTATCGCTGTTTATAAGTTTTCTTCAATTTGTGAAAGAATACCAAGAAATAACTTCTTGGTTTTATCCCCAAAAACTCGACCTGGACCCACTTCCTTACTTGCAGTTAATTGAAATTGTCAAAACTATCTTAGCTCAATGAGGTAGTTTTTTTCACAGGTAATTTTTTCATTTTTTCTCTGCTTCCTTACAGAAATTTTTGGGGATTTCTTTTCCATTCTTACATTTTTGATATGTAGTCTATTTAAAGAAATTGCAGTAGTTAAAATGTGTCCCATTTCTTGTTGCATAAGTTTTCTCTTTTTTTGCATTCTACATTGCTTCCTTAAAAGCAATTGCTAGCGTGGAGAAGTGTCTTTACGATTGCAGATTTGATGTGCTTTAATAGAGAACCTATACTTGACTCATCTTAAAGCGTAGCTCAAACAGTCTGACGTGTTGTGGTTACCTATGTAGATGACGCTGCTGCAACAGCATGCCTTTTTGAATTGGTGATGTGATTGCCATTGATTCAACTGTTGGAATTGTGCCTGGAACATGGTTTTTAAGAATTTATCTGCATACAATATCTTCCGAGGAAATATCCCACATCTTTTGAATTCACCAACATTGTTTTCGGATTGAAATTCTTGAAAGCGGTTTACAATAATGAAGGGGACAATGAATTTCAAATTTGCAGTCATTTATGAGTAAAAGAGTGACAAAACAATATTAAAAGCAATTTATAGGAATATTAGTTATCAGAAAATGATTTAAAAAGCAAAAAATTATGTATGTTAGTTGTATAATGTGTACTTAGCCGTACCTATATTTGAAACTAGTAAATAAATACCCGTTCTCCGTATGAACTAAAAAAAAAAAAGTTGTAATCGATCCAAGTATATGTACCATTTAATCCATTCTAGGATAATAAATTTATGTTATTGTTTCCGCTCATTATAAAGTATAAAATCCTGTTACTTATAGTACCTTAAAAATCCAAAATAAAAAAATGCGCTATAAAATGCACGCATAAAAGTCATCGTAATTTCCCTCATAAACATATAAAACCTTTTAGCTCATTTGACGCGTTTTTGGTAAGAATTTGGCGAGAAAAGAGATATAGCTACAAACACTCTTATTATACAGCTCTAGCACAATGGCCTTCGAACAACAAACCAGCTTATACATTTTTTTTAAAAAGTGGTTTTTTTTTGGCGCGTTTAGGTAAGAATTTGGCAAGTTTGGCAACATATTTGCTAAAAAGTGAAAACAAAACCCTAGTATGTAGCTCTAGTACGATGGCCTTGAACAACCATCATAGTTATGATTCACGGAAATAGCTTAAATATGCATATTTGCAATCAACAGAACCATCAATGAAGAAATCATCACCTAAACCCACAATAAAATCCTAGAATGGAGACTGGACGGAATTACGTCACTTGAAACATGTCAATTATTTTTCAAATAAGGAATTTAGTTTCTGAAGGCAATGGCAACAGAATAAAATAAACGTTTTCAATTTTAATTATTTTCGTTAAAAGTTTGATTTAATTTTTTCAGCAGATGGCATAGGGAAAGTAAAAAAATAATCGGATTTGAGCCAAAGTGGTGTAGTTTTTTCAGAAAATTCGAATTTCCTCTAAAAATATAACATTTTGAAACCTGAAAGTTCAAAAATCATAATCTAAGTATGAACTACGCATTTGTGCCAAGTTACGAGTCAAACAAATGTCTAGTTTAAGAGTCTATATGGAACATACCCACAAACACACACACAAAACTTCTAACTTTTCTTAAAACAAAAGTTTTCTACGGCCAGAATTTAAAGTTTTACAAATGAAAACATAGAATGGCAAAAAAAAAATAACTACACAGCAGAATTTACGGTTAGTTTTGCATGTAAAATGATAAAAAGTATCAATAAAATATAAAACTGGCATCAGGAAAAACATCTTAAAGCGGCGCGTAGCGTTCCGTTTTTGGCCTACTTTCCTTTTTTTTTTTAATTCAAAAGACTTTTCAAATATTTAGTAACCAGGGTATTGTTAAAAAGTACGTATTGAATTCGTGGGGATGTCCGTGCGTCCCGCATACTTCCAAATTTTCCGATTTCATATATTTAAATTTTTTTGTGAGAAAGGTATGGCATCAAAGACTAATCTTTTATACTTTGTATCAGTCTGTCGTCCTATTACGGTGTGTTTCAACTTTTTCTAAAAGTCTGATTTTAATTTTTTTTGTTAGAAATAAAAAAATTACTCTTGTATTTACTTTAGTAATTTAAGGCTGTTATGTTTCTGTTGTTAATCCATTACTTATTTATAACAATTTTCTAAAACTATTATACGTATTACTATTGGAAAAAATAGAGAAAAAAAACACACTTTTTATGAAATCTCCGTAATCATATTCTGTTATACGACATATCCTCTAATGTTTTCCTACATTTTCTTTACAACTCCCATAAAACTCACACGCGGACAGCGGACCTCTTCGGTAAAAACAAAAAGCATCATAATTTATTACAACTCAGTGAACACAATCTTAGAATAGCAAAAGAACGCGTTCTATTTCTGCTTCATCCGAAGTGGACGTTGGACCAGGATGTGTTCCAGGTAGTCTTTCTTCGCAGCCGGATCTTTTTCTGTAGGTCACATGTGTCGTCTAGTTTCTGTTTCTCTTGGGGTTCCTGGTCAGCCGCTCAGAGTTTGAACGCTTCATCTGTCTAGAGATAGTTGAGTTTTGGAGTCGCGATCTTTTCCATTGTTCTTCTGTCTTCTGTAAACAATTAAATTTCGTCCGCGGTTGTGGCAACACTGATCCTAATCTAGATGGTGGAGATTTGTCTGTACTCCCACTATGGGTATGAGTTTGAGAGAAGTACGGTGAGTTAAATATTTTTCATGAATATTTTTTTTATAGTTGTTTACACTCTTAAAACAACGAGCGGTTTTAACTCAGTCTGAGTTAATTTCACTCCTTTCCGTGCCGAAATGCACTTCTCCTATAGGAGGAATTTCACTCTTTTCGAGTGGGTAAAATAAATAAAGAACAATCTGGTCCTACACTCTTAACGAGCGGTTTAACTCAGTCTGAGTAATTTCCACCTTTCGGTGCCGAAAATGCACTCTCCTATAGAGTGAATTTCACTCTTTGTTTAGAGTGTACAATCAATTATTAATATTTATGCTATGCATATGCAGGTCAAAAATGAGAGAATGTGTGTTATCATTTATGGACAGCCCGTATGACCCTACATAATTCTTAAAAAAGCATATTTTATTAAAATATAGCAAGATGCAAGCTATAATTTTTGAGAATCGTTGGAAACATATTGAGGTATTATACAACAAAGTGGAACAAAAATCATTCGCAAACTTTTTACTTAATTGTCTGATTCTTTTGATGTAAAAATAATGTTAGTTTTTACTTATTATAGTCCCGAAATTCTGTATTTTGAATATTTAGTGGTACTTTTATCATTATTTACTTTATTTTTTTTAAATATTTTTTTGGGCGATATTTAAGCTAATAAATAAAATTCTCTGCGTTAAAAGCTTAATGTGTTTTTTTTTCGTTTGAAAATACTTTACACATTTTATTAAAAAAAAATAGTTATGATAGCTTGATCCAAACATGCAGGGATGAGAGTTGTCAGGAAGCGCCGAAACTCTGACTTACATGAAAAAATAAAATTCTTTGCGACGATGTCATAAGAGTTCGTTGCTTTTCAAAATACTAATTTAAGTTTTTAAAAAATATACGCGTCTATTTCTTTATAGATAAGATCAAAAATGTACAAGTGAGTTTTCCTAGGTTTATTTCCTAACTTTTCCTAGCTTCAAGTAACAGAAGGCTTTTGTAAACATTACCTGAAAATGTATATAACACATTCATAAAGAGTATTTCTTGTAAATTCTTGCTTTTTTCCCCCTCCAACATCACTTAAAGTACCACATAAAAATATTTTTAGCATCTCATTTTCTTTCTGAAAATAAATTTCAAGTTATGCATTCTTTTCGGCCTGCATTATCACGAAATTACATTACAATTTAATCGTAAGTGACGTCTTTCGCATATTTTATTCGCATCCTGCCTTTCATAAAGTACCTGCTGCGAAAAGTGGATCCTCTCGACCCCGGCGCATTTTTCTGCTGAAGAAATGAAAGAAAAAGTAATTATGTTCCCGGTAATCTTGCCGCGAGAGTCCACGAGGTTCGCGCAAATAATGGGTTCTTGCCCACCTTTTGTATCCTGGTACACCTACGCAAGATGCGTCGTCTTGGGACGCGAAAGAAGAAAGCAACTGGTCTCTTTCATAAACAACACTTTGCACTGGTTTGCTTAGGGGCTCTTTTATCTTTTATTTGAGTTCTACAAGAATCCAACAACCATACCAATCTGCACTTGATGTTGATAGATTAAGAAAATACGATATTCTTATTATCATAAGCAGAGAGGAGCACTTTTTCGGCGATGCTTCTTTAACTGTAAATAAGGAATTCCGTTAAGAGTCATGGAATTATCAAAAGTTATTAAAAAAACCTTTAAAAAGTCATGGATAAATTACTGAAAATAACCTAGGAATTCAAATATATTTAATTATTACAAATCAAAGTATTACATTGCCCCTATTTTCAGTTTTACTGTTTTTATTTTTTAAGTATGCTCTGTATAGAAAATTTTGAAAACCTGTATTTTTTTTAGATATTGTAAAAACATTTGAAATTCATAAACATTTTACCCCCCCCCCCCCCCTTCTCAGTTAACCATATTGAGAATCTTGAATTTTGATAGTATTCCCTAGTGAGAAATCGTATGCATGCAAATGACTCAAAAAGTGGTTTAATCATTATTTCAATGAACCTTCATGTCATCTAGTTTTTTTTAAATCTCAATTTCTACAAACCTACCGTTTTCCCGTAAGAAATTTATTCCCCTAAAAGCCATTTATATAAACTTGTTTTAGACCATGCAGTTTTTTTTGAAGGCTTATATTTAGAAAAAATATTGTTTTCATTTTTTATTTTGCCATCAAATTTAAAGAATTTATATTCGAATTAGCTAATAAGGGAGACTGGGCCATAAGGGAGACTTGGCCCACCTTTAAATTTTAGTATTTAAAAATATTTTAGCATTTGCTTAATAGATGATACTCAAAGCTACTGTTGTCAGCAGATAGCCACTTTAGTTTTATTGAGCTACTTTTTTGCATTGAGGAGGAAATAAAAAAGAAAGTTTCTCACCCCAAAAAAGTAAACATTTTAGACATAATTTGTAAGATTTTTTCAGAAAAACCAATTCAATTAAGTTTAAGTATATGGTATTTTTAAAATACTGTTATATTAAGGTTTTATTTTAGCTATAAAGTTTGTGCAATGAAGTAGGCTTCAAAGCGCCATGTGCCATTCTTTACGAAATGTCTAGGTGGGGAGGGTTGGCCACTCTATGTAAGGGAGGGTTGGCCACTGGACCAAGGCTCCCTAAGTGAACTAGTTATTAAAATCTATACATAATGTTTATCAAATACACGGTTAATAATAACGTATGATTATAACTTTATGAAGGTAATAGATCTATTACCTTCAGTATTAGATTAGTATTTGTACTTGTTTAGAATAAAACGAAAACCTCAACTAAATCAAAGAACTAAACCAAAGTCTTTATAGGGGGAGGGGGGACGAACGAGTAGCTTTAAAAGTGCGCTTTGACTTTTACAGTTTGTGCCGTTAAAATAAAAAAAATTCAACTTAAAAAAAAATCAAACTGAGGCTTATTTCTTGTGCATTTTAATGTGTGTACAAACTGAATAAAATATATTTAACATAAATATAAAAAAAAATATTTGTTATGGACAATATTAGAATTTTTAATTCATACATTACTAGAAAAATGTATTACTCTAAATATTACGGTAAACATGATTTTTAAATGAGTTCCAGAGTGTTGAATTATAATATAATTTTTTTTTACATTTAATGCTTACAAAATTAATTTGAAATATTTATTATTTTGCTCTTTAAAATTAGGCATTTTTGCATGGGCCAAGTCTCCCTTAATAAGGGAGACTTGGCCAAGTTTTTAAGTTTTAAAAAACAATATATTTAAAAAAGAAAAAAATGCATTATTTATATTATCACTATCATATACTTGTTGCCAATAAAATTTCCTTTAATATGTGCTATTACATGAAACTTTTAGTGCAAAAATAAAATTTATAAAAATAAAATTCTAAAAGCATGGCCAATTGGCCAAGGCTCCCCATGCTCCCTTACTGTTTCTTAGTCACAAAAGTTAGCTGAGAGTGGAAGGGAGGATATTTAAAGTTTACTTTGGCAAATTCATTATTTTTAATAGTATTGCTTTTTTTTGTAATTTGCTGCAAGACGGAAAGCTAAATAATGATAGTAATACTAAAATAATAATAAAGGGACTGAAAGTACACTCTGTACAATTTTTGTCTAACGTGGCGTCGCTGCCACTCTTATCCTATGCCCAAATTTTATATTTCAAAAATAAATCAAGAGAGATATACTATATTAAAAGGGACTCCACGAAAATGATATCGCTACGCGTGAGTCACGGTTCACGATCACGCGGGTCACGTCTGCTGGACGACAACGAGAGGTGCTGGAAAGGGTGCCTCTCTTTTATATTTTCCATTTATTTATTTTTAAAATGATGGCCCCTTAGGGGTTGTGAGAGAGAGGGGTCATCGTGTGAGCTGACTTTTGAACCGGGATTTTGGTCCATGGGGTCAGATCCTGTTGGGGAGATGATGGAAAACAAGACGGGGGAATTTAGTTTTTGTTCGTTGAGTGAGGGCTGGACCACGTGTGTGTGCGCGTGGTAATTTGGGTTGTTTAGTCGTAGATTTATGTACCCGGCTGTTTTAGAAGAAAGCAACTCCTAATTTTCAATTCGTTAAGACTTAATTCACTTGTTGTTTTGTCAAGAGGCATATATACTGGAAAATGTGTCAAGTATGGTCCAAAAATGGTGCAATACTTACTTGTATATAAAAATAATTATATTTCGAAATATACATGTTAAAAATAGAAGGAAACCCACGAGGTGTTAAATGCAACCCTTTGTTAAATACTAATTGAATAATTCCAAATACAAACTAACCCCTCCCCCTCAAAAACTGTGAAATATAAAAATCAAGACAAGAGCCAATTGTAAAAATTTAGTTACCATTAAGCGATATTAACGATTCAGGTCTTTAGTTTAACTCTTAACGCTGATACTATCCGAATGCCCTGAGAAATGAGTTTTAATGGGATTTCTAAAACTAAATATTTCTAGCCTGTGTCAGCAATTGTGTTCAGCGCAATTCTTGTACGACAATAATTAGGCCAAACGATCTTACAGCGACATTAACATTATCTTTTATGCAGAAATCTTCTTTAAAACAGATATAGAAATGTCTTGAAAATTCGAATATAATATCGTTTAGTTTTCACGAGCCTCTTTTTTTTCTTCGTCTGTATCACGAAATCGTTTAGCACGCTGTTCCAGATCCGGCATTTTCGAACAACTGCCACATTAGAGGATCACGTTAAGAAACTATAACTTCTCCTCGGCGCTCCCTTCTTTCTATATCTGGACATTGTTTCACTGGGAGAGTCATTACAGTCGTAGCCTAAGGAACAGGATGAGAAGAGAAAGCATAAAAATCTGGTATAATAAATTTAACAACTGATTTGAGAGGTTCTCTGGATTTCGAATCGTTATGGGAATGGGAAATAAGATTAGCTTTATAACCCAATTAAGAATCTCAAACGTGATTCTGAGATTTGCTTGTAATTTAATAATTTTATGACTTTTTTTTTTTACTAATGCGTACTAGTATAATTTTAAAATTATGACACCGTAAACCCGTTTTATTTTCCGTGACTTTAAAATTATTAAATAAAAGTAGTGAAGACCAGAAATAGATGTAGATGATAAAAGTAGTGCTTGGAGTTGTTTTAAAAATGCATTCACTCATATTCTGTATTTCTAAGAAACTATTAAATTTAAACTTCTACAGAATTGCTAAAAAAATAAGTTAAATAGATAATAAAAAAATATAATTAAATCTTCACTAATTACTATTGAAATATAAATATCCCATTAAATCCTCCATTGATACACCCTTAATTTGTATTTTGATAGATGTAGCATCAGTATTTTTATAGATATTGAATTTTGAAGAAATGCGTAGCAGTTCGTAAAGATAATTTTGGACGTAAATGTATTTCACATGAATTTGGAAACTTATGCATTGTGATATTTTAGTAATTACGAAAAACGCGGATTCTTTGAATCTATCTCTTTTATGTTCTCGCATGCCTCTGCATTCTCCGGCATTGTGTCGTTCTACTGTCACCGGTTTCGTCATTTTACCGAAGCCGGAACTCTATCATTTCTTATAGTTGGCGAACCATAGAACCATCGCATCGTTACTCACATACCATCAAAACATTGCAGTATGTTTTTTAAACAATCTTTTATTGTAATATTTCACTTTGTTTTCCGCAATCAATTTAAAACGATATTTAGTTATAACGGCAGCTTTTTTTGTATCATTTGCATTGCTAGTAAGGTATTGTTTCAAAATTAGTTTATTGTTTTGTTTAATGTTTTAATTTATTACTTTTCATAAAGGCAATGGCATTCACCAAACAGAATTTCGAAGTTGAATACACAATAGTTTCAACGGTAATTGTCATTTTTATTGTATTAAAATTATTATATATGTTTTGTGTTACGACCTTATAAATATGTTACGAAAATTTAAATATTGTTTTATTGTACAGTTACTGTACATTAAATTGAATTTATTGTTATTGTACAGTTACAGTTTATTACTTTCGAATTTTCTACTTAAAACGAAAATTACATAACTATATTTTTTGATGAAAGTGGTATATCTGGTTTCTACATTTTATTTACTACAAGTATTTATAAAGTTATTAAAACTCTGAATGTCCGAAATTGAATTTTTTTTCCAACTTTGCGTCACTCTGGTGGGACACTTGTTCTTCACGTCCAGGGATGAGAGGAGGGTTTTGACACACGTGGGCGGTCGCAGTCGCGCGCATTCGCTTCCGTGTGCGCGCGAACTGCACGCGATCGATGGATCGGAGGACATTTTTGAAAGATAATAAAGAGGTGAATGAAGATCCAGTGCTTAGGAATGTCGGAGAGGAGTAGATTTGCTCTTCGGGGTAGTGGGAGGGTGTGCAAAAATGTTTTAGGAATTTAACACGTGAATTTGGATTGTTTTTAAGACTGAGAGGTTTTGTTTGTTGATGAGTACGAATTTTTCCGAAATGTGGGAATTATTAAGCAATTTTTAGCCATTTCACAATGCAGAAACTGTCAGAAGTTTTCCTGGTCCCTACCTAGTCATTCTAACACAGAAAATTGAGACAGTTACCATACTTTTTATCCCAGACATTACACCTTTTTAAATTTTATATTTATTTTATTCATTGAGACGGCACATGCATGTTAATAGTTATAGAAAAATGTCTAAATTATCCAGATACCCAGATTAATAGGAAATAGACGGGATTTTTTTTTTACTTACAAGCACAACTTACAGAAACCGGCGAATGGTTCCTATATGTTCTCTTCTTAGATATAAAGCTAATAAATGTTAAAGAAAATTTGTATCGCAAGATTAGTCAAGTCAAAAGTTAAAATTCGAAGTGCGATCAGTTTTTTAGTCACTACTACAACCAAACTGTATACCTTTCCCCAGTGCACTTGACCGAAATATCGGTATTGAGAATAACTTTCAGTAAATAGTTTATTGGCGGTAAGGGGGGGGGGAGAGAAGAATCGGGGTATTTTTCTCAGAGAGAGTCCCCCTTCGTGCCCTTGCCCTCCTTCAGTCGTGCTTAGAGAAGATGGCTCGCATCCTGGTTGTTGCTTGATGCCGAGCCCATTTGCGCTGCGAGGCTCGCAACCGGACTTTTCTTTGACGTCTCTTCGTGAACTTGGAGGGGAGTGGAGTGATTGGCGACGCATCGCACTGGCTTGGCATTTTTGACGAAACCTTCACTTGAAGTTCTTATTTTGCGAAAGTTTATAGATTTGATTTGATGTTATATACGATGAAAAATAAGAAATTTATCTATTTTAAAAGAATTATGAACCCAATTGAAAGTGCTGGCAAATGCATACTTCCCCTCTCTAATACGTAAGCTTTTTGTTAAAAATCAAAATTAAAAACGCTTCTGTACCCAAATATTATATAAATATAGGTTTTAATTGCCGCGCACTATATTTGATTATTTTTAGGGCAATTCCACTATGTTGGAACCACTATTAACCAATAATTCATATAGATAGATATTTTTAATACTTATAACCAAGTGCGTAAAGTTATAAAATACTAAAGGAATTTCTAAATAATAATTCTTCAGATATTATAAGTTATAACTTATTATAACGTTATAAATTTAAAAAAAAAAAAGAAAGTTAATTCATGTGAGACGAAAAAAATGTGTTTATATCTTTACATTTGACATCTTAAGTTATTTTTTATTTAAATTTTACAATTTTTAAAAAAAAAATGTATTTGTATTACGTATTCCATAACCCTGCAGACTTGGGTTTTTATTAAAAATAAACTTGACCAGTTAAAAATATTTTGAATCCGAGAAATTTAAGCTTTTTTATTGTAAACCCTAGTACAATTTTTATGGTCTAAGCGTTGAATTACTCTTTAACCAATGGATTTTTTTTATTTGTTTGAATATATAACGGTTCAATATTCATTCTTTTAGTCAACGTTTTTTTAAACAATATATTAAAGCTCATTAAATGTATAATTTGACTGCAAGTTGTCAGCATTCAATCACTATTCAAAATAAAATATAATGATAATTTGGAAAAAAAATTACTATTTAAAAAAGCTGTTGAAGAAATTTTGATTGCTAATTTACTGTTATTTTTTACACGAAATCTCAAATGACCGCCATCAGTCCATCCATTCAAGATTCTTTTTTTTTCTCGGGTTTTTTTCGCCAACTTGGCGCATCCACAGGTAAACCGGTAACCTGCCAAAAAGTTCCTCACGTTTATTCGACATCGCGGATATTGCGGATAAACCTGCCGCACTCCTAGTTTCGAAACAGGATGTACTTGAAGCACTTGTTGATCGCCGGGATTTTACGTTCCATTATTCCCGAATAACTAGGTTAGAAGAATAAAATTTTCCAGTTTTTTTTCCCTTGCCACCCCAGAAAGTCCCCGTCGTAGTAGGCCACTCATTTTCACCACCCGTTTCGTGAGGATACCTTCTAAATTCATATCACAGAAAAATAATCGAATTTGTTTGTGGTTCATCTTTGGTACATGCGTGTTATGGAGTTATGTCTACATCAGATGTTCTAAATGTGCCGTTCTCCGAAGTGTCTCCAGAAAGTTCCGCATTAAGTAAGAAGAACTGAGGTCAAGTTGTGTTTTGTGATGCTTTTGACAGTTTTCGCCTCTTAAGGGATGCTATTTAATTAGTGAGGCATTGTTTGTGTTATGGATTTTTGCCACTGTTGATTGGACGTCTTGTTGAATCTGTCATGAGCCGACAGGGTGTAGCTACTCTTCCGACTCTAGATGAACATGTTAAATGGGTGAGTTTCATTCGATTTACTTCTGTAAAGTGCGATTTTTTTGCTACAAACACATAAAACTAAGCCCATGATTGGACTTCGGTCAAAGATCCTAAATATTTCCTATATTATTATCTCTAAGTTTGCTCCTAAAAATTAAAAGTTGCGTAGAAATGTTTGTTTTGTGCTTTTCTTAAATATCTATTTTTTTTTTAGAATATAAAATTTGAGGGGAAAACACCAAATTTCCTAAATGCGGTAAAAGGGGCTTCTATCAGGTCAATCTTTCTTAACAGATTTAACAAATCAGTTATTTTAATTATTTGTTTCATTAACCTAATTGCATAAAAAAAAGTGAAAAAACGCAGTGGCTTTATTGCAAAAATACAGGAAAAAATCTTTTTAATGAAATATGCAATGATAAATGTTGATTAAAAGAATATTACATACAATCAAAATTATCATATATAAATAAAAAATTTCTCATCTGGTAAAGGAGACGTCATAATGCAAATTATTTTCCCCCAAAAAAGCCCCCCATAACTGTTACAGAAGAGTGTTTTTTTTTAAAATTCTTTAGTGGGAAATAATAGTAAAATTATTATTTTTAAAAATTCGGTTTTAAAATTTTTTCAATATTTATTTTAACAAACACATTTGATTTATTTTATCTGTAAAAAGTAATTTGTTTAAAAAAATCCTTGGTATAATGATATGCATTATAATGCATTCGAGGATGTCGGTAAATTCATGTTTTTTTTATTAACTGTCGCATTCGCTACTTCCATTTCCGTCAGTGGCTTTCCCAATGAAAGGACTAAAGCACATAAAAAAAAGTCAGTGAAAATAAAAATCTGTCGCGAAAAATAAATTTGCACTTATTCACTGCAATTCATTTGTGCATCCCTTTTCTTTAATGACATTGGACGTCATCGTTTTTTAATCGTGACGTCAGAAGTGTCGTCACAAGGGCTGTGTCACCATTCAGTTGGCGACCTTGTCATCAGCCTTCAGCGATGTATTCCGTTAATGTTTTTCTTTTTTTATGTTCTAATTTCTAATATCACGACAGTCGAGAGCATTCGACAATCAGCTGTCTTTAGAAATGATTTTCGTAGGTTATTATAATAATTAGTTGACGCTCGAGTTTTTCCTATGAAACCTGTTTTCTTTATCTTTTTTTTCCTCTTTTGTTTTTTTGCGTGGTCGATGCACCTTACGACTAACTATTTACTTTATTTGGGGCAATTGTAAATGTAGGAAAATATTCTTTTTATTTAATGACACATTCAATTTTTAATGTTGTTAAGAGTTATTAAAAATTCATTTCTTCACACAATATTTGATTTTAATACATTTATTTTTTAATGTAAAAAAAGGAACTTTAATCTTCACATTCTAACTTTTTCCATATTCCCAGACCATATTTGGATATCGCTTTGTTCAAAAACATTTGTAAATCTATCCAAATCATCTTTTAATGTCATCTATAATAATAAAAGAAAGAGTGTGTGTGTCTGTGTGTTTGTATTCGGATCGTAAAAGACCTACTTATACTGCCCTCAGAAATTCGAAATTTTAAGATAGATTCCCTTTAATACCAACGTGTGCACCTGAGGCTTAGTTTTTTCATATTTGTTCCATTTTTAGAGAAAATTCGAATTTTCTGAAAAAAAATACACTTTCGCTCACAACTGATCATTTTTTCTCTTTCCTGATGCCATCAGCTGAAGAAACTAAATAAAACTTTTAACGAAAACATTTAAAATTCAAAATGTTTATTTTATTCTTTTGCCATTACTTTCAGAAACTAAATTCATTATTTGAAAAATAATTGACATGTTTCAAGTGACGTAATTCCGCCAGTCTTCATTCCCGGATTTTATTGTGGGTTTATTTGATGATTTTTTTCATTGATTTTTCTGTTGACTGCATGTATGCATATTTAAGCAATAAATGTATATAGTTAAGCTATTACTGAACTATGATGGTTAATAAAAGCCATCGCACTAGAGCTATTAGTGTTTTATGTCTTTATTTTTTCGCCAAATACGTTGCCAAACTCGCCAAATTATTAACTAAAATTTGCCAAATAGGCAATTTCTTTTATAAATAATTTATAAGCTGGTCGGTTGTTCGAAGGTCATTTTGTTAGAGCTGTATAATGGGTGTGGGTAGCTATATCCATTTTCTCGCCAAATTATTTCCCAAATCGCGCCAAATGAGCTAAAAGGTTTTATGTATTTATGAGGGAATTGTGATGACATTTATGAGTGCATTTTATAGCGTATTTTTCATTTTGGAATTTTAAGGCAATGAAATGGGATTTTATATTTTATAACGAGCGGAAACAATAATAACTTTATGATCCTATAACAGGGTATGGTATACATATTTGGAATCTATTTGATATTTTTTTTATTCCGTGCGAAGAACGGGTATAAATTTGCTAGTAGATTATAAACCATCATTTCGGCCAGATAATGGCTGAGTGGTTAGAACGCTGACTAGGCGCTGAGATGCAGTGCAGTGTTGGATTCTCTATAAGCATTGGCAGCGAATTGAATGAGTGGATTTCTGTAAAATAATTATTAATATAGAATATAGCAATATATAAAACGCTTTAAGAGTTAGGATTCTGTATGCAAAATTATAAACAAAGCTATAATAAATGTTTAATCACACAGGACTACCTCCTGGCCGCCTGCTCTGATGGGGGTCGGTGCGAGCGTCGGTGCCAGTACGCCTCCGACGTGTTCCAGCAGCTGGTGCCCATGCGGGACGAAGTGGAACGGGAGAGCGGGGCCGTGGTCCGGTTCGAGGCTGCGGACAATCAGGCCGTGGTTAGTGGGCAGGAGAGGAACGTGATGACTGCGGTCCGGTTTCTGGACGCCAAAGCACAGGACACCTTGAAGAGGAAGGATGTCGATTGTGGGAGTATCAGTCAGACTGGCACGCAGTCCAGAGAGGTGAGGCACCCCCTTTTTCTTTTGTTTGTTTGAAAATTGATGATTCAGGTTGATGCGGTTGTCCTCTGTTTTTTGGAAATCGGATAGATATAAGTATTGTAAAAAAAATGCTGAAACTACATTTTCTACATAATTTCTAACCGTCGAAGGACGAAGATACTTAACTTCTATCCGTGTCCGAATGCACGTAGCGAATTAATGAATATACGAAGATAATTGCATGACTTTAGTTCTGCTCATAACTGCAGCAAATGACCATATGTATTTGTGAAATCCCAACTCAACCGCTCTTTTTGTTTTAGATATTCCGCCAAGGCCGGAATCTCGAATCCGAAGACTCCAGCTACGACTCCGATTACGAGCTGGCCGACCTGGCTGGCACCCCCCAGGGCGACCATCCCCCCTTCGACCCTCACGGCGGCCACGACGACGTCAGCCGGACAGTATCGGACACCTTAGCTGCAGAGTTCGCCGAGTACGTGACCCGTGGTGACCCATTACACGACCCAAACTACACGACCCGGGTCGAGTTCGCGCTCAAGCTGGGATACACCGAGAGCCAGGTCCAGGTGGCCCTGCAGAAACTGGGTCCGGAACCGAGCCAGAACGAGCTCTTGGCCGAGCTCATCAAACTCGGTGCGGCTAGCTCCACGAGTTTGTTGTACTCGCCCCCTTCGAAGGATAGGGTGGACGATGACCCCATGGCCGTCATAGATCACTTTGACAGTGGATTGTTGGCAGACGTGGATGATCCGTCAAATCTGAGGCATATAGTCATTGATGGGAGCAATGTGGCCATGAGGTAAGTGGATGGCTTTGATATTCTTCTGGAGAGTTTCAGGGTGTATCCGAGTCAACTGAGGTTTCGTTTTGGGGTGTTTCATGGAATAATTAAAAATCCGTGCTTGGCTTCATTATACATAAATTTGACTAAAATTGAAGAAAGTTGACATCTTACACAATCCTTTTATTCTCCTACAACTACTGTATAGCAACAAATTTTGCCTAAAATTTATAATTATTGTTGTGTTATCTATCAAGAACAAATAGGAAGGTTCATTTTTAAATACATTGTATAATTTTTTAAACTCATGTAAACAATTTTAAACATTTCATTAATTTGAATACGTTTGTTAGTGTTGTAAAATAACGTTTCAAAAAATTATATTATCCCCTAACTTTTTAAAATTAGCAATTATTTAAGTATTTTGCTTACTATGTGCAACACTTTGAAGTTCAATGAGAAAAATTAATGCTTCTTCGGCCAGCGCGAGGCCTTTTGGCATTGTGCACACCCTTAAGGGATACCTTGCTCATTATAATATTTATGTAATTAAAAAAACTGTGTCTCGGTAAGTCCTCGTAATCAGTTCTCCCCTGTCATCCTCACAGGACAGGTGTATAGGGGGATAATGATCGTCCCCTCTTGCATCCCAATCAGGTCGTTCCCTTGACACAGTGACATCCCTGCACGCATATCCGGTTCTACTTCCTAGATTTTTTACGGATCGGTTGTCGAGGTGCTCAATCGGTGCTCCACTGGTTTCTCTACTTTTTTTTTATGTAGTGGATGGGCTATTTTTAAATTTGATTCAACATTTCAATTCGAGATTTGTTTGTTTTGTCGATTTGATGAGTTAGAGTTACTTTGTTGATGTTCCGGTATTGTGGTTCAAGAGTGTTTTTTTTTATTAAGCAAATTAATTATTTCATCAGTTTTATAAAAAATAACATTGAGCCATTGAATTAATTACATATTGTATTTGATTGGTTACTTGAAAATATATCATTTTTTTACCCTTCCAAATTAGCTCATTTATTATTTATTGATTATTTAATTTAACCGATTTAATGTCAAAAATTAAAGATATGCGTTTTTTTCATTTGTATTTTCATTTCCGAATAAAAACGTTACATTTAATTTTTTTCACAATCGTTTTTCGTGTAACTTAATTTATTCTACATAAATTGTTCGGAACTACGGTCTTCGACTTCATTTGCCTTATATTTTGTTTATTTAGATAAACTCAAGCAGGAAGCTTGTTTTCGAGTGGCAAATTTTCTTGCCGACCGCCAGCGATGCGAAATATTTAGTATACACACACTTTGTGTTAATTTCTTACGAAGTATTTACCTTCAGTCAATAAAAAGTTCCATAAAGAGAGTATCATAAAAGTTTTAAAATAAAATATTAAATACTGCACCAAATAGGAATTTCATATGCTTTACTAGAGATAAAAAAAAATATTGTCATTCAATTTCATATTTTAAAATATACAGATGATTACAGAATTTAGTCTTATTTTCTTCACATTCCGATAACTCACACTCCTACCCAAGCGTGGTTGTCCAAGTCCTTTACATTTCATCAACAATCTCATCAAAAAATCATACTGAAAGCGAAAAGACCTCTCTCGAACGAGGACGGCAAAAAAAGGTTGCTTTACCTGCAATGCATCCTAGAGAAAGAAGTTGGGGGAGTAATAAGAAAGAGTCTCGGTGAGACGGGGGGAAGGGAGGGGGGGATGAGACGGATGCAGAAGCGGATGTGACCGACCGACAGGTAACTTCTCTTGGCGATGGGAAAAACTGAAAGTGGAATCCCTTGGCGATGGTGTGGCGGTCGCCTGCTTTGGATAGCGTATGGGATATGGCAAGGTTTTAGTTTCATAGTATGGATGGATTGAGTGTTTTTATAATGAAAGATAAACGGTGTTGCTGTTGTGTATCAGTTGCTTATCATAAACAGTGTAGTTACTTCACAACTTTGTGTATATTTTATTTGGATTTTGTATCGAGAATTATTAGTATTTAACATGAGATAGTTAAGTTTTTTTGGGGGAAAGTTTATTTATTTCAATAAAACAGACAATGCTTATTATCATTTATAATTTTTTTAGTGGGATGGGGTTTTTTTGCAGATCAAGCCATATGTCGACTCAACATATTCCCCAGAACTGATAGCCACTTTTTTTGTGACGCCATATAGTGGCACAATGCTTATTATTTTTATTTGTAGAATTTTTAATAAGAAGCTTCCTAAAATTCATAGGTTCATCAAGTTTAATTTAAGCTTTTCGACGACGATTTTTTTTTCGTAAATACAATATCGACTAGAAGATAATTCATAATTTATCTTCTGTCGCCCTGCTTATTGAAGCCGTTTCTCCAATTTACGACTGAACAATTTTAAAATTGGCAATTTTCTTGCTCCTGATTCGACATTAGTTAATAGTTTTTCAGTATTATCTATGTATTCAATTACTTCCATTTGATTGAATTTACTGCAATGTCCAATGGCAATTGTCCTGGAACAATAAAGGCTTTCTGATCAATAACTTCAATTCCAATTCAATACTCAATTTAAGAAAAACGAGTTCGTCATTTTATTTCAAAACTTATTTATGTTCCTCTGAATGCTACGTCAAAAAGTTTAATGATATGTAAAGCTTTATTATTTTATTATTTCAACACATTTGTAAGGTAGATAATATTGTAACTTCTCATGATAAATAGTACTGATCCAGATAACAGCCTGGTTTTAAATAAAGTCGATTAATTTTTCAAGTACGACACTAGTTTATTGAAAAGGATAACTTGGATTAAGTGAGTTATGTTACAAGTCTTTTACAAAATGCATTCATTACGACATTCCTCCAACTCCAGAAATAATCCCACGCCTAAAAATATTCTACAAAATTATGTAAATTATCGTGATTTCTTTTTTTTTTCAATCTTTCTTTTCTTTAATTTATACACCATATGTCCAAGTTATCCTTTTCAATAAACTAGTGGCGTACTTGAAAAATTAATCGACTTTCTTTAAAACCAGACTGTTATTCTCAGAATCAATTGTAGGGTAAAAGTTCAAAGTGTAAACCCTCGTAAACGATGCCCATGCTCATACTTTAAACAACCAGTAACCTTTTTTTCTCTCATTCACATGATGCACAGCCCAGTTCGTGCATCTCATAAACCGATCTTCGAAGGCGCCAACAAGCCTATCTCTATTCTTTTGTGCGTCGCACACTCACAAAAATGAATAAAAACATTATAAGCTAAGGATATAAAAAAAGCTCTCGTGCGCCCGAAGCTCACGCCGCATTCTCTCATCTTCTCCAACAGACGATGTGCAGAGAGATCTTCGCAGACGATTTCCCAAACCGGTCACGCTCCTCGCTGATCTTTTGCTGCACCCCTCCCAGCGCAACCTGTTGTTTCTCCCCCCTCCTCGTGCACCTTAAACCTTCCCTTGTTTCACGAAAAGGTCTCGGTTTTTGAACCAGCCGATGTTTGGTGGGCGAGTATTATTCAACAGCAGGGGGCACGGGGTAGTTTTTTTTTATTCCTTTTTATGCTGGAGGATTTTTTTTTCATGTTGGCCGAACCGGAATTGGGGGTGCCTGCCGTCATTATAACTTGTTCTTAGACAGAATAATAAAGAACGACGGAGCAAGGTGTTCGCCATGGTATTCTCCATCTCATATTCCACTCTGATCCATTAGACCTCTTTGAAAAACGACTCGCAAAGTAAGTTGGTGAGAGACAGAGAGACGACCTTAGAAGAAGCACCGGACTTAAGGAGATTAAATTTCCATATCTTAACAGCGCTCAAAGAGTTGTATAAAAGAAAAGAGAGCAATTTAAAGGGAATTTACTCTACAAAATGCGAGCACTACAATTTTTATTATCCAATTATCTGGAACTACTAAACTGACATTTGAACATATAATTAGATTATCGAGAACGTTCAAAGTTCTCAAAAGAATTTATGGATGGCTCCAAATTCTGAAAACAATGGTTATTCATTAATCGAGGTACTATTTTTACTTCTAAACCATTGTTAGGAATTTCTATCATTTTTAAGTACTGGCTGTTTTCCCCAATTTTAATTTTCCCTTTGCCAAATACCATCAACAAACTTGAAAAATCAAAATATTTCGACGCTTTGTGCCAGGTCCCCTGACAAACATTCTTGTGTTGGTATTTCTCGCATTTGGGTGCGCTTCGTCTCATTTCCACCCAACAGATTTCCCCAGTCCGTAATTACAGACAGCAAAAAAAAAGCCTACCTGCGGGGTATTTCAGATCAATCTGCTCGCTCTTCGAAGATAATAGTGAGGGGGGTGGCAATGAAGAATCTTCGCTTGCCCCCCACCTGTGCGGGTCACGCCTAGCCCTACACCTTCCTTTGTGATACGAGTTTAGACGTTAATTTTCTTCTTGCCCCTCCCTGCCCGGAGATCCCATCATCTTTGGTTGTGCTCTGGAAATTCTTTCGCCGCTCGCTCTTCATGAATGAAAATGCGAATTCTCGAAAACCGGAAACTTCGACTATTACATAGCTGAGCTTCGTTCTTTTTCTTCTCTTGGTAATTGGGGTGAAATTTATGCGTTTTTCTATGAGTATAGTGAATCTCTTTGGAAGCCGATATTTAATCGAAGGAAAAGACGAGTAAAAATATTAAGGAAGACTAATATTGAACGATTTTTCAAAACAAAAATCGAAACAAAATTATGTATTTGGTACTAGCATTCTACATTGATTTCAATTTCTTTAATTTGAGCACTCACACTCAAGAGACATGAAATGTTGAAATGCAATACATTCATGTTCTAGAAACATTTGAAAGTAATAAAAAGGAGGTGGCAAAAAAGGGTACAATTACATTTATATATATCAAACAAATTGCCGAAGTTGGAATAGGCGGGAGTTTACTTCTGTGAGGTTTTTTCTAACCGGACTGACTATTTTTTTTTTTCCTTTTTGAAAACAGGATTTTGTGAAGCTTAATCGTAGTAGCTGTTTATTATTTATTATCAAAAGATGTTGATTCTCAAAAGTTTTTACTTTGTATTTTCTCACTTTAATAACGCTATTGTTGAAGTATTTTTTTTTAATTATTGAAGATTTTATTTGAGATTAAGAGGATCCAGAAAAAAAAGATTGCCCTTTTTTAAAATATCCTTTTTTTTTAGCCTACTTTTCTTTTTTTTAATTCGAAAGAATTAAAAAAATGAAAAAGTAGGTATTGACATGCGGTCGATGTCCGTCTGTCTGTCTGTCCGTACCCCCCTTCCAAAATCGGTTCTATCCATCGGATCTTAAAAATTCTTTTTTTGTTAGAAAGCTATGACCTCAGATACCCAACTTTCATACTTTTTGTCTGTCTGTCTGTACGTCCGGACGGACATAAATCTACTATCTGTCGGCGAATTTCCCATTGAATTAGCATTGAAATTCAATTTTGAGTCATTTAAATCACTGTTGCCAAATCAACAATGGCATGAGAAACTTTATTTATTTAAACATATTTGAAGCAAAATAATATTTTCATGAATCAGTTTTGGTAATGACGTCATAAAATGTAGCACAATTTGATTAGCTTTGATTATCTTATTATTTTAACAAGAAGAAGCGGCAAGGCATACTTTTGCATACAATTATGCTTAGTTTTAATTTACATTTCTTATTTTTTTAATGCAGTTTGGAGTTTCATTACTTTTGTTATTAATAAATATTTAATTATTCCTCGAACTACAAATAAATCGCGAGCAGACGATAAATAATATTTAATTAATTTGCGAAATAATATTAAGGAAAATAGTTGATTTTGGCTTTTAGAAGTTTAAATTATTAGCTGGATGCTGTGTTTCGATTTTTTTTCTAATATGTATAAATCTAGTGTAGAAACGGCTGTTGATGATATTTACTGTTAGAAACCTAGTTTTTTCCCGATTAGAACTTCAGTAAGTATTTAAGTAACAGGAAAGTAGGCTATTTTAGTTCTTTATGAACTTCTTGTTTTTATGCTGAGACAGCTTTATGCTGAGTGCTGAGACAGCTGCAGCTCCAAAGTCTAAAATTTTTTACAATATTTTTTTTTCAAATTAAAAGTTTGAACGGCTCCATGTCTAACCCAAAGAAAAATTCTGGCTATTCACCTGATCTATGGTGCAAGTATAAACAACAGTTTCCTTTTTTTTTCAGTCACGGCAATAAGGAATGTTTCTCGTGTCGAGGCATCAAGATCTGCGTGGATTGGTTTCGGGCGAGGGGCCACCAGAATATTACTGTGTTTGTTCCGAGATGGAGGAAAGAAAATTCACGACCGGACGCCCCCATCAAAGGTAAGGAACCGCGAGTTTTACTCAGATAATTTTTCTGTTGTGTCCTATTTGGTCTGACCACTAAATAGAGCGTGGGCCAGCCCCCCCCCCCCCCCCCCCCCCGCGGGAATTTTGGACATATACATTTTTGTGTTCGTATTGACATGTACTTTAAGGTTTTAGGTGTTTGCCACCTGAGAATTACAGCGTATGCCGGAAAAAGCCAAAAAACACTAGAGGTGTGTAACACTTCATGACTTTTAATTACCACTCAATAAATCAATACTTTTAAAAGTAATTATATACCCTGTATGGTAATTTAAATAATTTTAAAACCTAAAAAGTTCTATGATAGGTTCTATGTTCTCTATTTGCGCATGCGTGATTTTCTAAAAAACCTTATTATGACATCCTCCAGGTACTTGGAACTTGTGTACCAAAGTTAAAGTCCACATATTTTTTTTCAATTTTCAGCAATACCTTTAAAACCAAAAACGTTCTATGGCAGCTACCATTTGCGCATGCGCGATTTTCTCGAAAACCTTATAGAGCGGAGGCTAGCACCTTCCTCCCCCGTGGGAAATTTCGACACACACTCATTTTTGTGTTTATTGTATTGACATGTACTTTAAAGGTTTTAGGTGTTTGCCACTTGCGAATTACAGCATATCCCGGAAAAAACATGAAATGAACAAAAAAGTCCTAACTACTGCATGCTTTGGACGTCAAGGGTAAAGTAAACGAACCTCCTAAGATTAAAGAATGTATATATGTAATTGACGGTATGGCGTATTTTCAGTCTCTCACTAATATTCCAGAAACCTTTGGGGAACTAACAGAGATTGTCTTGAGTCGCTTTCCAAAATGCCGCAGAATAAATTTCGTTTTACGGATACTTACCTAGATGTATATATTAAAAACATTGAAAGACTACTTGAGGCTTGTGGAGATACTTTTTTAATAAGAGGGCCTAAGACTAAGATTCCGTGGGATTGGAAAAAATTCCTTCCTAATGGGAAAAATAAGGAACAACTAGTCAACCTGCTACATAGTGAATGAGCTCAGAACAAATATGTCCACTACGTACATGGAAAAACATATTTACTTGTCACATAGTGATAAGTGCACTTGGTTCACTAGCCAATAAAATTAAGAATAGAATTTTTAAGCCAATAAAATGACGGCAAAACGGTGGTTTGATCCAAATTAGCGACAGCTTTACTATGTAAAGTATGATTCTGTTCTTTTTTACGTAATTTATTCCAATTCAGTGGTTGTTCGATTAACCAGTAATTACAAAAAGCAACACAATCCCCGGAATCTATCATTTTTAGTAGATTTCATTATTTTTGGGTTTATTTCATGTTTTTTCCGAAATATGCTGTAATTTGCAAGTGGCAAATACCTAAAGCCTTAAATGGGGAACTTGCATGTATTTTTTTTTATTCTTTTAAAATAATCTCCATGCGATTCTAAGAAAATCGACATAAATTTTACCTCAATCCGACCATTAGTTTATTTTTAATTAATTTTCAAAGTTTGCGATTTGCCCCGCCCCTTGAAAACGCTGCCTCTGGCCTTCCCTCCCCGCGTGACGTCAGTCGACCTAACTGGGAAAGCCAGAGATAGGCGGCCGCTATGTTTTGCGAATGTCACTCTTCCTGATGCTTTTCTTATCGCGTCGAATCCATTAAAGTTATGTAAATTCTGGAAAATATTAGTGCATACGAATGTTGCATAGTACCTTGTTGTATTAGCACCACGAAAAACCCTGCAGTTTTTTAATGTTTCTTGAGTTGTAAAAGAAATGCGTGTGTTGATACATTAATTATGTGGAACGCAGAATTCAAGTTTTGTACAGTATTCTCGTAACAAGTTCATCCAATCCCTGTAACTATGAAAAATATTTCCCATTCTTAATGCAGTTATTTCCATAATTTAAATTTAGTTTTAATTTGTATTTGAATTCAAAGAAGCAATTTAGTTTATAAACATGAGCATGTTATATGGTACAATTAAGAATAAAAATACCTGCTTCCTTTTTGAACATTGTTGAACCTAACTATCAACACGTATTTTTTTTTAAACATCTCTAGGAAAACAACAACACGTAGGTGTGTAACAGTAACTATCACCTAGAACAGAACCTCTGTCACACACGCGCGAGATATAAAACTTAGAAAAAAATTCGTTCTTTTTTTTTTAATTTACTTATTTTTTTTAATTTCTAATTTATACTTTAGTTTCCAAAATTGCCGATCTTCATTAACCTTCTTTTGTAAATTTAATCAAATTAAAAATGGCCAGATAATTTATCCAACTCCCACTCTCTCTGAAACTTTTTTTAATACAATATATGTACATAATCATTTCTAGCCTCCGTGGACCTTTAACAGTGCCAGTTACACCTGGAATTATCTCTATTTTCTTTTTAAATGTGCATTAATTTTTTGGTTTTTTTAAATTTTGAATATAATTTTAACTGGAATTTTTGTGATGAAATTTGGTTTAATTTCATTATTGATTTAATTCGTTTAGTTTCTGCACTACAAATTAAGTAATTTAAATTATCTAATAAGTTAAATGCTCAATAAAAACATTCTGTAATTAATTGATTTTTTCCCCATTTATCGCACTTAATTTTTATTTTAAAAATAAAACATTAATTGTTTATTGATACAAACATTAGTTATGTAAAACAAAAACTAATTAATGTACATAATTAGTAATAATAAATTAGCAAAAAAAACTATTAACATTGGAATAACTCTATTTACATTGAAAAATATTTTTTTCAATTAAAAACAGTTTTAATTAAAAATAATTTAAATTAAAGTAATATTAATTAAAATATATAAATAAAATTTACGACGACTGCCCCAACCCCAAAATTTCTTTTCTAGTCGCGCCCTAGGTGACGAAAGGACATATAGCATTTTTAAAAGCTTCCACTTTTAACTTTATAAACGTTCTGTGGGAGCTGAAATAAATTTTCTGGTGTAATTTTTTCGTGGTACTATTACAACAAGTTACTTTGCAACATTCGTATGCACTAATATTTTCCAGAATTTACATAACTTTAATGGATTCGACGCGATAAGAAAAGCATTAGAGTGACATTCGCAAAACACAGCGGCCGTCTATCTCTGGCTTTCCCAGTTGGGTCGACTGACGTCACGCGGGGAGGGAAGGCCAGAGGCAGCGTTTTCAAGGGGCGGGGCTAAGCGCAAACTTTGAAAATTAATTAAAAATAAACTAATGGTCGGATTGAGGTAAAATGTATGTCGATGTTCTTAGAATCGCATGAAGTTTCATTTACAAATGGTATTTCGCTATTTCCCGACACATGCAAGTTCCCCATTACATGTCAATACAAACACAAAAATGTGTGTGTGTCGAAATTTCCCACGGGGGAGGGAGGTGCTAGCCTCCGCTCTATAAGGTTTTCGAGAAAATCGCGCATGCGCAAATGGTAGCTGCCATAGAACGTTTTTGGTTTTAAAGGTATTGCTGAAAAATGAAAAAAAATATGCGGACTTTAAATTTGGTACACAAGTTCCAAGTACCTGGAGGATGTCATAATAAGGTTATTTAGAAAATCGCGCATGCGCAAATAGAGATCATAGAACTTTTTAGGTTTTAAAATTATTTAAATTACCATACAGGGTATATAATTACTTTTAAAAGTATTGATTTATTGAGTGGTAATTAAAAGTCATGAAGTGTTACACACCCCTAGTGTTTTTTGGCTTTTTCCGGCATACGCTGTAATTCTCAGGTGGCAAACACCTAAAACCTTAAAGTACATGTCAATACGAACACAAAAATGTATATGTCTCATATTCTGGCCCATGGTCTATAAAGATTTTGTGTCCTTTTCCCATTGCATCGATTTTATTATATTGGACACCATGCCCATCAGGTTCAATACCGTTTGAAAAATCTTAATTTGGTAGTGTCAAAAATCGAACAAGAGCGTTGCGTTCTTCATGCCGAAGCTGTATCGATTTAGTAATTTGGGAAATCGTGATTGGGCAAACTAATTAGTATTACATATTTATGAGATCCATTTAAAGCGTTTTCGAAGATTCTTCTCAAATGGGTCTTACTGAATTTTGTTAACCCGTTCTGCAACAGGGCAACAATATATACGTGACGGGGTATGGATTGAATGGGGTTGATAGAATGTATCAGACACTTTCAGTGCTTTTATGAATCAACTTCCTGATATTTTACAGGACTAAAGAGTAATGAAGAAAGTACATCAAATCTGGTCTAAATATCGTTTCTCTTGATCTCATTTTCAGACCAAGAAATCTTGGATCAGCTCGAGAAACAACGATCCTTGGTCTTCACGCCATCTCGTCACGTCGGTGGTCGACGGCTTGTATGTTACGACGACCGTTACATCCTCCGACTTGCTGTCGACAGCGACGGAATAGTCGTCTCTAACGATAACTACCGAGACCTAGTAAACGAAAGCCCAGAATTCAAAAAAATCGTCGAAGATCGACTCCTCATGTACTCTTTTGTCAATGACAGGTAAGTTTATAATTTACTCTATAGGATCATTCAAATTTACGCCTTGTTTATAGAGAGTTGTTTGCAAATTTCCTCTAGTAGGAACTTTCGACCTAGAGGTTCTCAGATGAAATCTAGTCTTCGATTCTACTATATTATAAACAATTAGCAACAAAATCAAACTATGTAGAGAAGGCTTTTTTACGTTAAATATATGTCGCGGTATAATATTTTGTTGCCGTGTCCGCTGTGAGATTGCGATGAGTGCCCGCTCATGTTTCGACCACGCTACTTGACCGCGAAAAATTACGAGGCCCATCTCCAATAATTCTAGTGTATCTCTAGTGCGGTATTTTTCTAACCAACAAACTCGCGATTTAAACCGAGTGGGCTCGTCATCTGACCAGACTTGAAATCCCTAGGTATGATTTCGGATTTCTTTTTTTTTTTTTTCGACATCCAGAACAGGTCACGACTCACGAATAGCCAATACGTTCGTTTGAAATCAAACTACCAATTTCCGTTTATTTTCAGTTGTGATAGTTTTATTTTTTTTAAAATGATAAAGATTTGCAGGATTACGCTTAAAACTACGGATTTACTATTGAAAACTCGAGATCAAATAGCTTGTTATTAAATATAAACGATTTTGGGAAGTTTCTATTTTCATTCTCTGATTTTTCCTTTCTACAACTGCGTTTTCATTCACTCAAGTAAAGGACACATATATTCCAAGGATATACTCATCGATATTTCATCAATGGGTACCCACGATGGCAGTACGCATTATTATCCCGCCGCCACGATTTGTCGTGTCCTACCTTTCCCCTTGGCGGATGTCACGATCCCTGTCTTGACCCCTCCCCACGCGATCCATCTGTGTGGCAGTCACGTTTCTGGAAATCGTGAGACTGCTTCACAATCCGAACCCCATGCTGCTTGCTGGACCCGGGGACCCCTTGCTACATAGATCTCGGAAGGATGGCGATTTTTCTGTTTCGAAATCTTACCACTTTTGGCAGCTGAGGAATTTGGCTTGGAGGCTTTGTTTTGATATACTGTACGACATTCTTTTAAAAAAGCGGATTTTTAATATCCTTAACCATTTGCAAGTCTTTCCTGTCAATTCAGGCTGGACTTACTAAGTTTGACCCACTCGGCGAAATCGCGATGCTCGCCCAATACAGTTATTATAGATTTGGATTAAAATAAATCTTGAGAAAGTTTTTTTTTTTTTTAAACTTATGTATCGCTATGAAAAATAGGATAGGATTTTTTTTCTTTCACTGTAATTGGGCCCACAAGTACTAAAACAATCATAGCTAAAGAATAAATATATGGTGACAAAATTCAAAAATTCTGAATAGAACCCGTACTACAGAAATTTGTCAAAATTAGAGTTCCTGGACTCTCTCTAGTACAATACCATTAAAAAATATTATAATGCATCTCTTAGGTAATCAAGTATTCTAAATTATTGCAATTTTCAATTTGGTTTTCATGCCTTACTTCATTCCAAGTAGAAAATCATCAGGAAAAATTTTAACCTTTCTTTTTAAAAAAATCAAACATTATAAATAAATAAAAATATAAATTTTAAATACTTTACAGATTTTTTCAAAAAGATTATAAAAAAATTGCAAAATTATTTAGAACTTTGGAACACTGTGTAGGGCTTATACTGTACAATCTTTTAAATAAATTATTTCTCTAGTTCTTACTTTTCTTTAAGAAGTTTTATTTTATGGAGAAATAACCGTTTCCATCTATAGGTTCATGCCACCAGATGACCCCTTGGGCAGGCATGGCCCTTCCCTGGACAACTTCCTCCGCAAAACTACTTGCGTTTCAAGACCTGTTGAGCCACTTCCTCCTCCATGCCCTTATGGAAAAAAGTGCACCTATGGTAACAAGTGCAAGTACCATCATCCAGAGAGGGGCAATCTACCACAAAAGTCTGTTACAGAAAGATTGGCAGAACAGGCTAAAATACCCCTCCAAGAGGTGAAGTCTAGGGGATTGAAAAGCAGAGAATCTTCTCCAGGTCAGTTGAATTATAAGTCTTTGGATTTGTAGTTTTTTTTTTATCTTTTAAAAGTACCATTTTCTCAATTGATTATAGATAAATTTAATTTAAAACGTGTGGCTATTTACTTCTGCACTTCACCTAACATCATTTATGTAACTAGTTTTTAAACTGTATTTAACTATTTAATTTTTATTATTTATACAGGTGATAAACTCAAGTCTGGGCAAATAGCAGCTAACCCCAAATCAAAGAAACAACCATTATCACGAACAAAATCTTTAGTGCCATCATCTACTTCTGGTGATATAGCAGAAAAAAATAATCCAGTTGAACGAACAAAAAGTGAAGGTTCATCTTTAAAACCAGATGCCGACTGCGAAAAAATGCTGCCAAAAATGGGAAATCCTTGCTATGCCTCAACTGCAGGCTATGGAGGATCGTGGTCTTCAGGAATGCCACAAATTGCACTTCCTCCCGAAGCATCCCAACTTCCTCCCATCAATATGAGTGGGGGCTGGGCAACCATACCCACAGCACTTCCTCATAACATTGCTGGTTCTTGTGCAGAAATGTTCTTGGAACCAGATGGTGGTGGGCACCTCTTTGTGGCAAAGCGGCTGTCTGACCCAGACAACAAGGCAATGAAGTCCTTTCCTAAACAATCCCCCCAAACTCACAGTCACCAGGTACCAGAGATGGCTAACCTGCACCGCAAGTTGCAGCGTCAGCTGACTCTCAACCCTGCATACGATCCGAGATTGGTGCATTTGGGTGGATACATGGACAGGGCTCATCCGATCATCTCTCCCCCACAAGAACCCTATAGTCTTCTCAAGTCTCAACAGGAGCCATCTGACCTTGTGCCAAGGTCCAACAGCCAAGAGAACCTCCTTGCCAGCGGCTTCAGCCACATTCCTCACCAACCCCTCGGCAGGATGGGGAGCGACAGTAGGGTCCCTGGCAACTTCCCGATGTCTTCCCAGGTCTGGGACACCATGGCCGAACACCAGACAGTGACACGCATCGCCAGCGCGCCCGACTCGTGCCATCAGTGGCCGCCTTCTGCGAGGATGCAGCACTTAAACAGCACGTCAGACACTCGCCTGAACTTGTACCCTGACCTGCAGATGCCCCACCAGCGACTGTTGGGCAACTTCCCGACAGACATGCAGCAGCATCGGCAGTGGCTCTCTCAGAGCCATGGACTGGACCCGCCTAGACCCATGTCCCCTGCCGGCATCCAGATGATGGGGTCTTCCTGGCAGGACCCCGTCGGCAGGGCAAGGGGGTCTTCGCAGGTTCTCAACCAGCCTGTCAGGCCTTCCAGCGTGCCACCCCCCTCCATACAGGGGCTGATCCAACAGCACCAGGGGGGCAGGCCCGCTTCTCCCGAGCTCGGCGACAGCGCACGTTACCGCCTTTACTTCCACCTGGCCTCCATATTTCCAAAAGACCAGGTGAAGACGGTCATGGAGTTGTATCCTCAGGAAACAAATCCACAAAAAATATGTGCTGCAATATTAACAATGTTTCCCAAAGGATAAATGTGTTGCTTGATGTTGTGTGAACAAGATATTTATTCTTAAACAAATATTTTGTACTTTTGGGACATTTCTGCTGCACCTCCGGCTATCTGACCGGAGGCTGGTTGGTCATCCAGTATTAAAACAATACATCAAATTCATTGTAAGACACAAATTTTTAATTCAAGAAGTTTATATTCTCACAAAATAGATATTTGTTTTGTGAATGGTAATGAAGTTATTAAAATTTAAATGTACTTGTATTATTAATTTAACTTCTCAATTTTATTGGACTTTGAGACATTAATGCTCAATGTTTGTCTTAAATTATATTAGGTTGTTTTTAATACTTAAGACATTAAAATTCCTTGTGAAATGTACCCAGAAACAATTTAGCATTCTGTTGATATTTTGTATATTGTTTTAAATCCTGTTGAATTGAGATATACAATGTAGTTCCTGCTGGCAGCTTAAAATGTAAATTGCGGCCAGTTGATGACATTTCTAGTCCTTTGCAAAATATACAACTCATTAAAGTATTTGTAGATTTGTTTAATATGATGTTATTACTTTATTGTTAAATTATAGTAGTTATGGTGCATTATTTTGCAATGCTACAAATTCTACGCATTGCATTTGTGCATAAAGTGTTGAAATTCAAAATGCATTTTGTCTAAAACAAAGTTCAAAATCAGATTTTTCTTGATAACAAAAAAAACTACACATTAACCCAATGTGATATAAACAGTAATGAAGTAGTATTTAGCAATATTTTTCTGAAGCTGAGAAAAGTGGTTTAAGAAATCTTTTTATAAACAGTAACCGAAGAGACATAATTTGACAGCATTAATTTTTGAAACAATTTCTTCTATAATTTATTAGAATATCCATTAGAATTGCCATTTCACAATTATAAATATTACTTTGTTGGACGGATTTTAAATTTAATCAAGAAAATAATCAGTTTTAATTCCAAGAAGAAACATTTAAGCAGTTTAAACAAGGCTAGATTCAGATTTGATAGGATTAATATTGTGCTATGATGGCTAAAGATGGGCTAGTAAAGAAATACTGTTTCTCAAACAAAATGCATTTTGAAAATTAAAGAATCTAAAAAATTAGTACATTGATGACATACAAAAGAATGGTAAAAATGTTCTCTTTTTGCTTACAATGCTAGGATTGTTTATTAAGTTTTGGTGGATTCCAAATATTAAGCTTGATCGATCCTATGTCTCAATATGTTGCACCTCTATCTATGTAAGTTCTATGTTTAATACCCATTCGAAAGTATGTTGTTAAACCACAATTAAATCCGATATCGTTAAGGAAACATTTTCTAATGCCATTTTATTTCTATCTAGTGTTTCTTTTAACATTAATAAGATGTTTTTATATTTAATGTTAATTACTAAAGCTGTTAAACGTTAGTTAAATTAGTTTAGAGGGTGAAAGGCCTACAAGCCCTAGACTATTATCAGGATGAATGGTGGTTATGGTATCACATCGAAAAATATGACATGATAATATATTTACAGTTATTCAATTAACCTCCAGAAATATAGTCGTGACAATGTATTTTCAAAGTAATATGACTCATTTTAAAGAAATGACAAGCTCATAATGCAAATTATTTATTTACAATATCAATGAACCATTTATCACAATCTCTAACAGACATAAAAACTTAAAGCCAACAATGAAACTTTATACTTTCTGATTTTCTTCATGAAAATTAGGATTCGTGAAATTAAGTTTTTCCCCCCTTTATCTTAAAGGGGGGGGGGGGGGGAGGCGGCACCAACATATTTTATTTCATTAGGGGCAACAAGCTAAAACATACATAATTATACATTAAACATAATTGTTATAAATTATATTTAAATCATTTTTAAGTTTCCGAAGGCATTATTGGCAGTAGATTTATAAAACTTAAAAACTTATAAATTGATAGTGTAGATAAAATTAATAAAACTGTACTTAAGGCAATAAAGTTTGTCATTATTGATCAACTTACATTAGGTGAGAAATGTGTATTTAATATTTAAATAAAGAATGCTCACTGAGAATAAAAACGAAAAAAGTTCAAAAGGTGTCAAATTATTTAATCTGTTTTCATGTATTACGTACACACAATGAGCAGGCTCAGTGTCGTGTGTTTACAAACCTAATAATGTAATGTACAGAATCCAAAGTAAATGAATAGTGGATGAATGTTGATGTGATATGAATGCGAATATTCAACTTTTTTCTGTTGTTAAATACTTTCTAGATGTAAAATCATTTACAAGCACTGTTGCTTCTGCCAGTTTTGTACCAGTCCACAAGACAGTGTCAGGAGCATGTTTATTATACAAAAAAAATATTACAAAAAGTGTGTATCATTATATGAATGGTGTTTACATTTTTTATATAGTATAAACAATACTGTGTATTGTCATTTTATGTAAAGGTCCAGATGAGGCCCAGAGCGATAGCTCTTGAGATGAAACACTGCGAGAATGATATTTATTACAGGGTGGTACATGAGGGTGAAAGTTTGTTATACCATCTAAGGCTTCATACAATTTATGTTGGAGTTTTATCTTCTGTATATCATATCACCTATATCTGGATCCTGAAAAAGTCTGTCGATTTCAGGATCATTACCTTGTTCGTTTTGGTCATCGCCACTGTCATTTTCATCACTGAAATAAAACAAAAAAAATTTAATCTGTACCTTGCTGTTTATTTCAATCAGACATTTACATAGTTTTATATAACACTTACATTTCATAGTTAGTTTAAAACAAGTTAGGTTTGTAACAGAAACTGTCACTTAAATGAAAATAGTTAAATTTGAAATAGTTAGATGAAAATAGCTAAATTTGACATTTAAAAGTTTGATGTAAAAAATTTAAATGTCAAATTTAGCTATTTTCATTTTTTTTTTTAAATTAATAATTAGGCCTTATAGTTTGCTAAATATATTTTTATTTTGAAGAATAAATATCTAATATTGGTCGCTTTTAAATAAAAGCAAAACACTTCATAGCAACATACAACAACATTGAAATAATATCCAGTAGAATTGTTTATTATCGAACACTTTATTAATGTGGGAAGGTAAACTGCAGTATCTATAACAATGACTTAAACCATTGGCGTAAGCACTCAATAGCCTTGTCCATACGCTATAACTTGTAGGCGATTAGTAAAAAACTGTGGTCACTTAGTAAAAAATAGAGTAATAAAAAGAAGTTGTGTGCGACTTGTTCTAACAGCTGGGTAGTTAAATAAAATCATAGACTCAGATACAACGGTTTTTGAGGACACTTCTAATTGCACTAGAATTTTAATGATGATAACATGTTACTGCTTAAGCAACATATTTAAGGTCATCTAAATTAGCCTCATTTAAATAACATAATTTTATTCAAATAGCCTTTTAAATTCAAAATAGTGAACGATGAAATGTAAATTAAATTGTATGCCTAATTTTTAAATAAAAAGTCGAACCTAGTTGACGCGAACTCGAAGGGAGCCCTGAAACATTTCGTGTTAACCGAATTTCATGTTAAAAGTCAGGAATTGTTTTGCATTGAACTAGTGACTGGTTAAAAAAAATAACATTTAAAAATTATTCAACATTTATAATGCAATACACTAATAATACTTGTGCACAATGAATAATTCAATTAATAAAGTTCATTTGGAGTAGTACATACTATAAATAATTAGTAAAATTTAAGGAACAGCAATTAAGAACAATGCATAGTTACAAAATGCAAATGAAAAAATACAGTAACCCCTCGCTATATCGTGCCTTGTTACATCACGAATTCAGATATATTGTGCCTTGTATCATGTCTCCCAAATTATCCACCGTTTTTTTTCAATACATATGTACTTTTCTTAAAAATCAACATGAGACAAGATAGGCAACAATATAGGTCAAGATAGGCGACAGGTCAGGATATAGACGAGAAAAATCAAAGCAGCTAACTTTAGATGGACATTTTACCAGAAAATGAGTGAAATATGCATAGCATTACCTGTGCAATAATGTGTAATGTTTATAGTAAGTAATAATAATGTCCTTTCTAAATTTTTGTTTCTTTTTTTTAGAGTAGTTAAATTATTTAAACCAAGAGGGGCCATTTCAAGTACATACTGTTCTTTAGTTTAAAAACTTTGTTGAGAGCATAAATACATCAAAAGTATAATATTTATCAAGTCGCTCGTTATATCGCGCATTCGGTTATATCGCGTTTTTTTTTTGCTTGTCTCCCGGGAAGCGTGATATAACGAGGGGTTGCTGTACTACAAACCAACAAATGTTAACGAAGTAGGTAGCCTTTACGATGTAATGGGTCATCCTACACTTGACTCCTCATTCATTGGATTAAAACTGACAAATGGTGAAGGATCTCACGATTTTCTCAAAAATAGAATACAATTTATTTTTTAAATGTTCGTTGGTGTCTTTTTTAATGTGTTTCATTATTTTTCGAAACTTTGAATTACTAAGAGAAAAAAAGTCAAATTTTGAATTGTTTTGTTCGGGTTAAGCTGGATTTGACCAAAAGCGATTTTGCGTTAAGAGATTTTTTAGCATTAGCTCAAAGCTTTATAGACCGCAGAAATGCTTTCAGTTCATGTTAAGCGAAATTTCGTGTTAAGCAAGTTTGCGTTATCGAGGTTCGACTGTATATCACTTTGTGCAGCTTTATAAACAAATAATGCAAACCTTAAAAGAATCCCATTGTGATATATATTATGACGTTATTCAAAACTCTAACTTATATCACACAAATAAATTTTTCTTCAATTTTAATTTTGAATAAATAAAGTCTGTTGTGCAATTATTGAGTGGCTACGCAAATAAAAAATGGTGTTTGAATGTATTTAAATGGATATATTAACTATTTTAGTTTTTTTTCTAACTGCATTTTTTAATGAAATTTGGAATATAGCATGGCCTAATTTTTTGCTTTAATTTGCCATATCACACATGTCTGGGATTGATGGTTCGTAATTTGAAAGTGGGTGACAAACAGAAGGAATGATTATAATACCTTCCACTGTTTTGCTTTAAAAAATGTATAAAAGCTAATAATTAATTGACTCTTTTTAGCTTTGGGTGAAAAAAGGGTTTTACATGAAACACTTACATGATCTCAACTTCTTCTACTTCCATCTCTTCACCCGTGGCTTGGGGGCATACAGGATTAATAATGTGTCCTAGTGGCATCTCAGAAAAGTCTATGCTCACTGAGAGAAAAAAATAATAACACCTTAAAAAATGCATACTTAAATTAAATAAAATAATTAACTGAAGAAAATACACAGAATGCATAATTAACCAACACTTTATTACTGTGGCCAAGTTAACGGCAGTATCTACTACAATGGTATTGCTGTAAGTACTCAATAACTACAATCCACATAAAAAGTTTACTGAATGATGGATTATTTCAACAAAAGAGGCAAAAGATCTGTTAACACCTGTTTAATATATATTGTAGTAACATACATTTATGAACATTCATAAAGAAATATAACAGTGTTTCATCTATTAGACCAAATCTACTGTTTGGTACTGTTCTCCTAAAAATTTTTATTCATTGGGAAAATGAAGTTAATAACACATTTATTTTATGATATTTTTCATTATTGACTTATTTATTGGTATTTTTCATTTCATATACTCATATATATATCCACCCATCACATGATTATGGTTAAATTATATTAAAAAATAAAATATATAAAGTGAAATGTCTCTCTTTCCAGATTTATTCTAGGCTTTTTTAACCTAAAAAATCAATCACCCATGCAGAATTCCATATTGATATTAAACTAAATTTTTTTAATATATACTATATACTTTTTAATATATCCATTTAAAAAAAAGCATTAAGAAATATAAATAGAAATTAATTAATAATTTGTAAAAACTATTAGCAAAGTGCAATGATTGTAATTAAAAAATATTTTAGATGATAAAAGTTAATCAAACCCTAACAGTCATTTTTTAGAAAGGCGAATATTTTTAAAAAAAAACTCACATGGAAACCTTTAAGTAATTATATGAAGCTGGATGTGCTTTAAATCAAAGTGATTATGTTATTCACATCCTCAATTCATGCTTGCCTATTAAAATTGATACATAAGAGAGCTGATTAAAGTGGAGCGCAATCAATGCAGTGGAAAGTTAATTAAATATGGAGTTGCTGGGGTTTATTCAATATAGTTTTTTTTGTTATAATGGAGTTAATTAAAATGGCAGCACGATTTAAAGCTGATTCCAAATGCCTAGAGAGAATGGGGGGGGGGGGGGGGGTTTAAGCTTCTACTAGTAACAAAAGAGTAAAATATTATAATACATACATGGAGCCATTGACCATTTGTTTTCCACTAAAGCGGTCGTTCTCTCTTCGATTTCTGCAATAGGTAATATAATCATAATTTCAAGCACTAAGTATTGAAGCAAAAGTACAAGTTACTTTATTTTCATAAAAGGATAAATACCTTTATTGCTGTCTTCTTCTAAATCAGCTACTGTGAAAAAAATAGGGTCCTCGCCCTTAAGTTCAGCAGGTACCTGCCTACCTTTCGATTTTATCATTCCCAGACGTGGGCAAACAACTAAACACAGGTCATTACACAGCTCACTGTCACCACCATGATATGACTGTACAATCCTAAAATATATTATTAAAAAATTAAGAAAATTTTATACAGACGAAAACAAAATGTCTAGTGATGCAACATATACCAATTCGGCCAATTAATGGGACATTGAATATTCAGCCAGATATCCAGATCCAGCAACAATATTTATTTATCTTTCTTTCTGATAAGTTTTTTTAAGATTAAATAGTGAGTGAATTATTCAGATTAACAATAATCATTTTATAATTTGTGTAGTGTGATACCTCTTTCTCAGCTAGAGCTGTATATTCATGTTCAGCAAAAGATGAAACTGATGTTTATTATATTTACAGGCCTCACAAAAAAATTTTACTTTGTCCCTAGGGAAAAAAGGGACTTTTAGGGACCAAAATTTTTAAGAACAAAGATATATGTATAACTTTTCTAATTAAAGAAACTATGCATTAGTAATGTCATAGTATATAAATTTAAAAATTCTAATCTCAAACTTTTGATGTGTAATACATTGTTACTTTTTTTAAGTAGCTAAAACTAACTCCTAAATATAAAATATTCGCTAATTAAGTAAAATCAAATATTCTTCATTTTTCACATAAAATAATAATTAAGTAAAACAACACAAAGTTTACTGCATAGAACTAAAAACTATTTTGATCAAAATATAGGCAAAAAAACAAAACAGAGGATATCATACCTTTATTGCTTGCTAAAAATCTGAATATAAAGGTTTAAAAAAAAAATTGTTAACAGGGTGTCCAGCAAAATTGCTAGTAAAAATTAAAGCACATTTCAAGGCGTATTTCTAAATTTTTCAAGTAATCCCGCATAACCAATTATACAATTACATTTTCAAATTTGTACTTGAAAATTATTGGTAAATTAACAAAAGTTACTAAACAATAATTTAATTAAAACAACTTATATTTTATACTTAAAATAGGCTTACCAGCTAAATTAATGGCATTAAAAAAAAAAACCTCAAAGCAGGGAGGGTTATTCGTAGAGTTAAAAGTTAGCTAATATTTAAAGTCACAATCTTCAATTTTAATGAAACAATACCACATAACATAGGATTATGTAATACTTTCAGACCGTTTTTTTTAATATTTCATTTATTATAATTTTTAATAATACTAACTTTAAGTTAATATTTGACATCTGTTAGCTTAATGAGTTATTTCCTTAAGTTTTAACCTGAAAAGACAAAAATGAACATTTTGATTGATGAAAAACCTTCAAAAACCGTCGAATCATGAGCCTTTCAAAATCGGTAAATCGAAAAATTGTGAAAATTAATTATTCACAAAATCTCAAAGATTGGTAAATCCCGAATTTCAGGAAGTCCGGAAAATTTAAGATTCTCAAAAGTCGTTGAATTGCGATGCTTTTGAAATCGATAAATTGCGAATCTCCTAAAAGTTGTCAAGTCATGAACTTTGAAAATCGGCGTTTCGCGAACCATTTAAGTACAAAAAAATTATCTAAAACCCCCGAAGATCTGTTATCAAAAATTGCAATAAGCGACTCCTTGAAATTCCATAAATTAAGAAATTATAATACTTAAAACTAAAAAATCAGTGAACTAGCGAATTTTCGGAAATTAGTTATTATACAGAACCGCTTATCCAGACACCCATAATCACCGGACACTTTTAAATTTCGGCGATATTCCAATTTAAAAAAAAAAAAAATTGAACCTGTCTAAAATCAAAAACCCCAGTCCCTAGTAAAGGCCGAAGTAAAAAAAACGCTGAAAAAAAAGTTTGAAAACGTAAACAAAAATGAAGCTTTCTTGTGATATCAAGGTCACCACCGAAAACTTGATCAAAGGAAAATATTCTGGTTGGACTGATTTGCCTGAACCGGAACTACAAAAGTAACGAAGCGCTATTGCGATCACGCAGAGGCAAATAAACTGTCAGTCATTATGTGGAAATGCGACCTTATTGGTGGATTTCGTGAAAATTACTAGGCAGCAAAATAAGTAAATCAGGGACATAGAATTATTGAATTGTACTGGCCGGTAACTGATATTCATAGACATCTTAGTGTAATCAAATTAAAATTCACATTTTCAAATTTTAATTGAATTTTTTATATTATAAACTTATTGTTTTGTACTGTAATTCAAAACTTTGAAGTCTACAAATCACTGATCCTTACATATACTCAAATTACAAAAACTCGAAGATCGCTTAATCGTGTAACCTTGAATATTGGCGAATTAAAAACTCTACAAATATCAGGAAAAACGACGAAATCGCAAATGCAAAATATTTAAATCGCAAAACTGAAAAATGTGTAAATCATGCATCTTCAAAAATCGGAAAATTGGACTCGCGAAAATAAACGAACTTGAAAAAATTAGCATATCACATTAACTTAAATTCTGCCCAAATGATAACTCAAGGTTAACTACAAAACCACAGAAAATCAAGAGTCTTCGAAAATTAGCAAACGAATCGCGAACCTTAAAACCTACATAACAAATAACTTTTAAATTCTGGCGGAATAAGAAATCTTTTAAAAAAAGACAAATTGCGTAACTTTGAAGGAATCGGACATTCACAGGAAAAATCTTGAAAATCAGCAAATCTGAATTTAAAAATGGGGGATTTTATTTTTAATCAGCCGATTACTTAACCTTGAAATAAACGGCCAAAAGCTTATCTTCATAAATCTATAATAAAAAATTCAAAAATTGCAGAAAGTGGCAAAATTTCTCGGCGTATAACGGAATTTTCAACAATTTCAAGCATAATCCCGATTTTCCCGGAGCTACAAAATTCAAGTACAATTTCCGACTTTCAAGATTTACCCGACGGCTGGACACCCTGTGTGATCAAGTCTTTTTTCCCCTCAATTTTTGCTCATTTGCTCGCCAACATTAAGCGATAAAGTTCTAAATGTGTCGCCAAATGAGGTAACTTTTTGCAGTGCGCATTTTGCCGGAGACAAAAAATTTTCGTGCTCCCTGAGATCCGTTAGCACTCGCCACAAATGTAAACATTACTAGAAATAGGGAAAAAAGGGACATTTTACTTCAAAAACGGACTTTTATTTTTAAAAGGAGTTTTAGGGAAAAAGGGACAATTTGCGAGGCCTGTATTTATTTAGCATTTCCATTTGCAATTTTTTTTTATTAAACTACTAATCATAACACATAGTTAAAATTTATTCAATAGTCTTCATTTTATAATTTTGATTAATACTATGATTACACAATATATATTTTACATGATTTCCTACACTTAATATTCATCAACCTTGTTTATTATGTTACTCATTCATAAACGCCATAAACATCACGGTCGCTTGAATGACACTATAGCCGGATTTATACAGGATGGTACAAATAAAAGTGGCCCGACCAGGGAGGTAGGAATAAGATAGAAATGCTGCCAAGTCATAAACCATTGCAAAAACAGGTTCGCTAAGTGAATTATTGATTGCTTCAATATTAAGCTCAAACAAATGCTTGGCGATTTTTTTGCAGGTAACTATGCAAACTTCATGCATGTACTTATTTGATCAACTCACACATACAGAGCCTTATGACTTATGACTTGAGTGGGGTGGCCCGTCAGGGCCAAGCACCGCGACCACTGGTCTATTGTACTAACCCCATCGTTTAACCTTGAAGCAGGCCGATTGCTGAAATGAACTTCAGAATATCCCTGATTCAGGGGTGCAGAAAATGTTTTTACTCCCAATATTTCCCCCAATCCGTTTAAAAATTCCCCCAAAATTTTACTATATGTTATAGACTTAACATAAATTCTGTATTTCCTTAGGTATAGAAAATTTTACGATATACAGGGATGTTAGTGCTTGTTGAACAAAAAAGCTGAAATCCAAACCAAATGCTTGGTTTGAAAAACCAAAAAAGCTGAACTAAGCGTGACCGATAAAATTTAAATTTCAACAATTATCACGACAAGATAAATTTTAAATAATTATATAATACTATACTATTAAATGTACTTTTAATATATTTTTAAATACTTTAAAATAAGTACATTTTCTTTTATTTATGGTGTTTGGGGAGGGGGTCATATTCATCAGATTTCTCTATGAACATGATTTGCTGTTCATTCATTTGGTATATTACTTTCAAGTTTTGACCGTTTGGCAGTTTCATAAGGCTGGCAATTTATGCACCAGGTTTTGCAAAAAATAATAATAATCTAGAGTGCCTTTTTGGGATAGAAATCGTCAACTTTTGGTCTTATTTGTTAAGAAAAAAAAAATTTCAAGCACTTTTCCAGAAAAATTCAAGGACTAAAATTTACTAGCCAATAAAACTAAATTATTTTAAGCGTGTATACACCGACACTCCATTTATAAAGAAAAACTAAATTATCTAAAATCAGAACCCAGTATATCCGAGTAGAAAAGGTTCAATGTACAACAAAAGTTTTTTAACATCCATGCTGTTCTTGTGATCACTACTCAAAGACGCCGTGAGTAGGACACTTGATCAGAAAAAATTCCTGGTCGTCCGACTTGGCCTGAACCGGAGCTACGAAAGTAACGGTATACTCTTCCGATCACGCAGAGCCAGAGAACTGTCATCATTTGATGCAATGTGACTCATCGGTAGATTCGTGAAAATTACTAGCCGCAAAATAAGCAATCAGGAAAGCATTATTGGACTACTCTCGAATGGGAGTTGCACTGGCTAGACGAGATTGAAGACATCCTTTAGTTAACCTAATCTTAATTCATCTTCCCATTTGATTGAAATTTATCTTCATTATTAAAATCTGTTATTTTAACCTATAGTTTATTGAAATTTAAGTTTATCTTCACCTAATTACGGTCACGTAAAATGGTACGTGCGAAGAAAAGTAAAATCGTTTTAAAAAAGAAAGTGCATTGCAGTTGCAGCGAATCGGTTGTTTATTTTTATCGTTGATTCGGTGAATTGCACCGAACTTGATGCGATACCCTACAGAGACAAGATGATGATGACAAGCCCTACAGAGAGGGTCATCTTTCACACCCATTATACTCAGATGTCTATTGAGAGCACAGTGACCTGTTAATAAACCAATAGCTGCATGAATCTCTTTCCTGCTAAGGCTAAGTAACTCCTTGGCTCTCCGCCATGGAGCACTCTGATTAAGCTCCCTAGCCTGCCTTTGATCGGCTGCCATTTGCCAATTTGTAAAATTATAGGCCTGGAACAGCCGTCTTATGGTCTTTCTAACAGAATTATGTGGAAGACCTAGCACGGGCTCAGGCCCTATGAAAGCGGTCTTAGATCCCGCTTTTGCCAAAATATCAGCCGTTTCGTTTCCTTCAATCCCTCTGTGCCCGGGTACCCAAAATAAGGACACTTTATTAAGGCGAGCCAAACTTAAGAGGGACAGGTGACATTCCCATACAATGCTAGAAGAGAAACATTGTTTGGACAGTGCAAGCAATGCTGCCTGACTGTCTGAAAAGATCCTAATCTTTTGGTCCCTAAACATTCCTGTCAAGACAGTTGTGTGCACAGGCTAGAATAGCGACAATTTCAGCCTGGTACACTGTGGCAAGGTTCCCAAGGGAGAAAGAAATCTTTGTGTTATTAGAGACACAATAGGCCCCAGCGCCTGTTCCTGAGGACGTTTTAGACCCGTTTGTGAACCAGACCTCATTAGCACTCTTAGTGTTAATCTGGCAGCTATCCCATTCCGTACGTGTGGGAATATGTATGGAATAGCTGTCCGCAAAACTGTATCGCTTAAGAATCCAGTCCTTGTTTGCATTAAGGCAAAGATGCCCTTGAACATGAGTTCCAAGGTTTTTAAAAGTAGTTGTTTCATTGGCAGTCTTCCAGTCACCAGTAAGTTTAAGCCTATCAGCACACAAGACTGCCTCCATTTCAACTTTCTTTGGAAGGGGTAACAAATCAAGTAGAATCTCCATGCTTTCTGATGGTGTGGTTCTAATTGCCCCTGTAATGGCTATTGTGGCCATTCTTTGGAGACTGGTAAGTTGCATTCTAACAGTGTTATTAAGAGTTTTACCCCACCAGACAATGGCCCCATACGAGACACTGGGACATACAATCGCGGTGTATATCCAGTACTTTACTTTAGGAGATAATCCCCATGTTTTTCCAATAGCCCTTCTACATGCCCAAAAGACCCTTTTTGCCTTATTGATGCAGTGTTGAAGGTGGCTTGAAAAAGTAAGCGTTTTATCAAAGATAACTCCAAGATATTTTACCTCGTCTACAAGAGTAAGGCTTTTTCCGAAGAACTTTAGAGCATTACAGAGCCTACACTAAGATCTGAACTCGCTAATAGTCCATGTGTAGCTCTAGTCTATTAAGCAAAAAAAAAAAACAACTTTGCCAAGCGAAGCTATTGAACGCTTGAATAATTTATGAATTCGACTTGGCAGCTTTCATAGTTTTTCTCGCCACGCATCTCCGTGCATTTGCAAGTCCATGCCAGGGCTTCTTTTATTTGCACCACACTGAACTATATATATCAAGCATGCAGGTTTTTTTAATAGCCAATATTTATGGCGAAACACGTGGCCTCTTAGCAGGATGCAGTATGGTGTTCAAATATCCATTGCACTGCTAATAACCCTTGAAATAATATTTAAACTATTGTATTCATAGTAATTATTTCAGAAAGCAAAAATCATGAGTATACATATATATGGCATAACAATTTAGTAATGTATGAGTAGGTGAAAAAATGAAAATACACTTAAAAAACTTACTCTTCAAAGACATGACCAGTGGATAAATTTGCTGCTCTCATGCTTGCATAAAGTAAACGACTTGAATCCAATAGCACACCGTGCGCTTTAAAACGCAGCCTTAAATCTGTATTAGGGCCTGAGAAAAAAAAAAGACAGAACATTTTAAAAATCATCCTATTTTCTATTTATAAAAATAGCAGGTTTTTGCAACATCATATGGCTATATGGTCATGTACTGTAATTTTGCATTTAGTAACACCAAAAACAAAAACTTAATGATTACTGAAGTATCATGAACATTTAGAAGTATAAGCCCTGACTACTTGACGGCTATGTTTAATTTTTTTTTGTATAAATGGTTTTTATGCAAAATAAAACTTTTAAGCATTCAGTCTCAAATGTGTCTGTATCAGCTCTAACACTTACTATTGGGCAATGTTGAACGTATAATATGAACCACCACAGCAGCAGCAGTTGAGTGACATACTGTACTGGGAATTTGTTCAAGGCTTAAAAGTAGCATCTCCAAAAAAGTTAAAATCAAGTCATATTTGTGCAGTATCCTGAATATAGGAAGCCAAAATTTTATAAAAGTGTCTGGCATCTGAAGATCCCCGCCGTTCTTCACATAAATTTTAGCTGGAAAAAAACATAGAATATTCTTAGTATGTGAACCAAAAACAGCTAGAAACACACAATATATAGCTCGACAAAATATATCACTTAGCACCTCTTGTAACATTTTTGTTGTATATAATTCATTATCTTTTTTGTTGTTTACAGTGAAAATTAAATACATGTCCTCTAAAAAATTAAATACATGTTCTCTAAATTTTTGTAGATAAAAATGCAATAATAACAGGATTAAATTGCTTAAAAATAATCTAGATGCATATTTTTTAATGACATTAAAAACTGCAAAATTCAGTTCAGATCACTGAATGAAATAAAAAAAAATCCAGCAAACCAAGTTTAGCGGCTCCAAATTAACAATAAATGTAAAATGTTGGTAAATTCCAAAAAATTAGTCCAACACACATGTCTAAAATTAAAAACAAATGTACTACACATAAATTTACTATAACATCGAGAAAACTGCATTTGTTTTGTAGAAGAGTTAATGACATTTTAAAGGCAGGAATTGGATAGCGACCAAGCTTATCAGGGAACTGTACCGACGGATTTAACTTTCTAAAACAAATCCTTATGAAATCTGAAATATAAGAAAAAGGGATTTTAATCCTTTTTTATTCAAACTGCTTTACATAAGAAAATTTGGTAACAAATGGGTCCCCCATTGATATAGTTTGGCAACAATTATATATGAATTAGCGACAAATGTGAGCCCTACTTATCCTTGTAATTTAGTGTGTGATGTTATTAAATATAGTAACTCGTAACTGTTGCCCCTGATTAACTCCCATGGCATAGCAAATAAACAAATTTCTGCTTTGTATAATTTTATAGTATCATATATTTATAAAACATGAATAACTTTAATGTGGCAGCTTTAAAAAGCATGTGATAATGTAATTAAGGTACCCTCAATTTGGAATTCAATTTTAAAGTAAAAGATTACAACAAAAGTTAAAATTTTGAAGAAAAAAATCACTTGTATACTGTTAGCCTAGCACGCCAAAATGTTAAGTGTATTGACGTTGCAAGAAAATTTGTCATGCATAAATGAACATTTGGTTTAAATTTATCTAAATAAACAAAACAAAAATAAAGTCCGTAGTCCTGAACAATTTAAGTTAAAAATTTTATTTGGAAATGAAGATGTCAATGATATTCACAAAGTTGCTGTTAATGGGTTAATATTTCTTAGTAAGTTTCAACTACAATTGCATATTTCCAAATAAGAACAATTAAAGAATTACAAGTTTTACAATGTCAAGTTTTGATATTTTAAAGTAATAATCCTTTTATTTTGATTTTTATTAAAACATGTTTTATACGAAATTTTTGAGCAATATTCAACCATATATAATTTGAATAAAAAAGGTTTTTAAAATAAGCTTTTAGAAATTTCTGATCTTTTAAACTTCAGGTAAAAAGTTTTAGAATGTACACTAAATATTGTAAAAAAGTTGTATTATTAATAATAGAGAATAATAATAAACAAAACGAATGAATTTCTAATATAAATACCTTTTCCTTCTTCTAATTCCAATATTTCATTTTCACTTAGAAATATTCCAGGTGTTACCAAAGCTTCAACGAATTTTGGCCTTAAACAAAAAGTAACAATATTTGTGAAAATGTCTGCAAAGAGACAGCTTGTTTAGAAAATGGGACCAATTAATTCCTTTCTTCTCCTAATAAATAGAATTTTCCTTTTTGTTTAGTTTAGAAAATAATTTTTTTATCACAAAAACTACCAATAACTTTTGCTGCCGTGTTTGGATTAACACCCTGATTATTTTGAACATATTTATATTAAATTTGAGAAGTATTAGTAATATTCAGAAATAAATAAATTTAAAGAGTAAAGAACATCCTACGAGTCAATGTATATATTGTATTCATTGATTCCAAACCATGAAAACATCAAGTCACATCATCCTGTATTCTTCAAAACTGATAAGGCTGTTAAGTGTTTGGGTGGTAAGCACTATTTTCTCTTATATTGCAAAAAAACCTACCCTCATATACACTATTAAGTTTTAATGCAAATCTGCATGGATATCAAGAATTCTGAGAAAAAAAATCTAATGGAGCAGATTTTTCCTCCGAATAGACCTTTTGGGTGCACTTTGTGGATGTTCAAGTATGCCGAGATTTAATTTTGCCAAGGCAAATGGTACAAGAAATCTTTTACATACAACATAATCATATGAAAAGAGTGCCTACGACTTTCCACTCCCGAAAATCAACCAACTCAGCAAAGAATTGAAGTAGCAACATTAGGGTAATGAAGCAACATCTATGCTACTGAGGCAACAAGAATGGTGAAATGGAAATTAAAAACACAAAAAAAGCAGCAGTTCTGTATTCAAATTGAATGCACGTGAAAAAGTTAAAGTTTCGCAATGCAGGATGTTGATCTTACTATTTTTGAATATATATCGCTTCTAATATCGATTACCAATAGGATAAAAAAATATTTCAATAACTTTTAAAATGCTTTTTATTAGGGATGCACCGAATATTTGGTTACTATTCAGTATTCAGCCCTATTCGGCCACTTTAGCTGAATATTCGGTTTGGCCGAATAGTGAAATTTAATTTCTTTCAAATTTCTTCATGTTATCTTCTAAAACAGCAAAAAATTCCCAATAGGGACGTTTTTCTTTTTGATGAACTAAAATTCTTAAGTTTTGGTTATTTATAATGTTAAATAAAGCTTTACTCAAGTTGTATTAAATAAACATGTATCTTTAAGGGAACTGTTACAGTAGGCGGCCTTTAAAAAAGCAATAATTACTATATGTATCACAATTGTAATTTTTTCACTAAAAGATTTTAAAAAATTAATTATGTAATTGTATAATAATATTGTAAGCTGTGGTTTTATTATTTTTTTCTAATTTTCATTCTACATCAGATCCACCTAGGGTAACGAGTACAGTGATTGGCCCCCTCACAGTGATTCGCCCCTCATTCATTATTAAAAATAATAAGATGTTAAATGCGTTAAAGCTTAAAATGTTGTTGCCAACATGACAAACGTTAATGGCGGGAATTTTAAAAACCTTTGTCACACCTATTTTGGGCTTTAACATCTTATTATTTTTAATAATGAATGAGGGGCCAATCACTATGAGGGGGCCAATCACTGTACTCGTTACCCTACTGTTTTTTTTTTCTTTCATACTTCTGTTTTCGTGTTGTGATTTCACCAAGCTACACTTTCAAAAAGGCTTGTTTTAATAACAAACGAGTACTACTTTATTGTGCATTGCTTTAATTAAAAATTTAATAGCTACATTGTATTAAAATAATTGTGTGATTGAGTACTTATATCTTTATGTTGAATTGAAATTGATGAATAATAAATACAACTTATTTGGATCTGACAAGAAATAAAAATGGGTTTAGGTAGGCCGAATATTTGGTATTCGGTGCATCCCTACTTTTTATGTAACGAGAATATGGTATAAAGAAAACTTGTGTATACACAACTTACTTGTTCTTCATAACCAGTGAACGTATATTATTTAGGACAGCTGTACGGTTCATTTCAATTTTGGAGGCATCTTTTCCTTGTTTATTAATTGAGAATACCTAAAAAAAATTATTTTAAAGCTTCTTTAATAATGAACTACAAAATAACCCTTTGACCATAGACAACCATTTGATTAATACTTGATACTTTAAATTCTATTCAGTAGGTTCAATATAAAAAGTGGGAAAGGATAGCAAAAAATTATAATAATTAAGCGATATATATTAAATTTTGAGTACAGTTTACTTAACAATGTTCTTTCGATTACTAGATGGTTAAATATGTCAATTATGGCTGCACAGTCAACATCCATTAATTTTTAGGACTATTTATAGTCCAGGCAACGAAGAGTTATAGAGGGAAGGTTTTGGAACACAATTTTTGACTTTGTAACTTTGTTTGGACTAGTTAGGAGGTGAACATATCAAAAGTCCCCGCCCCTAGCCTGAAAGGGGGGTTGAATGTCCCATTTTTCAGTTTTTTGCTTATATCTCGAAAACTATGCGTCCTATCGATATACTTGTAATACACAAAATGAAAGCTGATTAAATTTGCTACAAGTTTCACCCCCCAAGTGTTTTAATATCTTGTATAGTTTTCGAGATATCCGCTCTTGAAAGTCTAATTTTGGAGAAAACATCTCTTTCCCCACATTTTTCCTAGTTTTTGACCGGATAACTCTTCAATAATGCACCGAAACACTAAATATTGACCCTAGAGTGGTAGAGAGTTTAATTCTTTTCAATAATATATTTTACTTTACTATTTTATCGATTTTCCTTCAAATTTTAAAGCAGTTTCAGTATTGAGCGAAGAGATCATTTAAAACATTTAAATTAATAAACATTTAACATTTAAATCATTTAAATTAAATATCAATTTAAAACAAAATTGAAAAGAAAATAACATCCGGTTATTTAATTAATTGTTAAAGTTTTAAAATAGTGTCGCCATCTGCTGTATATTTTTGACATTATAAAATTTCAAAAATATATAATTAAATAACTAGATAACATTTTCGTTTCACATTTGTTTCATTTCGATGTTATGTTGATTCCCGTGGGGGAAAAGGGCTAACATGGCAAAGCAATACATCTGCGGAAGTTGTGATTCCAAAACTAATGCATTAGCTCTATGGAACTGACAATCCCTCTTTTTCGAACCCGAACTGGTGTAGAAAGGCAAAACGTGAGCCGATTTCTCCATAGTAATAGCATTGTTATGAACTTTTAATTTATAAATTTCGTTTTCTAATTTGAAAAAAATTTCAGCGCGTTCAGCGTGAGCGAAAATTAAGTATAAACACGTCAGAGCACGCAAGTTTAATTTGTAGGATTGTTAGTTGAATATCATTATTTTATTTTATTTATAGAATTTAAATCTTTTGATTTTTTTTGTTACCGAATTTAATTTGATATTTACAAATGGTAAGAAATGAAGATATTGCTACAATGTCTGATGACAGTAAAGGCGATAACTTTTCTAGATATAATGAATACTTCGAAGAAATGTCGATTCTCTCGATGTATAGCGTATGTATTTTATGTTTATGAAACTGGAAATTTGGTACAGATGATATAATGGCCGATTGAATTTTGGCATTGGCGGCTTATGGCGAAGTTGAAAATTTAATGTAAGGTAGCTATTTGCATCCAGTTTTATGGGTTAGGGTTAGCTTGAATTATCGTCTCACTAGAGCTGTACACGAGGGCTATTGGCCACGGACGTCTTAATTTAGAACCACAGTCAGGTGACACGACGAGCCGACACCTGAGTAGGCACCCAATGCGACTTTTAAGGACAACATTGTACGTAGCGTCGGGACTAAAATATTTAACGCGCACTCACACCACAGGGGGTATTATGTGGGACACAGGAAATTTTTGGCTGCATGGGCCGTTTATTGGTCGGCAGTTATTTTGACGATGCCCGGACCCGAAACTGGGACCTATCGCATGCAAGGCGAACTCCTTTACCGACTGGGCTCCCCAGCCCTGTCGAGTGGTCGAATATGGAGTTTAATGATCATCACATTTTGGGCATTTTCGGGTGTAGGAGGGCAAATAGTAACTGGCCATTATATCACAGCTATTCTGGCAATTTAAACAGGGCCTATGGAAAAGCCCTCTAACTTCTAGAAGGGCCTGGATACAATCGGATTTCTTTTTTTAAATTAATGCTGAGAGTAGAATGGGAGGAAATTATAATATACTGTTGGAGTGCTGACCAGTGGAGAAGGGATCAATTGGTATAAAATAAATGTTTACATAAAAAAATCACCGTTATTAAGGGTACACCCGTGCAACGCCAGGTTTATAAAGCTAGTCTTTCATAAATCAGTTATGCTTTTGGCCTATGCGGATGATATTGATATTGTTGCAAGGGGCGTCCCAGCCTAGAGAGAAGCTTTTTTGTCTTTGGAGGTAGCTGCAAATCAAATAGGACTGGCAATTAATGACTACAAAACCAAATATATGCCTTTACAAAGAACACCATCAAATGACATACTCAATCATTTGGAAATGGGCTCTCATACATTTGAAACTGTTAGCAGTTTTACTTACCTAGGATCTTATGTTAACAACAAAAAGAATGACAACAAAACGAAACAAAACGTTAACAACAAAAAGAAATTGTTTCTGAAATCCAGAATCGCATATCACTGGCCAATAAGGCATTCTTTGGACTTCGCTCCATCTTGAAATCTTGTTTCCTCTCCAGAAAAACTAAGTTATTAGTGTATAAAACTCTCATCAGGCCGGTCCTAATACATGGTTCAGAAACTTTGCCTCTAACTAAAAATGGAGAGTGCAGAATTGCAATATTTGAGAGAAGGGTTCCGAGAAGCATTCTTGGTGGCGTCAAGGAGAATGGCGCTCGGCGAAGACGTACTAACTGAGATTTATAGGTTGTTTAAAGAGCCTGATGCCATTAAAACTATCAAAATAAATAGGATGAACTGGGCTGCACATATAACACGCATGAAAGATGAAAACCCAGTCAAAAAGTTATTTTCTGCCAAAAATCTCACAACACGAATACGAGGTAGACCAAAACTAAGATGGATTGACTCTGTGGAGTCGGATTTGTTTGATGGGTTTGGTAACAAATACAATATTTAAATTACTAAATACAAGTTACTCAATATTAACTTTTTCATAATAGGAACAAAGCATTTGGAGTACGTGAGGCTTAAGACCTAAATTTACGTAAAGGTTATGACATAATCAAATAACAAAGAATTTTTTTAATGAAGGTCTTCCAGCAATTAGGAAATACACACTGAGCATGATTTTTAGACATACTTAACACAGTTAAATACAACATATACATACTGATACCCCAGATAATCATAAGCTGCAAAGGTGGAACAAAAAAAAAATTCAAGCGACTAAATAAAATGGGAAGTTAATGTCAAAGAGAAATTGAGTTTAAAAAAAAATAATAATTAAGTTTAAAGCACGCCTTACGCTTAGGGCGAATTTACAATGAGCAAACGGCATGGCAGAGCCATATACTAGGCGTAAGACAAAAAAATGGTTTAAGACGCGATGTGAGGTCTCAAAATTAATAAAAAAAAACTAATAGTAAGAAATTAGGAAAGAATAGTTGGCTTATCTTGTCGTCTCCATGGCCAGCCGACGAGGGAAGGGAACCTTTCAGTTCTCCTCAGATAATGTCCACGTTTTTCTTAGAATCGCGCACATTTCTTCACACTCTCTCATCCTCCTCTAACCAAATTTTCAATTACCAGCAAGAAAGGTAATCAACCTCTCTGCTCCTCGTCTAATTTACGAATCTCCCAAAAACCTTGCTCTTCCAGCCCAGAATGTTCTCTCCCAAAACCAGCTCTCGGGGCCGTAGTGAGCCTAGTGGTCAGCGTCAAGGTCTCGGGATCGGAAGGTCCTGCGATCGAGTCCCGGTACCACTGAAGACCTACCGAGTATATGCGGAGTACGTGCTCGTTAAATCTGTTGGGTCCGAAAGTCCTCTAAGTTCCCATACCAAATCAATACCTCTGGGGGTGACAAGCCAATTCTGGGGATCCTCTAGTTGGCCTCTGTCTCTAAAAATTAGATGGATCCACTTATGTGTGTGTGTTGTCTGTTGTGTCTGTCTTACTTGACGAAGGTTTATAAGCGGGTCGCTGACCAAGCACACAAACCTGAATATATATGTCTACCAACCAACCAACCAGCTCTCCAGACCCAAAAACCACTCATACCCAACAGAGCCCGATCTCCTGTTGGTCACATGACACGATGATGTCACTGATGAACGTGATAGTCATTGGTTGGAAGGAAAGCGCACCAAACACTGAAGATCCACATTGTTTGACACAAGATGGATACCGTGAATACACTGAAGAAAATGCACGATCGAAACTTGATTGTAGAAAGTTAAAAAACTATTGTCTGAGCACTTACTGGCAAGGGATAGTTTTGTTAAAAGCAAGGAAAAACCTAGAGAAAAAGTGCAAACAAAGCGGAATTTAAATGTGTTCCCACTTGCAATTCAGTTCCACAGCAGCTTATAATTAAGAAAATGCCAAATTAACAAATCCAAAGCTATAATTTTCAAATGATGATAAAAACAGTTGTCAAACAAAGTCAATAATAAAGGAAAACAAATATGATGTGTTTAAATTGAGAACCAAATTGAGTATAATTGCATGAGAATATCCCTTTAATGAATTTTAGTAGCATTTAAAAAATTTAATTCCAAAATTACCAATAAATCAATTTGTGTCCAAAATCAAAGCATTTAAGTTGAACTGTTAATCTTCTCAAAACGAGTTATTTAGGTCAAGCATACATTTAAATTGTTGTGTAGTGACACAACAGCCATTTTCATTAATAACTTTAAAAAGGCTCCTGATTTACCAAGTGTTAGAAGAATGTGAAGGGGTCGTCCTAAAAACTGTGTTGAATTGACATGTAATAACCAAATCCCACCATCAACAATTATATGTAGTCAAAATTATCGCTAAAAAATATAACACAATACTGAGCAAAATTCTGTTGCTGTTGTTGCCCGAAGTGAATCTCGGGACTTTGCTGCCATCTTTGAATCTTAGGACTTTGCATATGGTTATGTGAAGGTTGTCAGATGTGCGCACTTAGTTGGAGCAATGTCCAATTATATCAATCAAGATGTCTGGGTCGACCTGGTTTCGAACCCTGAACCTTTTGCATGCTATCCAAATATTAAACCGTATAAGACTAAGGAATTACTCCGTTGTTAGGGCTAATATTGCATATTTGTGCTGTACACCAAACTACCCGCCAGTACATGCCAACTCTCCTGATGTAATAAAAATCAGGCAAATGGGAACCTTTCAGTAATATTTTAAAGAGAAAGTTCAGTGATCATTTATAGTAACAATATGCTATTGGCAACAGGCATAATTATGAACAGAAAAGTCAAATGATCAAAAACTAAAATCTAAGTAACACTTCTTTACATTAATATACAAAAGAGCTTCTCCTTACCTGAAACTGATGACTTTTGAACTGTTTTAACAATGACAAATATACTTCCAAGTTTTTCATAGGTTTCACTATGGGACGAACCCTGTCCACCTCCAGTTTCCAGTAGTTGTCTTCCAAATACTGAAGAGCCAGTCTCGCCCCCATGCGCAGTAAAGGGAGTGAGGGCACTTTTGCATGGGTTGCATCGTGTCGCAGTTCAACAATCCATCTTGGAATTTGATACTAAAAGAATATTTAAATAATAAACTTCAACATATGCATTTTAAATCATTTCTTTAGAATGCAATTTTTGTTACTTTTTATTCAAAATATATTCTAATCTTAATTGTTTATTTGTCAAACTTTGTATCTGCTGTCACAAGACGTAAAAGAGGAAAATTGGGACTAACTTTTAAAGTTAAAGTACTTTATTTTTAAAAATGTGCATGTCCCCTTTAAGACCCAAGGGGACAATTGCAATTTTTTTTATATAGAAACAAATTCTTAAATTTCAATCAAATGTAATCTTGTCATATAATACATTGAACATGGCAGATTTCAGTAAGAAACTTTTCCATTTTAAAAGCCTTAAAAAATTTCTACTGAAATAAAACATTGGTTATGTTTCAATCATGCCTTCTCAATGCCATGCTTTTTGCATACTCGACAAACACTTCTAATGTGATACCTTTTAGACTTTTCTCAGGGTGAAATTCAATTTCAACCAGCTTTACAATGTTCTAAAAGGGGATAAATCCGGAGAAACTCAGTTGTAAAAGTATAATATAAAGTAATAAACATATAAAAAACAAAATAAAAAGTAGATGGAGAATAGCAGATTAAGCATATTTTCAAATCACAATCTCCTTAACCACTTCTATCTTCGTTTTAACTTAGGAGTAAGCTATGAATACCTTATCAGCAAGAACTGTCAGGTTCTTGTCTTTGCCTTCTCTTTCTAACATCAGGTTAACAAATCTGCAACAACAAAAAACCTTATATGATTGCCTATTAAAAAGTTACTAACATTGCCAATCTGGAGTGGAAAAGTTACCAATCTAACACGACTTTTCCCAGTTAAAATTATTTAAATATTCAAATTTTTTAGATCTTTCGATCTTAATATATTCTTAAATCGATTAGTACAATAGTTAGGCTCCAATAAACAAGTTATATGTATTTCTTCAACAATTAAATGCAATAAAAACATTCATATGATTCTCCTGTAAATTTTGTTTGGGATGTGGGATAGATGATTAGAGGTAATTAAAAAAAAATTAACAAATTGCCAATTTGAATGATCAGAAGTGCTAAGTTACTTTAGAAATTTACTAAAAAAGGAACGAATTCAAAGATCGCTAAAAAGTTAGCTAAATTTTCCATTCAAAACTAAACCATTACCTAAGTTATAACACCAGCTCAGTTAATACTTTGATTAATTAAATACAATAGCAATAAAAATAAGCAAATTGCCTTTTACATACTTATTTACTACATTTCATCTTTAGCTTTATTTCTACTTCCAATTGGTCTATATTTTCGATCTTAAATGAAATTAAAATTGTATAATTGTAATAAATATTATATACCTGACAATCGCCATAGCAAACAGATTTTGCAAGTCTCTTTCACTGGTATAACACTTATTGTCTTCAGCTAGCATATCTTGGAGGACAGCTCTAACAAGCACATATGTTGCCTCAATGGCTGCTGCCAGTGCATACTGGCATCTAAAATACAAATACTATAATTAGATTTCTTTGTTGGAACCAAAACTATGTTTCAGTAAAATGAATATTATTTATATTATATTATACATATAACACTTGCATAGATTAATGCATTCAGTGTTTGGACGAAACATTGTCAAAAAGGATTAATTTAAATTATTAAAATTAATAAAGAATAGTTAGAAAATATTTTATCCCTGGCAAACTCTAGAAAAGACCAAGGAATTTCTAATCCTTATCACTTTTTCATTGATTTCCAAACAGTGTATTATAGCATTAATCAAACATTTTAGACATTTTAACATTCCTAAAAAACCTGTGAAACTAATTCTCTTACATTCAATTACGATTAGCATGCCTTCTTTTCAAACTTGCTCTTGAGAAAATAGTAAGGTAATCAGAAATTAACACTAAAAGAACCAGTATCTTTAAATCTGTTCAAATTGTTGCTTAATCTGAAAATATCGATATCATAGAAAGAACTCCTAAAGACCTAAAAACAGGCATTCCTTGACATGAAAAAATGCACCTATCAATTAATCCGAGTAAGACAAAGTAGATACAATGTGCCAACTGTACAAATTTGAAAAGGTGAACTATTTTACCTTGGCTCTGCTCCTAAAACTATAACTACAGAAGTAAGGAAGAGAGTAAATGCAGCCAACAGGTGCAACAAACTACAGGTTCTCAAATCTGACACAAAAAAAAAGACACCAAGTAGCTGATATATAAAAGCCTAAACAGCTCCGTTCTCACCCATGCATTAAAAACCAGATGAGAGGGACTCGCTACTTTTGAGAGGAAGATTGACTAATCCATTTTTGGTGTTTTTTGTGGCAACTGACAATGGAGTGTGGAGAAGAACTAACTCTGAACTTTACAGGCTATTCAGAGAACCCTATATTCTGAAGTGCCATAAGATACAATGCATGAAATGGACAGTACACATTATAAGAATGAAGGATGACAGAACAGGTTTGGGTTTTTACCGGTAGAAACTAGTTTTTACCAAGACATGGTAAAACCTAGGTATTTACCGGTAAAAACCTGGTATTTACCGGGAAAAACCTGGTATTTACCGGGAAAAACCATTATATTTCTTATGCTTAAAAACAAATATTTCCCAATCTGTATATAATTTACGCTTTTAATATATATGTATACACACATGTGTGTATAATTGGAAATGTTTCCCAGTAAATAAAAAAGCTATTCTACATTTTTATCAAAAGATTACATTTTTGGCCAAGGCATGGGGGGCAAGTTTTTTTTTTATTTAAAACTTTTAAAACCTTAATTTAAGGTAAATTTTCAAATATTTTCCCTTTCTACCTGTATTTTCAGGTAAATACCATTTGACCTTTTATAAGGGCAGGATTGGGGATGATTTTATAACCAGTGTGGTTTCAAACGGTCTGTCCAGAATGCCTCAAGTGGACTTCACACTAGTGCTTTTTTGCTACACTACCCCCCCCCCCCTTCCCACAAAAAAACTCCACTTTAAACACTTGCCCAAATGCAAAATGCTATTTATTTCTTAATTTGCAACATTATACATTTTAGAATTCAGCATTCTGTAACAATTGGCTGGATCTATGTTCTGGAATCAAAACTAAGTCATTTAAATAGTTAGATAAGAACACATGCAGAATGTAAAAAATAGGCAGGTGTTGTTCTTGATGTTTATAATTTTTTTCTTCCTATTGTGGTACATATTATTTTTGAAAAAAAGAATATGTATTAATTTATATTGAATATTTGTTCTTCAAACATCAACAAGAACATAAATTATTTATTTATCTGTTTTACATTTTTTGATAATAAATGTAATGTTATTTCAGAAGGTGGGAAGAACATGTTTTTACCAAGAGTAGTAAAAACCATGGGAAAAACATGTTTTTAACAAGGCGGTAAAAAGCATGGTAAATACCGTGCCAACCCTGTGACAGAACTAAAAGAATCTTTTCAGCTAGGCAAACTGGAGTTAGGGCAGACCCCAGCTGAGGTGGACAAATGGAAACCAAAGGGACTTTGCCACAATCAAGGACAGAGACTGGAAATCTGTTGTGCGCAGAAGGAAGGACTGATTCATTCTTTTTAAAGAATGCCAGCAGATAATTGTCGAGCTACTGATGATGATTAAGGAACATTAAATATATAATAAATATTAAAAATAAACTAAAAATGTAAATAAAAAAGTATATGTTAAAAGTAGAGTGTAATGTCTAAAATCATCTTATTTCTTTAAAAGATGCAAGACCCTGCAAGCAAAAGTAATCACAAAGACCCTTAGTTTAAAACGATTTTGTGTTATAAATGCTTCTTTATGCATGCTATTTTTTTCCCTCATGTTAGGTGACCAGGCTATGATAAATACAATCCTTATTTTAGAATATTACACTGAACCATCTCAGTAGCCGAAAATAAGATATTTTACTTCATTTACACCAACATCTTAATTTTAATGATAGTCCAAAGTAACAATTCTAATTTAGTAAACTAACATTTTTGTGATCATATTTTTTTTACAAAAATCATTTGTACTTATAAGAGTCACAGTGAAGAGCCTTTCAAAGCATGACAAAGCAAAATTGGTGAATTGAGCTGCCAAGATGCTTTGTACATTCAGAAAAATATAAATAGCATTTCTGAGTACTTCAGTTCATTTCTAGTTAATTTCTCCAAAGATACATGTGGATATAAGTTATGGACTATACACTTTTGCTACTAGCACCCTAAAAGTGAAGAACACACTCAACTTGCCTAGCATTTAAAGACGCTTTGAATTAGCTTTCTATTTCTTACGAGTAACAAATTTTTAAAAATAAGTTAATGGGTGATTTACTCCAAAATCAAAATAGTAACAAAAAATATACATTCACTGAGAATAATCCTTTCAACAACAACATACTTTAAAAACAAACTATGCTCAACAAAAAATATGCTAACAACTTAACACAAATAGTATTAGTACCTGGTTTCCCACACAGCTATTTCATTTGTGGCCCATATTTTGTCATTTGTCGATGGACTGTACAGACACTCATAAACTTTGCGAAAGTTGTCACTAAGAGAAACACAAAATTGAAAATAAATAATTATTATTTTAATTTAACAAACTGTGTCACAACATTTTGACACATATTATGACAGTTATATCACACAAATAATTTCTTCATTTTTATTTAATTAATATAACTGAAGTTTTTCATGTGATTATTGTGACTAGCAATGGTGATTTAATTCCAATAAAAATGTCCTTTTTAAGCTTTTTAAATGAGTATTAAATTTTGCAGGTTTTTTTAATAATTAAAGTAGTATTTCAAATTCGAATATTTTTCTGGGATTATCAATATCTTCTTATTTTGATATGCTACACTTGTTTGTCGCATTTGTAGTTTGAGGTATTATGAAATTGGGTGATAAACAGACAGTTATTTGTTTTAAATTTCCTCGCAAAACTTACATTTTAATATATATTAGTTTGAAAAATATGTTTACATATAAAGAAAACGAGTAGGCTTTTGCTACTGGTTGCAGAAGGTTATTATTTTGGTGGACTTACACAATAAGCTATAAGTTATTAATACAACTTGATATATTCTACTTTGAAACAGCTGTGATATCAGAGGGTGCTCTACAGCAAAGGAAAGAGATAATACAATCTGGAAGTTGTTTGATACAGAGCTCATTTAGTTTTTGAATTTCGAATACTTAATACAAAAAAAAAGTAATGAAAGAATTGTGAAGATGGCTGAAAATCCGAAAAGACAATTTTGTGTTTTCTACGAATTTTGAAGATGCCAATTCTGAAAAAGTGTTTTTGAACATGGTTCTGTCAGTCAGACTGTCTGAAACCCCTCTAGGGTTTAAACAAAAAAGAGCTATATAGACTTCTAATTTAGTATGCGAGTTCTTAGTACCTGTCAGACGTCTTTATATGGTTTGAGAAATTGTGCAAGCTCCAAACTGTAGCTACAATAGAACTGTTTAGATACTAGACAAACTTTGTCATTGTATTTTTTTTAGAAGAGCAAAAGGCATTCTATTTCTAAATTTAAAAAAAACAAATTTTCATTTATATTTAAGGATTTTTTTTAATGAATAATAACATCCTAATACCAATTATTCTTTTTAGTAAGGTTTTTTCATTGTCTTGTTTTTTAAATGATATTTAAAAAATAGACCGTCTGGTATTTAAAAAACAAGCTGTCGACATGAAGTAGTATACTATCCACAGTGACAGAAGGCTTTTTTTTTAAACAGCTAGCTTGCTATGATATACGATCTCAATTGGCGACTTGAGTTACGTGGCCAAGCAACGAAAATGCCCAAATATGGTTTAAAAAAAACACCTACTTCCTATTTCATATAACTCAATAGGTATAGCAAGCTTACGTTAAATTTTCAAGTTCGCCACACAAAAAAAACAGACCGGCTATTATATTAGTGACTAAGATTTTTCCCCATTTCAACAACTCTTAAAAGCTAAAATACTGAAAGTATTAACGTCATGTATATAATTCTTATAATAATATATTATACAGTGAAACCAACGATTGAATTTTTTAAGTGAAGATAAAATTTTCATTTCTTATAACTTACGCATATCGCCAAGGAACAACGGTCTTATATCCCTTTTGTTTTAAAATGCCCTCGTTTGGGGTAGATAACTCCATAGGTAGTTCTTCATTTTCATCCATTGTAATTGTTTTCAAATGTCTACTTTATTTAATCTATTAAATATTTAATAAAAATTTAATACTTTTCTCTCGACTGTTAATGGTTGGGTCGGCGAGGCCTGGCAAAGAGGCAAACAAATAACATAAACAAGAACAAAATAATAAATGTTGCCAGTTTTGAAAGAGAAAATACTATTTTATTAACAAATAGACAGGAAACTATTTTTATCACACAGAAAGAATAAGAAAGTATATATCTAACCAATTTCAAAATAAATTTTGAATCTATGCCATTATCTTTTCCTTAATCTTTTACTTCAGATTTACACACGATATTTTTAACTATGAAGAAATGTACTTATTGGTTGTGCTAAAGCTTGTTAGGTTCAGACGCTATGGGCTACAGCTACAACAAAGAAAATTGAACTTTGATGAACCAAAATTCAATTTCGGAAATTTAATTCTCAATTTAATTGTAATTATGCATTCCTTGTTCTAAATTGGTGGATTTTCGTATATTTCAATTCATTTAAGTGGATTTTTTTTATTTAAGTGGAATAAATTGCGATAAACGTACCACATATAACAAAATTCCTCTGTTCTGTAAGTGCCATTATTTCTTTTGAATTTGAAATCTATCTTAACAATGTAATATTTCTTTTTATTTAGGTAAATAAATTAAATATAATAATTAATAAAATATTTTTTTAAAAATTTAATAATATTGTAAAGTTACATTTGGACATTTTGATTATAATATAAGGCATGGTCAAAACTTAATCTGAAATTGAATTTGTATCAAGTATCAGACTATGTGAAGATAATATAACATTTTTAATTCTCCTAAATACCCTAAGTGTTGTTTTTATAATCAGTCTAGTTCAAGTTACTATGAATTTCAATTTGTCATAAATATATCATGTTGCTCTAGCACAAAATTTAGAAGTTACATGCTTATTAACAAACCAAGTCAAAAGTTTTGTTTTTTAACTACCCTACTACTATCAGTTACATATGTAAGAGTTTTAGACTTTAAGATATGGGATAAAATTTAGAATTAATCTTGGATTTAATCCTCCATCGTACATAAGTTGACCCAAGAAGCCCTTTTATGTTTCCCTTTCCTGCCTAGTAGTTCGTTCCTGATCTGCCCAGGCCTGGAGCCACCAAATTTTAGGGGCCCCTAAAAACTTTTATTTCTATTTTGCAAAATGCTGTAGACCCCCAAATTTTCTGATACCCTACTCTATTTTTAGTTTGACTTTTATTCATTTATTGACATAACAAGATTGGTTCGATCCATGTTTTAAGAGAGCCGTTAAAATGGTAGCAAAAAACATAACAAATCGGCCCACTAGCATCATCATTGTGGGCAATCATATATAAAATTTTCCGTAAAGGGGCCCCCCAAAATTTGTTGTGCCTAGTCTCAGTTTTCCTAGATCAGTCCCTGATAGTAATACGTACCTAATTTCTTAAAGTTTGAATTGAATGCTAAAATTGAAATTACTTACTACTCCATTCCGTCAGATTACGGACAAAACAAAGGATTTTTAAAACCGTTCCTTCATGGAGGATGCTTAATATAGAATATGCCATTTGTTTAGGAATATTTTACGTTGAAACCCTAGGTTGGCCTTTTATAAATGATGCCATGCTTGAAGGTGGGGGGAAAGGATTCATTCAGCTGTGACATGGGGGAGGGAGATGGTTACAAAAAGTGGGACATCACAAACATGTAGTAAAATTTTCAAAATCGACAGAAACCTGAAAAAAAAAGTTTCTTCCTGTTTTGATTTCTATGTATAAATGATTTATTTGCAATACATGTTGAAGAGTCATGGGGTATCACCAAACTGAAGGAAGAGTTCTTTTAGAAGTTGCACAAGGACAAGTGAGACCTCTACGAATAGATGAGCGCAGAGAGAGCTAGCTGGCTATAATTGCTCTCAATGACAATGTTGAGGTTGACAATTGGATGAATGGGGATGATATTGATGTCAGAGAAATTACTATCCCCGACCCAAAGATGATGGCAACAATAATATGCCTGTAATCTCAATGAATGACCATATGTCTTTTGTCTGGTAATTTCCTGGGAGGAAGATTTGTCATATTGTTATAAGTAAGAAAAAATATGCTTGTAAGTTATACATTGAATGTAAATAATTTAAAGATCCAGCTTCTAAGACCCTGATTTCTATATCTTACCTCTTTTCTTATGTCCAAATAAAATAATATATGCATTTTTAAAAAACATTATTTCTGAACGTTTTCTTCGGTAAGTGATATTTTATTTGGTGATTATAAAATAATCAATTTTAATATTAAAAAAAATGCTAACTTTTCATTGGGTAACATTAATATAACATTATAACATATTTTCGAAATGTCATAAGCACTCACTTAAGTGAATTTTAAATTAAACAAGTAGGTTTGTAACAGAATCTGTCACTTAACCCGCTTCCACACAAAAGTTGTGAAACAGGTAAAAAGGCGCCAAACACGGCATTAATTCTATATCAAACATTTACATGCTAAATTTGGCTAGTTTTATTTATTTTATTTCGAAAATTAAATAATTATTACTTATCGTTTGCAAAAATTTATATTTCAAAGAATAAATATATGTAATATTCCTCGCTTTTAAATAGAATGAAAATATTTCATATCAACATACAAAGAATCTCGTAGTGAAATATATTTGACGTCATTTCAAACTGATAGATGTCGCAAAAATAAATTTATTTCAATTTATTGTCTAAAAGAATTAAGTTTCTCGGGCGATTGTTGCGAATGGCAATGGTGATTTAATTCTAATAACAAACAGGGCCTTTAGCTAGTTATAATTCAAACTTTTAAACGCCAAAATTAACTATTTTCATTAATCTTCTTTCTCAGATTTAATAATTAGACTTTATCGTTTGCTAAATTTGTTTGCAGTTCGAAGAATATTTATGTAATCTTTTTAATAAATATCTTTGTGTCGCCACAATTTCCCATTTACATTTCTTTCGAAAGTTCAGTTATTTATCGTTTGTTAAATTAATTTACAGTTCGAAAAATATATAATTAGTACAATTGATGCTTTAAAAATAAAAGCGAAACTTTGGATATTTTTTAATATGTCAAGTTAAAATTCTCTATGCATCTTTCTTCATACATATATAATGAACCATCAAAAGAACTCTATTGTGATATTACAACAATCCAATCTGAATTATAACACATAAATAAATATTCTTTCAAAAGTTTTTATTTTTATTTTAAATAAAGTTTCTCGTACGTTTATCGAAATGGCAACAGTGAAAATATTGAATAAAAATGGAATTTGCATGTTATTTCAATGTAGATTAAATTTTTAGTTATTTAAATTTTAAATAAACTTCTAATTTAAATTTTTTAATGAAATTTGGAATGTAGCCCAATCTGATTTTTTGCTTCAAAATGATGTATCCCACTTGTCTGTGGGACTTGTGGTTCTTTCTGTGAAAGTGGGTGACGGAGAGACAGACGGACTGAACGATTATAAAACCTTCCACTTTTTACGTTATAAACGTAGTGTGGAAGCTAAAAAAACAGGGTATGGTCTTGGAGTTGTTATGCTTAGTTCAGTGGTTGGAAACCTATTTTAATTAAAAAGTCTAAAATGTTAGTTTTTAAGGATTAACAATTTTATATATGATTTTTAATTTTCAAAATAAAAATTTATGACAAACCCTTTTAGAATGAAATAGATTTAAAAAAAATTCCCTGAAATGTTTCTAGTAAGTATTGGTTGCCAAGAAGTAGTATATGTAAATAAGTTTGTAGTACTATAATTTATTGCATGCGAAAGATTTTTTGTAAGGAGAGCATGATACTTTGTAACACAGTGGGGGAGGGGGGGTCAAAATTATGGAGAAAAAGTGTGACATCATTTATAAACAGCCCCTAGTCTTAAACTGAAGTTAAAATATTAGCTCAATTCATTTTATTCATAGTAGGCCCTTAAGGGGCGTCCATAAATTACATGATGCGATTCAGCCGATTTTTTTAACACTTGGTGACATTTCGTGATATTTGGCTCACGTGACATTTTTCAAAATTAGTATTTTTGAAAGTTTTGATTTTGGAGATTGACGGAATATTTTCTGCCCTAAACAAAGCACGCTTGAGCTTGTCTGTGAGGTCTAAATCAAAACTTATAAAGAGAACAGAAAGAGCGAACGCCAATCAAATCTATATAAAAAAAAACGGATTGTTCTTTCCCCCTAAAACTTTTTAGTACAGTTCGGAGAGCCACGATAAATATTATCATTTAAGATTTTACCAATTTTAAGTCCAGATAAAAAATTACTTGAATTTGCGCCATTTTATCGCGATTTTACACTGCTTTTTTACGGGGAAAAATTACGTGAAATATAACGAAACCCCCCTCCCCCAAGTGATATTTATTGGTTTTATTCAGCTGGTGATATTCAGCTCGACCCCCTCCTCCCCCCCCCCTCCCCCCACCTAAACAAGTCAAGTAATTTATGGACGCCCACTTATAACAGCTATGAGAATGTGTTTGTAGGAGCCTCCTTCTTGTCAATGTGTTTGTACTTAGAAAAAGTTAATTAGACACATATGACTATTTCATCTATTTTAGTTTTTAGTTGCAACTTTTTTAATGTAATTTCACATGTTGTCAAAACTTAATTTTGGCTCCTAATTGATGTATATATGTATTTCAGAAATATGAAACAAAGTAAAATGTCAAGAGCTAGCTTTAAAGACAGTACTGACCTAGATATACAAAACAAAATTAAAATAAATCTTGGTGACAATGATTTGGCTTTTGAGGATGGTATCTGGAAAGGAGGTAAGAAGTATCTATTTTATTTCAGTATTTGTGTATTAAGTTTGATGGATGTGATAACATTGAATGTTATTAAAATTGCCAAAATTGCTGATTAACAATTATCAAGTGGAACTTCTGTAATTGCTAACAAATAGCATGCCTTTATCAGTTAATTGCCTATTTTAACCCATTCTAGCCTAGAGTTATCATATATAGTTAGAGTCACAGCAAACACGGATTTGCTGCACCCATAAACCCTTGTTTTTCGTTCCCCAGTTATCTTCAATCGCTTCCATTTTGCATTTGTAATTTTGGTAATTGTAGCTTAAATCATTCTTAACCCATTTAGCTACCAGTCTAGGTTTTTTTGTTCTTCTGTGTTTTTGTAATTGTTTAAAAATTCATCGTGAAAATATACTTCAGGCTTTAATGAGTTTTTAAAAAAATCTAGTTCTTGCATTATTCATTATTACCAGTTACACATCAGTTGCTCTGTAGGATAACCTTTAATTTTAACTTTTTGTCGATAGTACTTACTGCAAAACTACTTTAAATGTGATTTTTCTTCTTGGAATTGTCCATAAATTTATTAAAGAAAAAGGCTATTCCTCAAAATTATTCTGTTTCAATTGAAAGTCCAAAGTGAGAAAAACTGGGACCTCCAAGAAAAGGACAATAGGAGAAAAAGATTAAACTGGGTTTGGCTCATTCAAAAATCTGCAATTGGCATGCGAAATCAAGCTACTGATGCTGTCGCTACTTGCCTCACTAATACATCTGCAGCGTTTCTATAAGTTAAAACAGCATTTCCTTCCTGTGTTGTATTTTTTTATTACTTTCTTCCTATAATAACAAATAACATTTCATAACATGTTTTAACAAACCTCAATATCAAAAAAGAAATATTTGAAAACATTTCTGTGTCATTATTTTAACCAAATTAAGAAATAATTTATTAAGCCTAATTTTTATTTAAATAATTTGAAATATGTAATCTATATATATAATACTCTTATACGGAACCCAAATTTCCTTATATTTCTATCTCTGGAATGGCAACAGTCGAAATGAACAAAAATACTACAAATTTCAAAATGGCCGACTGAAAACAACAAAAAAGTGTTTCTTCAGGAATGGCTTGAAAAAGGGGAAAATAACTATAAATATTATGCACAAAACATAGTTCGATACGACAGAAAAACATTAATATACTTTTTGAGAAAAGCACTACGAAATAACACATGGATTGGCAATTTCGGGAATGGCTGCAATAAGGCAAAAAAAACAACTTTAGGATATAATCAGTAAGTTTAACTTTAAAGATGCATAATATTAGGGACGTTTAATGTATAAAAATTTAAATTATAATTTATTAACCTAAAGGATCCTGTCCGGATTTGACGTCTTTTCTTCAAAACGGTCGACTGAAATGACCAAAAATATTACCCATTTTCAAAATTGCCGACTGAAAACAACAAAAAGTGTACTTTCAGGAATGATTTTAAAAAGGCGAAAAAGGAAAAAATAACTATAAATATTATGCCCAAAACATAGTTCGATACGGCAGAAAAACATTAATTTTTTTTTTTTTTTTGAAAAAGCACTACGAAATTAGAGGATTACGAAGAATTGGCAATTTCAGGAATAACTGTAAAAAGGCCAAAAATGAAAAATAACCATAAATATTATGTGCAAAACGTTGTTCGATACGGCAGTAAAACAGAAAATATACTTTTTTTTTACTAAAAACACTACGAAATTAGTAGATTGCAAAGGATTGAAATTTTACAAGTAGTGGCGAAGCGTTATCATATTTGGCACAACATCGCCCAAAATGCGATACTTGGCGATTGCCCGAAAAAATTGTCGCCAAGGGTTGCCATAAAATGGATTTGGCGGGGTTACCAGATTTGGCAAAGATTGCTGGACATGCTTCGATTAGCCTAAAGAATCGTTCCCGGATTTGGCGACCATTAGAAAATCTCGCCAAGTCGAAATGACAACAAACTCCGGCCGGCAATTGCCGAGATGGTTGCCATCTCCAATGAAATTTCAAAAATGAAAATTAAATGTTTATTTTCTTTTTAATTTTTGAAAAATTGAAAAGAAAATAAACTTTTATGTTACAGGAAAAATTCATTAAATTGCAGACCAGATTTATAGAAAACGTGGAACGAAATGCCGAAGAATTTATTTTTAAAAAGTAAATAATTATTTAAGTAAGTAAATAATTAAGTAAGTAATAATTAAGTTTAAAGTAAATAATTGAGCATATAATTGATAGAAGGTTGGTGTAAAAAACTTCAGAATAAATTATATACATTTAAGATTTAATACCGATTTTAGGGGCTACCAAATTTGGCGTAAAATTGCCGGGCACGATTCTTTAGGTTAACCCATGCTTCTTTAGGTTTAACTTATAATTTTATATCGACTGAACTACCAAACACTATTGTTAATAAAAAAACACAGGCGTATAATTTTATAAGCATTAATTTGTTATTATTTTATTTTAAAAGGATACCTAAGGCTAGACTAAAATATTTCAATGAACGGTGAGCGAGCGAAGCGAGCCTGGATCGCAAAGCGATCCAAAGGGAACTGCGCAAGCAGTTCCCGGGGGTTGGCGAGCGACAGCGAGCAGGGGGCGTGCCACCTAGTTTTATATAATGTCCAAACTGATTTTCGTAGTAGAACTTATTTATTACATTTACTTAAATATTTAAAAACTTTGATTTATGTATTTGTTCTTTTTTTTTTGCTGGATTGCAGTTTTATCGTAGCAACTTTTTAAAATGTAGTCATTTAAACCAATTTCACATAGAACCTAGGTCATGTATTTCTTGCATATGCTTGGTTTACAGTAACATGGTTATAGCTGTCTGTCCAGATTTTGTTGGACCCTGGATTGTTTACAAGCAAAGGTTTTTTTAACACAATAGCAATAAAACAATTTATAAAAATTTATTTTTAGAACCAATAGCAGAGTTTGTTTCTAATATCTTTTTCTCCTTTCTTTTGTGGAGGACCGGAAAAACACTTAAGTAGAACTTATATATTGATTTAGATATGTAATAGTAAACATTTTCTGATGAGGATAAGGGAAACAGGAAAAATAAGAAGAATTATTTTGAATTATCTTTGGAAATATAGGAAATATTTGGTTTTTTTGTTCCTCTATCTTCCGTAGTAACTAGAACTGCAAATATTCCTTACCAGTGGAAGGGCCTATATATGTAGCTAATGTTGTTATGTATATATTTTTTGTTATATACTGTTCATTTCCACCCATTCCCTAATTTATAGTTTTCAACCATATTGTATTTCTGTGTAGAAATTTCAACTGATAGTATAGAGCCCTATCTAAAAGAAAATGAAAAACTTAGAGAAGAAAATAATCTATTAAAGATTAAAGTCGAAGTTTTGTTAAATATGGTAAGTCATTTATTTTAAATATACATACTTTTAAGTATTTATAACTGTGAAAATTATTATGATAGTTGTCTACCCATAATAATGTTCTAAAGTTTGGTTTTTTAATATCCATTTAATATTATAAACATAATTTTCAAAGGTCATTTTTAACCTACTTTCCTTTTATATTCAAACATAATTTTTTTTTAAATGGAACATATTAGCTGTTTATTTCCACCTGTCTGTTCAAACCCCCTTCCAAATTCCATTCTAACCGTTCAATTTCGAAACTTTTCTAATGAAAGGTATGACATCAGAGACCTACATTCTCTGTGCTTTTCCTTCCATCTGTTCCATGATCACCTGTTCCAAACTCTGTTCTAACAGTCCGATTTAAAAAATTCTCCTTTTTTTGTTAGAAAGATAAACACATCAATACTAGCGTTTATACTTTTTTCTTAGTTTATTTGTTCAATGAGTATTAAAGTAACAGGAGAGTAGGTTATTCTAGTTAGTTAAGAACTCCTTGTTTTCTTCCAAATTATTGTCTAACAACATGTAAAATTTTAAGTGCATACTTAACTTTGTTTTAATTCCAGAATATGTACATAATTATAGAGTACTTTTCCATTAAACAGACCCAGCTGAATCAAAATCCCTAAGTAAATGATAATGTGCCAATAATAGAAACCTGGTCATTTGAATTAGGGATTTGATTAACGATTTTTTTTTATTTTAGATTTGAATTTAGTAAATTGTAATAAAATTTGATTGAGTGATGTTGAAGATTTCTTTTCAATAAAAATATCTTCTATCTTTTAGTTGGCCGAGTTTATGGCTTCGAAAGAAAATGTATAATCCAAAATGTTCTTTTGCTGTGAAAACTTTTGTTCCTAAAAGTATTTGAATTATTTAATTATCAATGTTTTACTGCTTTTTTGCTGAGTTTGTACTAATTTTTTATTTGTATTTTTTTAGACCGTTGGGTAATAAATAAAACTGAAAATTATTACTATTTTAATCTTTTTATTTCTCCTTTATTTTAAGCATGTTATAAATAAACAAATACCAACCATTAAATATGAAGTTTTCTCAGGAATTTAATTCAAAAAGCCTTTGAACACTTTTAGAAGAGTAAATATTATACGCTTATTAAAGTATTTTGGTCTGGTGGTACGACAAAATTTCTCAAAAAAGTGAAGTGGTACGCAGGTGCAAAAAGGTTGGGAACCCCTGGTCTAAACAGTCGCTGCATTGTATATGATGGTGGGAAAGTACTTCATAATTGCAAACAATGCACATTTTGTCTACTTTTTCTTTGTGAAGTGTGAAAATACCTTGAACACGTGTCCTTTGGCTTTTGCCAATTTTAAGTCCAGAAAAAAAATTACTGTAAGTCTAAGAACGTTTTCATCGGTTTTGCCAAAAGCCATTTCCAGTATTCTATCCTTACCCTACCAACCGTAACCTGTCTTGTTTTGAAAAATCATTTTCTTAAGGGGGAATTGAAGGAATTTTAAAGAATAGAGAATTTTTTTTGAAATGCCAACTTCTTGCTGTGCTGTTGGTTGTTCAAAACATTTCTTAAAGAAAGCTTGCATAGAAAGAAAAGTTTATTTCCATCTATATTGGTCATTTTGAGAGTGGAGCCGAAGCAACCAATGAAATCGAAGTACATCTTCTGAAACATTCCCATCGTATTTTAGCTATCCAATTCCCTTACTTGAGTACCAAAATATCCATCAACTAAACTACCGAACCTGACAGATAATTTCATTTCTCTAGCTATATTCTTCAGCGCAGCCTCATTCAAGATGGCGCCTGAATTGTTTCCACGCGAAGGTGGAGAAGTGTTGCCACTAATCTCTGTGCATTTTTTGGACAAGATCACGTGATCATTTGTTTACAAAGTATAGTTTCGTAAATTTGGCATTGGTCCATTGCACTGTCATCTTGTTTAGTTTTTATAACAGCAAACTTATTATAACTGAAACCAATTAAGTAATTCATTTATTATTGATGATACAAATTTATTAAACCTTTTAAATCCAACAAGCACGACTTCGAGACAAAATGGTTAAGTTGTATCATTTAGCGATCCTTTACAAACACCCTTCCAAAGCAGTATGCTTGTGTTCCAACAGCGACTTATCCTCATTCGGGTACTTTCAACGAAACAGTGTCCAGGAATTTCTGACTTTCACGACCCAAATCCTGGTTGAGCGATGCCAGCCCGCGACCCGCACCTCAGTCAAAGAGGAGTCCTACATGTGTCACGTCTACGTCCGATCTGACCAGCTGTCCGCGGCCTTGGTGTCCGATCATGAGTACCCGCACCGGGTGGCCCACACCCTGCTGTCCAGCGTCCTGGACGAGTTCAGCAAAAAGGTGCCAGCGTCGTCATTCGCGGGCGACCCGAACTCTGTGGCCTTTCCCGAGATCGAGAAGTACCTGCTCAAGTACCAGGACCCGCGCCAGGCCGATTCCCTGACCAGGATCCAGGACGAGTTGGACGAGACCAAGATCATCCTCCACAACACACTGCAGGCCGTCCTGGAGAGAGGGGAGAAACTGGATGACCTGGTCACCAAGTCGGAGCAGCTCAGCTTGCAGTCCAAGACTTTTTACCAAACGGCGAGGAAGACCAACTCATGTTGTGTTATTCTTTGAATAAAATGAAATGGCGATATTAGACGTACTGTAAATTTACCATGTAAAATCCTAGTCGCTGGCCTGGCAACAAATTACAAAATTTGTTGATTTTTTTAAGAGCGATAAATAACCTTTTCCGGCAACCATACACATTGATCCAAAGAAGTGGATGTTAAATTAATGTTTCATGTATACAGAAGCGGCTCAATATTTAGTTTTAGGGTTGTAAAAAAAGCAAGCTAAAACACAGTTCGATATGATTTTTGAGATTTTGTCAAGCTCGAATAACACCGAGCCAGCAACTAGGATTTGACCATTTACCACATTAAGGGTGTAGGTGCAAAACTGAAATTCTCCAAAGCGTAACTATGACACACGGTCTGGCCTGTTCATTGGTGACTTTGTCCATCTGAAGGTAAAGCTATGACATAATGGCTGGTCTGTTCGTATGTTACTTTTGGCAAGCTTGAACATTTTATGCAAGGTTCCTATACCTATCAAGTTGAATGAAATATGAAGTAGAATATTTTCTATATTGGGGCATTTTTATTGTTGATACAAATCGAATTCAATTGTAGCACAAATCGAGAAATCAAGACCCTGCATTTCCCCCTCTCCCAGTAGTTGTTCCCATTTGAATTTTCATACCAAAGGCACCATTTAATAGACTTAACCCTATATCTTAGTTATACTTTAGTGATTGGTAGTTTTACAACTACACCCTTCACATATGCTATCATTAGCAAAGTGTTAACTTTCTGTTTTGAATCATTAGATACAGCTTTAGTGTACACACAGGCATAACACATGGGTTGGCACAGTGTGAAATATTGATTTGTTGCCAAATAAAAGAAAATGTAAGAGCATGGCAAACCTTCCTTTTACAGCTTGTGTATTCTTCTATAGCCTATTTCTAGTAAACCTTTAGCTAAGTCCTAAATGTAACATCTGGAAGCCAGCTAATGCTCCCAACCATGTATGCTTAGAATCATTGCTACACTTTTCGGAACAGATATATGTATTAGAGGCTAACTCATTGATGACTTTTGCTTAATCAAAAAAAGTGGTACAATCCTGAAACTTGACTGATAAATCAATTATAAAAATTTGACTGTGATGGAAGGTGCACTAAAATTTTTACATATTTGCTATTTGACAAAATAGAAAATCACTAAAGCAAGAGCAGCCTCTATATCCCTTACCTAAATTTTAACCTTCCCATTTTCCTGCAAATGCTTGATCCCATTCTGGAGTGCTTGTACCTATGTGTATTGGATTCAGTATGGATTATGGGAAGAATTTAATGTTGGAGGATATTGCAATTTGTGGTAGCAAAATGGCCTACAGAAATGTTGCGTTTTCCTTTCAGTTAGTCAGACCCTATGGTTTTAAGTCGATACCTGTAGTAAAATAGAAACTAAAGATACATGATGTATAAAAATTTGTGGGATCAGATTTACTGTACGGTCCCCCTTGGCGCGATGTTTTTGGATTTGGCGATAAATTTTTCTTTCTGGCAACCTGTCTGACTTCGACTGATGATTCGAATTCTATGAATTCGCACCGATGACGTTTTCTGGCAACCTTTTTTTTTAAAAAGTCGCCAAAATACGGACTTTTGGCGCGATTTTGGAAAGTTCGCCAAGGGGGACCGTACAGTAAATCTCTACCAATTTGTGTATAACATTTTTTTGGTTGGAACATCTAAAGTTTTGGGCGAGATTGTTTTGTTCGAACCTGAAACCATGCTATCATTTGACTGTTAGATATGGTCAAAATTTTTTTAAAGTTACATTCTAGGAAATTCTGTGTAAGAGATTAGGTTTAGTGTGTATTTTGTCCCACACACACACATTAAATTATTCCAGCCTTTTTTATTGTTTTTATGTTTAGCTTAATTTTATATACTATAAGATATAAGCTGTAAATAGCCGAATATAAGCTATTGCTAAAATTATGAATGAACATATCTTTACGTTTTTGATGCATTTTTAAGGATTTCCTTACAGCAGATTGTATGTTGTTGAAAAATGTCTTTGTTAGCCTTACAGTAAGTGAATTAAATTGTAAAATGTTTGTAAGCTATTTAAAATTTCCGTGGTAGGAGGATAGCATTTTCTAAACATTGATTGACTTCACAATGCTATTTGTACCAAAGATGTACCTGCTATTGTACCTATATGTTTGCTTTCACAAAAAAGGAATCCCATTGATTGATAAACAGTTAAAAAGGCAAACATTTGATGTTTTTATTCTAAAATAAAATACTATTCATTGCCCCCATAGATATGTATGTTAACTCATTTGTGTCAGTTTTAACCAAGAGTATCTAGTGATGAATAACTAATTTAACTTTGTAAAAACATAATTACGTTTAGTGAACCGATATTAAAACAAATAATCAGCAATCATTTGTAACAAAAAAGTTTAATTGCTTCACATAACTTCTTATGACTCAATAAAAAAAATAGAGGACAGACTCCCATTACACTGCATTTCAACTAATGTGTATTTTAATGGGTTTTTTTTTTCAAAATATCACTCTCCTACCTAGCCTATTTTATTGATAACCCCTACTCCATGGTTAAATCCATGTCGGTCTAAAGGGGGGGGGGGGGGGGGGGCTATGTAGAAATGTGTAGTCATTTCTAAAACGCAGGCGACGCTTAGCTACTTTTATTGCTGTGCAGTTGAAATCCATTGCTTTTCCAGTGGGTTAGAAACTATTGGAAAGAAATAGTTACTGAGCTATTCAGTTTAAATTTGTTTTGTTCCTTGAGTTCTTAAAGTATATATATTGCCTGGTTAATTGTTTAAAACATAAGTAGCACTAGAAAAAAAGCATCCATGACCAAGGTATTGTTCAAGCTTAACTGTATTTTGTGAGTAATAAAGATATATAAATTTTCTATGATTTTGATCTTGACCATACTATATCCCTATTATTTAGCATGTGAATGCCAGTAAACATTGTTCTTCAAAGATTTTATTTTAATAATGTAAACATATAGAAATGAATGTATGAATATAAACAATTTGGCTTGTCTTTCTTTTCAAATAATCAACATTAAATAGAAATGTACAGTCCACACTTGCTAATCTTAGTAAAAGGGGTTGTTTCACGGAGGATCTGGCAATAGCTCTTCAGTTTGTTTTCATGTCTCTCGAATTACTGTTGTTTTGGTATTCGGCAGTGAGTTTTCGAAGAGAATATTTTAGTTAATTTTTTTAAATTCCAACTTCTTTCAATGCAAGTTTTCCTCGATAAATGATTAAAACAACCATCAGCACAGCAAGAAGTTGTAAATTTAAAAAATAACAACTAAAATAACTTATTAGAAAACTCAATTTCGAATATCAACTGAAGTAATTCGAGACACATGAAAACAAAACCGCAGAGCTATTGCCAGATCCTCCGTGAAACAACCCCATTGCTTATTTTTAAAAACTTGATTGTATCAAGAAAATGTTGTTTGCTTTGAATACTCTTCCTCATAGTTAACTATGCTCGTACATTAGATGCTTTAATTACTTGATAAAATATTAACTGAAGCATCCAGTGTACCAAAATAGCCTTCGGATTAGCGAGCGTGGACTGTATTTCTCTTATGATATTTTGTCCAGAGCACATTTGTTGATTATGACCTACAAGGTGATCAACACTTTTTACTTTACAAACCACTTGGATTATTGTCCTACCGCTTCTAAGCAGTAGGAGGGTTCTTTTTAGAAGCAAAATTACCTTTTAAAGGAATATTTTTCATGCTCAGTAAACTTCAAAGAAATTAAAGTTATGATTTTAACTTTAAAAAAAATTGAGGATAACTGAAAAGCCTATGTATTTATTTGCAAGAAAATTTTACTGACTTAAATATGATCAGTAACACTTAGGTAAATGTGTTTCATTAGAACATTTTATTCTAAACAATATTGTGCTCTAAGTATTTAATATCAAGTTTTAAAAGAACATCTTAAAATTATACATTACATTGTTGATCTAAATATTATAGAAAAAATTTATGAATTGTTAAAAAAAAGTCAGAGATGAAGTTAAAAAAAAAAATTAGCTGAAACATCTGATATCCCACTCCATTTTCTTAAGCTTTTTCTTTTACTAAAATATTAAAAAAGCATAGTAGAAAATTATGTACTTGGCCCTTTTATAATTTTTTCAATTCAGTATTTTTCTAAAATTTTGTAAAAGTACAAATCAAATGGTACCTTTAACAGCTCGTTTTTAATTCCCATAGGCATGATAATGGATGGTATACACAATGTTCCAATTCTTGAGTAATAAATAATAGTATTTCACATGACCAAGTAAAAAAAAATTAAGCAAGGGAAAATTAAGAAGCCTATTTAGTTTTAACAAATTTTTAACTTGCATGTAAATGCTATCGAAAAAATAAGCTTTCTACCATTGAAACTGAACATATTTAATTCAGAGATTAATTTTTTCCAATTTATAAATATATTAATATCATTAAAAAACTCAAATCTGAAGCATACAAAATTTTATTTTAATGCAATTTGCAAAATAAATATATACATAAATACAAACACTTTTAAAATTTTCAATTTAAGACAAAAATCCTTATAGGATATATGGCAAATATAAACTGTGTAAAGTATTAACATTCTAATATATAAGTGCACTTAAAGCTAACATCCTAATACTTAAAACACACTAGTACAACTTTCACTAAATGTATAGTAACAATCCATAAATAGTATATGAAGTTTACAAAATATTTAATATCAAATTGCATAAGGCAAATGTTTCAAACACACTTCAAATCCAAAGTTCATTCTAAAAATACTTCATAAAATAATGCCTATTCAAATTTTAACAGTAAAACTGAAATTTCAAACATCGAAAAGAACGGTTAGTTTTATAAATAGAGTTAAACAAGTATTAAGACTTGCCAACTTTTTCCATTAAATCATCGCATATACCACCAAGTTGGCTGTTTTCAATCTTGATCTGCTTCATATCACTCTCCAAACTTGAAATCTTCATCTCTGCCTTTTTCAGCTGGGCCTTCAGCACAGCAGTCTGAGCCTCACTGGTCTTCTTGACGCTGGCAACTTCGGAACTGGCCTTCTCCAAGGCTTCTCGAGTACTGTCCTGAAGCACCTGATAAGCCTGTTGCTGTTCATTCAACTGGGTCTTTAAGAGCTCTTCGTTTTCTTTGTAGTTTTTCAGCATTGCTTTGCACTGCTCGTAGCGCTTGTGGAAATCGGAAAAGGTGGTCTCGACACTCTGCAGGTCTTCGGTCACTGTCTTGACTTCGCCTTTTAGCTTGGTATTCTCTTCTTCTAATGATTCTAACATCTTGATGTTATCTTTATGCTTGCCTTTGAGGGATAACGAAGCATCCGCTAGGTCATCAAGCACCACTTTAAGGCATCTAATGTGTTTTTCCAAATGGGCAATCTTTGAATCCTTTTCCTCAACTCTGGCCATCAGCGCCTTTTCTTTTCTGGCCAAATCTTCTTCCATCTCACGTTGCTTCTTCAGAAGGATCTCCTGGTTAGTCAGTTCATTGACATTCAGAAGTTGTTGCAGTTCTTCTTCGGTGTACACTTTTGCAGGAGCCACAATTACTGGAGCGGCTGAGCTCTGACCACCAGATTTACGTGGAGAGTCAAACGATATCAAGATATTACCTAAAGATTCACGAGCTGATATATTAAGGCACTGGTTGTTGGCATCAAGGTTTTCATTTTGGAGGGCTTGCAATACATCAGGACTACTTGGGTTTTTTTGGAAAGTAGAATGGAGAGGGTCAAACTTGATATAGAGAGAAGAGCGAGGAACATGCTCCTCTTTAGATGAAGTCTTGATATTTTCAAGAAATTGAAAAGATGAAGGATCTTTGAAAAACTGGACAGCATCTGTAAACTCTTCATCTTGGGTATTAGTTGGGGTTTCAGGGACTTTGAAGACAAAATCAACAGGACTCTGGTGGGCTTCAAAACTTTTCAAATTAAATGGGTCATCACACAAGACATTTCCAAAAGTTTCATTTTCAAAACAACTTGTTTGAACTTTGGATCCCTTTGATTCAAAAAGGTTGTTGGACATGGCATCATCTAAACTTTCAGATATTTTCTCCATAGGTTCAGTTTTCGCAGGACTTGCCACATTTTCAGTAGGTGTCAAATAAAGAGGTAATTCACATATGGCATAAGTCAGAACTTCAGGCCTGTTCCCAAGTTGATCTTTTGAAGGACTTGCTTCGACACTTTTGAAGTCACTAGGTACATCGCAAACAATATTAATTTCGGGTACATTTTCCGAAGGGTTAGTCTTTAAAGGACTTTCTGAAGCTTGAGCAGCTTTCAAATCAACAGGCTCATTACATATAATCGAAACTTCAGGTTCGTTTGTAGACAGTTCTTTAGCCTTTGTGGGACTTGTTTCAACTTCGTTATCTTTCACACCGTCAAGTTCATTGCATACAGCATCTAAAGCAATAGGTACATTTTCAGATAATTCAGTTTTCTGAGGATCCTTTTCAGCAATATTATCTTTAATAGCAAAAGTATCATTGTGATTGCATGTGGCATCATCTGAAGCTTCAGGTAAGTCTTTAGAAGGATTTAATACAGCTTCAACGCTTTCTAAATTTAAAAAATCACTGGATACAGTAGCCAAAGCTGCAGGCACAGTTCCGGACAATCCAGTTTTACAAGGATTATTTTCAGCTTCGAAATTTTTCATATCGAATGTGCCACTGTTATTGCTTATTACATCAGATGAAGCTTCAGGCATGTTGCCAGAAGATTCGATTTTAGAAGGACTTGCTTCATTACCTTTCAAACCGAAGACGTCATTGCGAATGGCAACTTCCACAGGCACATTTTCAGAAGGACTTGCTTCATTACCTTTCAAACCGAAGACGTCATTGCGAATGGCAACTTCCACAGGCACATTTTCAGAAGGACTTGCTTCATTACCTTTCAAACCGAAGACGTCATTGCGAATGGCAACTTCCACAGGCACATTTTCAGAAGGACTTGCATTGACAATGGGGCCTTCTAAATTCGGACCATCAAATAACGAACCATCAGATGTTTGAGGTAAGTTTGTAGGTATATCAATTATTTGAGAACCAATACTTTTATTTTCAACTTCAGTAGGCGAGTCTACTTGAACAGACACTTGACAACTGTCCTTGTCAGAAATAGCAATATCTTGAATAACAGTAGAAATTCCTGTATTTGAAGAATTTTGAACATCCCTACTTCCATCTGCAGTTTCAAAAGACTGTAAGGGATGAGTAATAGAATCGTTTAATTTTAAAGAAGAAAAAGCGGCAAGAGCACCACCCAAGCCACTATCATTGAAAACATTAGATGCATCTCTATTTTCTTGATTAAGCAGAGAAGTATCAATTGACATGCGACAGTCACCAAACGAAACACTTTGGCTTGATGGATCACTGACATAATTTCTCATAGAATAAGTACTAGGAGAAGCAACAGTTTTCAGTTCAGCATTTTCTTCAAGAGAATTGGATACAGGCAATACAATTGGAGAATTCAAAATACTTTGAACAGAGTTGGTAGATTGGTCTTTTGTAAAAGTGTCATCTTTGGACAACAACACAGAGCTTCTATTTTCAAAGGAGACATCGTGGTTTGCATTTCCTTCGGATTTGGACGTTTCGTTTATGTTGGGTTGCAACAGCGGTGACTGCGTTTTTGTTATGGTTTCATTCAGAGGATTGTCAGCCATTATCTTTGGCGAGGTAGATTCAATTATGCAACTTCCATTCAAGCTCTTGAAAGAATTGTTAGCATCACCCAGAAAGTTGTCACTACAGCTTTTAAATGAAACACCGGCATCTCCAAGGAAACTTCCATTCGATGCGTCATGTAGAGTTACCATATCAGATGCAGAAACTCCCACTTCAATTTCAGAATCTATAGTGTTCAAATTATTCTTTGTTTGAATAGTAAAATTACTATTAACTTCGTAAATGTTACCTTTGGGTGATGCAGGGTTTTCAAAGTTAAGTTGGGGTGCTATATTCTCAGCTCCAGACGTTGGGGACGAAACTGAAAGTTCTTTTTTTTCCAGTTTGTGAGGCTCCGGAATGGGCAAATTTTTATTTTCATCCAACAGCGGCATGTTGCTTACTTCGTCCATAAGATATGTTTGAAACCTTATAGTAAAATAATTAATTGGTGAGTAACGGACGGATTACATCAAACCCAATAAACAAACAGCTTTGCGCGCTTTGAATTCTTTTGTGAATAATTTTTTTTTTATTTGAGTTGTTTTTATACTGCCTCGACAGAGTTTTCACTTCATTCACACCTACTTTACAATTTATTTTAAAACCAATTATTTGTGAAATAAATATAAAAAAGCATAAATCAATTATTGCAATGAGCAATACAAAGTTTAAATATATTTTTTTAATAAAAGAAATTTTAAGTCCCCTAAGGGTATGTCTACACTTTGATATTTGACATTTTTTAATATTCTTGCACTCTACCAGTCGATAACGCATGCGCCTTATAACATAACATGCCATTTAACTTTCGTCGATAGCAATAGCAACTAAATAGTAAAAACATGCCCTCTCGCACATTTTCTAGTAGATACACGAGGGTAAACAGTACAAAAATTGCGCTTTTTTTTTTAGAAGCTTTTATAGTTTTATATTAAAGCCTAGCTTGTAGCTTTTTGAACTATTTCTTGACGTAAATAGTACTTCTGTGAATCATAAACCTTTTAAAAAAAAATTCACTGAAAAAAATAGAACAACTAAAAAAAAATTCACTGAAAAAAATAGAACAACTAAAAAAAAAATTCACTGAAAAAAATAGAACAACTAAAAAAAGAATTCATAGTTCATTAATCGTAAAAGTAATATAATCAAAGTTGCAATGATGAACCTACTACGGAATGACGTCAGTGGCTTGGCGAGGTCAGAAACAGAACTACGCCACAAAAGAGCGATACAGATCCAAAAATAGAAACGTTAGTTTGTTGTTTAGTTGGTTGGTTGGTTGGTAGACATATATATTCCGGTTTGTGTGCTTGGTCAGAGACCCGCTTATAAACCTTCGTCAAGTGAGACAGACACAACAGACAACACACACACATAAGTGGATCCATCTAATTTTTAGAGACAGAGGCCAACTAGAGGATCCCCAGAATTGGCTTGTCACCCCCAGAGGTATCGTTTTGGTATGGGAACTTGGAGGACTTTCGGACCCAACAGATTTAACGAGCACGTACTCCGCATATACTCGACAAACACAAACATCCATGCCTTACCGGGATTCGAACCCGAACCCAGAAGCTCCAAAGGCTAGCTCCCTAACCGTTGCGCCGCCGGGTCGGCTGTTGTTTAGTTAAGGAAGTTGTTTTGAGCTGAGTAAAATAAGCGGAATGTGTCCATTTTAAATTCTTATTTGAAATTAATTAATTAGTTGAAATCTTTATATCTGTATTATTGTTTATTATACTGAAAAAAAAAAGATTTGAAGAAATAGAACAACTGAAGCTATAATAGTTGCTTTTTCATTAAAAGAAATTAAAATTATTCTTTCCAAGTTGAGAATACTGAATCAAACCTATTATTTAACACAATTTAAAAACATGAATAGCAGTAGAAATCTTTCACATGCTGTGTCCTGACTACAACATCAAATGCCACAAATGCAACAAAACTTGGCGACCGCCAAGGGCGTCAAGCGATGCGATAGCAATAGCATGTGGCTGACTCTGCCAAGTCGCCAAGTTTTGTTGCATTTGATGTCGTAGTCAGGACACAGCCATACGAATATAGATATGTAATATTAAAAAAACACATATTTCAAAATTTAAGGGACCACCACCAAACACAACCTACATCCACGACACGATGTATAATTTAGAAACCCTTGTTTAATTATCCCAAAAGAAACGGTTTCAAAACTCGCCAAGCATCTGATTACGTCACTCCAAAGTACGATTCTCATTGGTGCGATTTTCTACCTTATGTGGGATTTTCGTATTTCGTACCGTATAATATGCCCGCTCGGGGGGAATGTGTGCGGAGCGCACGGTTTTTCTATTAGCTCCCCATCATCCCATCTGCCCCCTCTCTCCCCCCTCACAACCATATTTATTTGTTTATATTTGGAAACTATGCATTTGTAGTTTTTTAAGCTTTTATGTTTTATTTTAATTTTTGGTATGCTGTACAAATTACTTTTGTCTAGAAATGCTGCTTTTGAGGAAGTTAATTTTGCTTTAATATTTGTGTCTTATTAAAGAGTTGACGCCGTTTATTAGTTAATGAAATTGGCGGCAATATGTCAGATTCTGAAATAGTTTCATCTCTCCGTAAAGCTCGATCAATTCCCCTTCATTTGATAAATCAGTCAGACCAATCTACTCATGAAGAATCTGGAGATGATATCGTAAGAATTTCATCCGCTGTTTTTCTGTTTGCCATTAATTTGTTTTCTTAGATGATAATTTCCTTCACTTTAATGGTTAATTTGTAATAAAAAAATAGCATAAAGCTTAGTCATTAATGTTTTGTTAATTTGCTAAATATGTCCTTCTAAAAAATTATGCTTGAGGATTTGTGCTTCAAAGAAGAAGAAATAAACTTAAAAATTAAATAGTCAACCTGTATGCTGTTACCTACATAGTTTCTACGTATTCAATCAGATTGTTCTGAAATGTAGTTCAAAACTCAAAAGAGTCTCTTGGCGAAAATTATAAATTTTAAAAATTCTATGGATTCGTGTAGGCATGATTCCTCATTGTTTACTACATTGTATGAGAAATGTGCATGACATAGTTTCAAATGACTTGGTTTCTTCCAGCTTTCACTTCTGTTTTTCCTTTGATCAGGTGCTCTGTTTCCATGCAACTTTGAATCACTAATCTTGGCTCGAGAAATAAAATATTTTCATTCAGCATTTCTGTAGCTGCTCAAGACCAGAAACATGCTCTTACTGCAATTTGAAATAAATTATTTATAAAAGCGCGCTCATGGAGGAACTATTCAGATTGTTGCTTTCCTTTTCACTGCCAATTACAAATCGCCCCCCTTCCCTCTCGAACTGCATTTTAATCAGTTTGAAGACTTAAAAATAAAATTTTTACTGAATGTATTTTGGTTAGTGAAATGTAATTGCTCGTTAAGATTTATTTTTCAAGATTCTTTGATGAAATATTCTTGTAAGTCTCGTTGGCTGACAATGATATATTACATTTTGCTGGTAAAAGTTTAAACTAATTTTGTGTCGGTAAAAACAAACAATTTATATAAAATTTATCCAGTGCTAATTTGATTAACATCTGCTTTGTTGCATAAAGTCAACAAGATTTACCCGTAATATTTTAGTGATTTGTATTGGTATTCCCTGAAAATGATTCATTGGTACTTTTCCGTCGTTAACTGGGCTCAAATGTTGCCAAGTGTAGAATTGGATCCCCTTTATGGTTGCTGTATTCCTCAACAACGTAATGTTATGTAATCATTGTTGTAATTGGCACTTTATCCTTTGCTTAGCGTGTTGCCTCCAGCTAATGGAAAAGTACAAACACATCTGTGCCCTGTTAACCGTTTAATAGATATCAATATTTTATTTTTCTAATAACATAGCATGCAACTTTTAATTAGCGATTATAAAATTAATTTTATTAAATGAAAATTTGGGATAAACTTTTTTTATGCATTTTAGGATGAGACATCAAGTATAGGAAGTGCATCTACTTTAGATAATGCTTCACGAAGTGAGACTCCCACAAATCGTGGTCGCCGCAAAGGAAAAGGGCGATGGAAGTTTAAAAATTGTAAACTGTCTTATAAATCCACTACTTACATAAAGGTATGATTATTTTTTTTTTAATTGACCAGTGAAAGATGCTTTATATAATGACATATTAAATAATATAATGCTGACTTGTATGATGTAAATATAAAATACTATTAAAAAATTTATACTCTTATAGCGTTAAAATATTTAAAAAATGGATATACTTGGTGTGATACTATGGTTAGAAAAATCAATTGCTCAGGGCAAGTAAAAATAAGGATCGAGGAAGTATAATTTTTTGCAACTATGCTGAGCGCGAAAATGAATGTTCTAGTTTTCGATTTTTTTTCCATAAGATCTAAGCAATTTTTGTAAAAGATTTTACTGTTGTTGATGCTGATTGTCCTATTTTAGAATTAGTGTGTGCCAAATGAATAATATGCATAGTTAGAAGATTATTAATGTTCAATAAATATTTAAGTAATATCTTTATAAAATAATTTTGGGCAAGTAAAAGTTTTTTTTAAACAACAGTTGTTCTGCTATTACCAGGTGGGTTTTATGCTATTTTATGAAATCAATGTGTACCACTTATTAAATTGTGTTATTATAGGAGGATCATGGTCAACCACTGTTTGGTGTTCAGTTCAATCCATTTATAAAAGATGGACAAAACATTTTTGCAACTGTTGGCAGTAATAGGGTAATATATATATCAATTATATATTTTACTTATATTTGTGTCTTTCTAAATGATATGTAGGTAAAGGAATTTTTTTTAAAAATTGCGTTATTATGAGCACAACTAGCAAGAATTTTTATAAGATACAACTACAGTTTTGATATTTCCCTCAAATACTAGATATATATAAATTCATACTTAAGCTCTTCCTTTTTAAATGACAAAACGCTTTTTTTACCAGGTTTTTTCCTAATAAAGTAAATAGATAAATGTTATGGAAAAATTATATATATGCTATGTAGTATGCATCAAAATTACTTTTAAACTGTATACATTTTATTCTAAGGTGACTATATATGAATGCCTGGAAGAGTCCTTCAAGTTGATTCAAGCTTATGCCGATCCAGATGTATCCTTTTGATGACCAATATTATTCATTTATTTTCAATTGTGCACTAATATTAATTAAATGTTTTCTTTTTCAACTTACTTTTTTCTAAATTTTATCATCGCTTTAAAAATAAATACAGTCAAACTCAGTTACGCTGGCCTTTTTTACAATGACAACTCGTTTATAATGCCGTAAACATTCGGTCCATTGAATTGCTCATACACTTGAATGATCTAATATTTTGCTTATAGACAATTTTTTTATCTAACTCCTCGGTTATAACACTAACAATATACTCTTACATAGTATTCAAAATGCCTTCTTAAAGAATTTTTGTTAAAAATAACTTTGTTCTCATTTGCTAAATTTTATTTATTCGCCAAATAAAGTTGCCAAATTTGAAATTTAATTCCTGTTTAGAATTATTTATTTGACCGGAGAAAGATAATTTTGTTTTCAATTCTAGTTTCTTAAATTTCAAGACAGCAATGAGTCATTCAATAAGTGATTCATCCTAAAATGTGTTGTGTCCCTTATATTTTTGGATGTTTCCAAATGAAAGGGACTTATGCATTCCAATCCATCGGAAAACAGACTTGGCATTCGAACCAAATGATCGGTGATTTATTGGTATTGCTTTCACCCAATAAATTATTAATTTCGAATCATTCATTATTTTACTGCCATATCTGTTAAATGTCAGAAATGAATACTCCATAAGTGATTATTATATTTTATTAATTTAAAATTACTATTTAAAATTATTTCGATTAAACTACTACTGATAGCACATAGGGTTAAAATTCATTCAAAGTCATAAATGTCACTTTGATTAATAATATGAGTACATAATATGTATTTTAAATGATTTCCTACGCTTAGTCTTCAACCTTGTTTATGATGTTACTCGTTTATGACATCATAAACTTCGCTGTACCTCTGAATGATGCTAGAACTATGTTATACTGTAATAATGTTCTTTATATCACATATTTAATTTTTTAATGATGATATGTATTTGAAAATATAAGATCAGTGGTGCCGTTCCTTAATTTGTGCCTTAAGACGGATGAAAACTTTTACACTTGTGCTTGGTCATACGATGATACGACTGGTCATCCTCTTTTAGCCGCAGCTGGGACTAGAGGGGTCATCCGAATTATTGCTCCAGCAGTTCAAAAGACAATTAAAGTGAATAGATAAATTATTTATTCTACTATAAAACATATGTGGTGTAGTTAATCTGTTATTTAATAATTTCAAAAAAATGGAGAGGGAAAAAAGTTGGTCTTCAAGATATCTATCTTTATACTTCTATACCTAATATTTTTTAAAGATTATTATCCATTTAATGTAGCAGTGAGTTCTAATCATACTATTAGCTTATGTTTTAAAACTTTTTCCGAAATATCTTTTGACTTTTTTTTTCATAATTAGTTGATATAAAGTTTACTTTTCACAAAATTTGTTTCAAATTCACTAAAAATCAACCCTGTATTGTACTGAAAGAAAAACTTTGTTTTTTAGCATTATATTGGGCATGGAAACGCAATCAATGAACTGAAGTTTCATCCTTTTGATTGCAACATTCTTCTGTCAGTAAGTAAAGGTAAGTTTTAAATAATTATTTTAATTTGATTTTTTTAAACATTTTATACTATGGGTCACAATGATAATGCTTCAATTATTTTGGTAGATCATGCACTTCGTCTATGGAATATTAAAACAGACCAGTGCATAGCAATTTTTGGCGGAGTTGAAGGTCACAGAGATGAAGTACTGAGTGCTGTAAGTTATTTATTACATTTTTACCAAACTTTTTGTAATAAGCCTTAATATGCATCCAGTTGCTTACTTATTTGAAATGAACAAGAAATATTGATAAGTGTTTAAATGATGGAGAGGGGAATATTTCAATTCAATTATTCTTTATTAACAAAAACAAAAGAAAGTACAATGCAGAACACCTCTCCTCTAAGCTCCTCTCCTCAATTCTACCTCTAACAGTTTTGTCACAATATGACTTTTTTTTTATCTTAGAAAAGTTGCATTTTGCCTCTTTAGATAAAAATAAGTCATATTGTGACAAAAAGACTAGAAGTAGAGGTAAACAGAAACTTGATTCGTGACCAAGCATCAAAGACTATGTAAGAAACACATATTACATTTTTTAGAAAATATTTAAAATAGGATTTTGGTTTTTCTATTTTGAACACTTCTTTTACACAAAAAACCTAAATATCTAAAATGTAGTTGCTGTTAGAGAAAAAATGGATTTCCTACTTGGAATCAGTGACGCAAATATAACTAAAACCAGTTCTAAAATCCTAGGCACCAATTTTTTTGTGACCTTGTGTAATTATTATGTGCTGGAACAATTCATTTTAAATCTTATGTTTTTAACCAATTTATAAACTACCAGTTTGGCGGATTTTTAACATCAAGCTTTCTAACATTATATTTCCAGAACAGTGATTATGTGCTAATGTATGGTTATCTCACCATTACTAAGATGAATTTTTATGTTTTTTAATAGTTCAAAGAGGAATTAAAAGCAGCAAACTTCATATTTGAGTTTTAACTAATTGAGTGTTACCAAAAAAGAGTTTTAAAACTATAGATTACTTTTAAGTTACTTATCTACTACTGTTTAATTTTGATATTGTAGGACTTTGATCTTCTTGGAGAGAAGATTGTTTCTTGTGGAATGGATCACTCTCTAAAAATTTGGAAGCTTAATGAAGATATTGTGCGGAATGCAATCAAAGAGTCATATGACTATAACCCCTCAAAAACAAACAAGTATGCAGTATTGTTATTTTTCTCTAGTTTCATCTAAATGTTTAAAGTAAGCATTATGTGAAAATCAGTGAGGGCTATAGGACTTTTCATGATGTGGCGAGACTACATTTTAATGCTCCTCCCTTGTTTTTGACAGTTCATTAAATAATCTAAAACCTAGCCTAAACATTTTCAATTCATGGAATTAAAATAAATAATTGAATTACTATATATATATATGTGTGTGTATATATATATATTATATATCGTCGGTAAAATGACAAAACCACGAATGTGCAGATTCTAGGGATTTGCGGTTTTTGAAAAATAAAACCGCTTCTCGGTTTAATCGGTTCTTTTTTTACCGGGACCAGTTAAAAGTAACTAAAAACCGTTCCTTTGAAAAACCGGTTCTAGTTGCTTTAGTTGAACGACTACGGCTGTCTATTTAGGTTAGGTTTGAAATATGGTAGGTATGAAGATGTTTGTTGCTGGGTAATGTGTCATAGGAATATAGCATTACCAGTAGCAGAGTTCTTGAAGCCTTAGGGCATTATCCGCAGCGATGGTGTTAATAAATAATGAACACATATCATACAAATCCATTATGATATAATTTATGACGCAAAAATCCGTTGATTTATCTAACTGCATTAAATTTTTCCTTCAGTTTAGGGGCCCGTCACTTGACTGTGATTCTTAATTGCGACTCCCGTTGCCAACTGCCGTCGTGTAGCTCTGGAGCGAAGACAATGCAAACTAACAAACCTTCAGTTTAACCGGTTAAAATGTTTATTCAAACCGGTTCTTCAGTTTTAACTGGTTCAGCTAAAGAAATGTTTTTGCCCATTTAACCGAAGCCAAAAACCGGTTTAACTGTTTCCGGTTTTCCATCCCTTTGCACTTTTGTGTTTTTGCACATTCGTGGTTTTGTCATTTTACCGACGATATATAAAGTGAACTCTAGCCGACACTGGTGAAAGTATACAGTTTTGTGATATTATATAATTATATTTATTATGATAATTATATTTAGTCTAATTAATAACACTTATTTTTATTCGAAATAAATATTATCCCTATCACCTGTAGTTCTATGTTTATTTTACAAAATAACAATAAAATAGCTATCTTTACTGTTTTTTCTCATTTATATACTAACTGCTCATCATAGGAAACAGGATTTGTTTTATCGATATTCTCTCCTAGAAACTTTATTCGAAAGATGCATGTTCGGACATAAATATACATGTGTTTGTGAAGTTTTTCTTACAGGACAAACAGTATGTGAAGATTATGCTTGACTCACCTGACCTTTAACGGCTTCAAATATAATAAATCAAAGCCTTTTTTTATAAATTAAGGAACACTAACAACAGTCAAGTCCCCTGTTAAGAGATGACTCGGACTTGCTTTATGACAAAACATTATGTCAAAACATCATGTTAAAAGCTAACCAATTAAATGATTTAATATTTAAAACTTCACCGAAGCTAATTCATATTTTTAATTAATTTTACGACGTCTTACAGAAGATAGTCTTTAAAATGCCTCCTTCACAAATATTATAAATCAGCAACTAAGAAAATTTTACGTATTATTTTTGTTTTTTATTATCATTGATTCAATCGCAAGCAAATTTTATAAATAAGAACTTACTTATTGATTAAATATAGAAGCTAATAACTTACTCTTATAATCCAATCTTCTTATGAAATTTGATGTATAATATATGAGAAAAAGGCGCGAAAAACTCCCGAGTTGAACTACACTTATTGTTACTTGGATTTAATGTAAGCAAAAAAGCAAAATCAAAACCTTAAAAATAAAACGTTTGCAAAAATATGCATCGTTAGATAGGAACGTGTGGAATATAACCGACGAAACCTTCCAAATAAATAAATATAAAAAAAAATATTTCCAAAACTTTATTCGCGCAGAATCTTGTGATTGGCTAGTTTTCATTATTTCTTTTCTTTAACTTTGAGTAATATCGTGACCTTGACAGATTTGTGTCTTCTAGATTATGATGTCATTCAGAATGTGAAATGCTACGTTTTCCCACCAAAAATTATGAAAAAATAGATTTTATCAACTATTTGATAGAAAATTCAATAATATCCAGTGTAACTTTACATTTTCTGGGGGGGGGGCACGTGCCCCCGTGCCCCTCCCCTAGATCCGCCAATGCATCCTAGTCGCTGCCCAACAAATCTTTAAAGCCGCCATTATTTCTTGTACTTGTTTGCTTGATCTTGTAACCAGTTGTAATGCATTTTCAAAGACTAAGACATATCTATCCAGTTAGTTTGTAGTTCATCTAAAGTGTTTTAGTTTAATGAATTGTGAATTTAACAAACTGGATGGTCGTTTGAGCAAAAACAAGTCTTCAAATCTTCAGCTCTCGGTTATTCTGAATAAATTTCGTAAAATTTTCAGTATATATTTAGTATATCATTTTTCACATTATTATCTGATTTGCGCAAACAATTTCAAATTATATGTTTTTTAGCACAGTCTAGTGTCTACGGACTGGAAATTCTATAAAAACCAGAAATTTAGTAATTTTGGAAATGTCAGATATTTTTAATAAAAATAATTAATAATAAAAAACACATTACTAAAATAGCTACAGTTAAACCTCGTTAACGCGAACTCGAAGGGAGCACCGAAACATTTCATGTTAACCGAATTTCATTTCAACCGTCGGGACTTTTTTTACATTGAACCAGTGAATAATTTAGAAAAAAATAACATTTAAAAATTATTCTAATTTTATAATGTAATACACTAATCATTTGAACACATGAAATCTTAATTAAACTGAGAGCATCGGCAAAATAATTCCGTCCGCTTGAATTTTATCCCGATTTCTTAAAATCATTGAAATGGTGCTTTTAGCTTCACCACATTTAAATGCATTTTCTGCTTTTTTTTACATTTGACGTCAATTATGGTTTACAATTTTTTTTTGTTTCGTCTCAAAAGAAATAGACTGCTGCTTTCCATTCATTTTGAATGAAAATCAATAAGTTTAAATGCGAAACACTTCTAATTTCGTATGTTCTGTAGCTTTGATCTCTGTGGAGGAACACGTCTGTTTTTCATTATGTAATGGATCATTCTGTACTTGGCACGTCATTCATTGGGTTAAAACTGACGAATCGTGGGAGATCTTGTGATTTTCTCAGAAGTAGAAGACAAAATACTTTTATAATGTCCGTTGCCTTTGTTTTTTTTCGTTTTGTTGTTTTGTTTCATTTATTCTTTGAAACTTAAAATTACTAAGAAGGAAAAAAAAACAATTTCTGAGTGTTTTGTTCGGGTTAAGCGGGATTTAGCCTAAAGCGCTTTCATGCTAAGAGATTTTTTTTTAGAATTAGCTCAATGCTTTATAGGCCGGTAATTGCTTTCAGTTCATTTTAAGCGAAATTTTGTGTTAAGCGAGTTTGCGTTAACGAGGTTCGACTGTAATTGCTTTCATCTGACAAATTTTGAGCACTAAAGTGTTCGAGTTTAAATTCGTCATTTATAAATTTCAGATTCTCCGATCTTCAAGGATTTGTGATGTGCCGAATTCCAAGGTCAAATAATTTGCCAATGCTTTTCAGTTTCGCAAATCACCATTTTACAAATTTTCAACAGTTATATTATTTTTATCAATATTCATAATTAATAATTTGTTTGAAATTTGCTGCTATTGCTAATTTTTCAATTTTTGAGTTAACTTGATTTACAAATTTCAATTTTGCAATAAATAAAGTTTTTGATTATGTTGAATTTCACGAACTTTAAATTTTTCTACTTGCAAGGATTCACGATGTTCCCATTTCCGAAGTTGCAATTTAAATATTGATCAATTATAATTTATCACTGACAGTTAAAAAAAAAGCATCATGTACTGAAAAAGCTTTATGTGGTTAAAATTGTGGCATATATTGATTTATCATGAAATTGTAAAATGCTTTTCCTGGCACACCCTGGCTGAGGTAATTTTTGTTTTGTTTAATGTAATAAAAGCAAAAAAGATAATATTATTTTCCTTATATTTTTGTTTCCCCACTCCCTTATTGCTTCTTTAAACATTCCATAGATTAAATTTCTGATTGCTAGCTAAATATAATGTGCAACGATCTTTAATTACGATGCATACTTTGAAGGATGCAATTGCATAAACAATCAATTTTGAAAGTTTAATAATCTCTTTTTACTTTAACTCTACTGTTGGGGAATTATTTAAATTTTAAATGCATTTTAAAAATTCTGTCTTATTTTTAGGCCCTTCAATACTTTGAAACAACACTTCCCCATATTTACTACCCGTGACATCCATATGAATTATGTTGATTGTGTTCGGTGGATGGGTAACCTTGTGCTTTCCAAGGTAAGTTTTAGCTTCCACACTACGTTTATAACGTAAAAAGTGGAAGGTTTTATAATCGTTCAGTCCGTCTGTCTGTCTGTCCGTCCGTCTGTCTGTCTGTCACCCACTTTCACAGAAAGAACCACAAGTCCCACAGACAAGTGGGATACGTCATTTTAAAGCAAAAAATCAGATTAGGCTACATTCCAAATTTCATTAAAAAATTTAAATTAGAAGTTTATTTAAAATTTAAATAACTAATTTTTTTTGTGTCTACATTGAAATAACATGCAAATTCTATTTTTATTCATATTTTCACTGTTGTCATCCACAAGTCCCACAGACAAGTGGGATACGTCATTTTGAAGCAAAAAATCAGATTAGGCTACATGCCAAATTTCATTAAAAAAATTAAACTAGAAGCTTATTTAAAATTTAAATAACTAAAAATTTAATCTACATTGAAATAACATGCAAATTCCATTTTTATTCAATATTTTCACTGTTGCCATTTCGTTAAACGTACGAGAAACTTTTGTTAAAATAAAAATACACTTTTGAAAAAATATTTATTTATGTGATATAATTCGGTTTGGATTGTTGTATTATCACAATAGAGTTCTTTTAATGGTTCTATATATATGTATGTAGAAAGATGCATAGAGAATTCTAACTTAACATAAAAAAAAAATGCTAAGTTTCGCTTTTATTTTTAAAGCATCAATTGTACAAATTATAAATTTTTTGAACTGTAAATTAATTTAACAAATTATAATAAGTGAATTTCGAAAGAAATGTAAATGGGAAATTGTGGCGACCAAAATATTTATTAAAAAAGATTACATCATTATTCTTCGAACTTCAAACAAATTTAGCAAACGATAAAGTCTAATTATTAAATCTGAGAAAGAAGATTAATGAAAATAGTTAATTTTGGCGTTTAAAAGTTTGAATTACAAATAGCTAAAGGCCCTGTTTTTATTAGAATTAAATCACATTTGCCATTCGCAACAATCGCTCGAGAAACTTTAATTCTTTTAGACAATAAATTAAAATAAATTTATTTTTGCAACATCGATCAGTTTGAAATGACGTCAAATATATTTCACTACGGAATCCTTGTATGGTGATATGAAATGTTTTCATTCTATTTAAAAGCGAGGAATATGGCATATTTATTCTTTAAAATATAAATTAATTTTTGCAAACGATAAGTAATAATTATTGAATTTTCGAAATAAAATAAATGAAACTAGCCAAATTTAGCTTGTAAATGTTAAATATAGAATTAATGTTGTGTTTGGCGCGTTTTTTCCTGTTAAACACATATATGTGGAAGCGAGTTAAGTGACAGATTCTGTTACAAACCTACTTGTTTAATTACATAACACTCTCAAGATTTAACACACTTTTTTTGTCTAGTAGGAAGGATTTTTAATTTTCTTCCCTTAAGCTTATTAATGTAGTTATCTCCATCTAAATAAATTCCGACCTATCCTTATTGTAAGCCCTGAGATTTTTTTTTTAATCTTATACTTTCTTTTTTTCTATCAGAATGTTGTAAGATTGAAACACTTTTTATGTAATCTTTTGTCATTATTAAAAACTTAATCAGGAAAAATCTGCCATTCAAGCTCTATTCTAAAACTTATTATCAGGGATTGGAAAGTTACTTTTAAAAACTATCTCAGTTACAGTTACTTAATCAAAAAAGTAACTGTTACAGTTACTTAATACGAAAAGTAACGATACACAGTTACTATTTGAAATTTCAAGTTATAAGAAAAATTTAAATTTTTAAATTTAGCCATCTTACCATTTTTCAAAGAGAACCACGATTAAGGAAACATAGCACAAACAAAATGCTGAAATTATAATTAATAAACATTCATTTTTTTATTTAATTTTAATCCTGTACGCTAATAATCAGCCGACAACCGGCCCATCAGCAAACTCTCGGGCGGGTACTTACTGACAGAAATAGGTGTGAAAAAAGTTAGCTAAAAAATGAGTGTGTCCTCTCTCTCTCTTCCCTCCCCCCCTTCTTCTTGAGGAGAGACTTTATGGTTGGCCATTGTTGTAGAACCCATTCAGACAACAAGGGGTTAACAACACAAAGGGGTTTGCACTGGGCGAAACTTGCAGAATGACAATGCGGATTTGGAAGGGGGTATAGACACTACAGGCAGATGAGGGTTTATTTTTTTAAAAAAAAGTGTAGGCAAAAAGTAGCAAATGTCACATTGAAAGTGTCCTCTTTTTTTAGTCGTGTGAGAACTGCATCATTTGCTGGAAGCCCGGACAGTTGGACCAACCCGATATCGATGCCTCAGACAGTTCTGTCACCATCATCCAGCGCTACGAGTTCAAAGAGTGTGAAATTTGGTTCATGCGATTTTCTTTGGATGCGGAACAGAAAGCAAGTGCTTTTTTTTCTAGTAATTTTACAGAACTGTTTTAAGGCAACCATTTTATAATGCCTTTAAGTTGATAATTTGTTCTGAGAAAATGACCTGCTGCTCATGAAGCCCTAAAAGCTGTTTTTTCTTAATTGAATAAATTGGTTTGAAGTTTTTACCTATTAAAATTTGTTAATAACCTAAAATTTATAATGTAAAAAATTAAATCATCTCATAGTACCTATTTGAATCAATAAGTCCATTGAAAAAAATACTAATGTAACTAATGTAAATACTAATGATTAACTTTTAACATTGTTGTTTTACTTTGCTTAGATCTTGGCTTTAGGTAATCAGGTTGGTAAAGCTTACGTCTGGGATTTAGATGTGGATGATCCAGCAACAGTGAGGTATTTTGATATAGTCACTTTTATATTTATTATTTACTTTAAATTAACCCTTTAAAGGGAGTTCTTGCCCATTTATGATGACTTTCCTTGTGGTGCAAGTATATATTTTTTTAATGAGTTTTAATTTTTTTCTCTAAAAATATCAATTAATTTGAATAAACCTATTCATGTAATCAATTTCATTGAAGTAACTAGTTAATATGATCAATGTAATAAGTAAATGTAATTATTTTTAGAAATAAGCGAAATTCAATATGGTCGAAGATGCTATCATTAATAGTGTTTGGAACTCAACTCCAATCTTCTAGGATTTTTAGTATTACAGTTTAGAACTCATACTGGTCATCTGCCAAGTTTCAAAATTGAAATTTTGACCTGACTTCTGTAAAATTTTATCTATTTGACTGGAATTTATCAATGAGTTAAAAATCAATATTATTTGAGTTTATAAACTTACAGGTGCACTGTTCTGACTCATCCGAAATGCAACTGCCCCATACGACAGACTTCTCTCAACAAGGATGGGTCAATTCTGCTCTGTGTTTGCGATGATGGTTCTGTGTGGCGTTGGGACAGAGTAGTAAAAATGTAAACATACCTCTGTAAATGTTTTATGTTAATATTTGTTGTCTTTTGAAATATTAATGGATGTCATAAAAAAAACAAAAAATGGTTTATAAAAATGGTTCTCAAAACTGCCTTAGATCTTATTTTTTGTAAGATTGTTTCAGTCAAATATTGAATAACATAATATAATGCCCTTGAACATTAACCATCCGTTTATGTCTAGAATAAAATTGTTTTCAAATCTGTAAATAAATAATCTGTAAAGAAAATGTGTTTAGCCCTTTCAGTCCCAATGACAATTTGGCATCATCATTGTAGAAATTTTTTTCTGATTGTCTATAGCCATTTATGATATCAAAAGCACATCATTCGATTCTTCAAACTTTTTTCTATTAGAAAATATTTTTTATTAATCCCAATAGATGTCAGCCCTATTATTTTTTAAAAATTATGATCAGAAACATGATGTTGCCAAATGGCATCACTGGGACTGAAAGGGTTAGTTAAAAATTATAATTATGTACTATGCAACGTTATCATAAAGATCTGTTTTAGCAACGTTGATAAGAACTTCTAATAAATAAACAAGTAGGCTTATAACAGTAACTGTCATCTAGAACTGCTCCCACACAAGATTTATACACCTTTAGAAAAGAAACCTTCCAAACACAGCATTTAGTACTATTTTAAATGCAGAAATTGGCTATTTTATTTTGTGAATTTTACTTATCGTTTGCTTAATTTATTTGCTTTTCGTAGAAAAAATATTTAAAATTGCACAGTCTAAATTTAAAGCTAAACTTTATCACCCCTGTTGCTTATATTCAAATAAAAAAAACTGTTACGATTTCGAATAACATATTCAAAGAATCTATCACCTTAAAAAAATCTCTTAACCATGTGATTTTCAAATACCTTCTGGTTGTTTTTAAGGTGTTTTTTTTTTTTGTTCTCTGGTTGTTTTTAAGATTTTCCATATAAAAATTAATAATTGGTTGTCCTAAGTTTCTCTAGAGTCAATGAAGTAACAATAGTGGAAAGATTGAAATTGAATCAAAACTAAATTGCTATTTAAATTAGTGTTAGTTTTGTTTTTAGTTTTTAAATATGAATAGCTAACTGTAAAAAAGGGTTAAGCGGATTTTTCCCCCCAAATTTCATGTTTCGATAGATTTGTGTAGAAGGGTTTACAGAAGAAAAATAATCAAGTTTCAGCTCTAGATATTGAGAAGAGTCAAATGCAGGATAAGACTTATTTATACATTTCCAAAGACCACTAACAGATGGCAGCACAAGCTCGAATTTCTTGCGGCTTTTACTTCTAAGGAGGCTGTTATTGCTTTTGATGTTTTTATTTATGGAGAAACAATTGAACGTAATTATTTTTTCCACACAACATTTGTGTTCAACAGGAAAAAAGTCACCAAACACAATATTAATTCTATTATAAACATTTACACGCTAAATTTGGCTAGTTTTATTTATTTTATTTCGAAAATTTAATAATTATTTCTTTAATAATTATTATCGTTTGCAAAAATTAATTTATATTTAAAATAATAAATATGTAATATTCCACTCTTCAAAACATTTCGTATCAACATACAAACAATCTCTTAATGAAATATATTTGACGTCATTTCAAACTGATTGATGTCTCGAAAATAAATTTCTTTTAATTTATTATTTAAAAGAATTAAAGTTTCTCGAGCGATTGTTGCGAATGGCAATGGTGATTTAATTCTAATAAAAATGGCTTCTTAGGCTTTTTAAATGAGCATTAAATTTTGAAGTTTTTTTTTTTAATAATTAATTTCGATTTTTTTTCTTTCTGAGATTCGGGGGGTGCGCTGAATTTTTTGACGTATTACACTTGTCTGTAGTATTTGTAGTTTCGGTTATGAAAGTGGGTGACGGACTGAACGATTATACCTTCCACTTTTTACTTTATAAACGTAGTGTGGAAGCTAAACAAGTAGGTTTGTTACAGAATTCTGTCACTTAAACCGCTTCCACACAACATTTGTGCTCAACAGGAAACAAACTATTTATACACCTCAGAAAGAAATTCGCCAAAAAGAGCCTTTAGCTAGTTGTAATTAAACATTTAAACGATAAAATTAATTCATTAATCTTCTTTCTCAGATTTAATAATTAGACTTTATCGTTTGCTTAATTTGTTTGAAGTTCGAAGAATAATAATGTAATCTTTTTTAATAAATATCTTTGTGTCGCCACAATTTACCACTTACATTTCTTTCGAAAATTCTGTCATTTATCGTTTGTTAAATTAATTTACAGTTCGAAAAATATATAATTAGTGCAATTGATGCTTTAAAAATAAAAGCGAAACTTTGCATATTTTTTATGCCAAGTTAGAATTCTCTATGCATCTTTCTTCATACATATATAATAAACCATCAAAAGAATTCTATTGTGATATAACAACAATCCAAACTGAATTATATCACATAAATAAATATTTTTATTTCAAATAGTTTCTCGTACGTTTAACGAAATGACAACAGTGAAAATATTGAATAAAAATGGAATTTGCATGTTATTTCAATGTAGATTAAATTTTTAGTTATTTAAATTTTAAATAAACTTCTAATTTAAATTTTTTAATGAAATTTGGAATGTAGCCTAATCTGATTTTTTACTTCAAAATGACGTATCGTACTTGTCTGTGGGACTTGTGGATGGCAAAAGTGAAAATATGAATAAAAATGAAATTTGCATGTTATTTCAATGTAGATAAAAAATTTAGTTATTTAAATTTTAAATAAACTTCTAATTTAAACTTTTTAATGAAATTTGGAATGTAGCCTAATCTGATTTTTTGCTTCAAAATGACGTATTCCACTTGTTTGTGGGACTTGTGGTTCTTTCTGTGAAAGTGGGTGACGGACGGACGGACTGAACGATTATAATACCTTCCACTTGTTACGCTATAAACGTAGTGTGGAAGCTAAAATGTATAAATGTAAAATTAAGTCTGCTTTTTAAAATAAAGAAATATAACTCTTTTGTGCTTCTTTCTAAACAATGTGAACCACAAAAATATCCTATTGTAATATATATTATGACGTCTCATTCCAAATTAATTTATATCACAGAAATAATTTAACAATCACATGAGAAATTTAATTTGTATTAAGTGGCAATGGTGATTTACTAATATGTATTATCAATGGCCTTTTATGCTGAAATTTTTTTCAGATATTTTCAATGACTTCTAGTTTGGATGGGCTGAATTTTTACGTATCCCCTTGTCTTTAGCCTTTGTAGTTTGGGATGTGAAAGTGGGTGACAGACGAACGGGCATAGCTTTTAAAAAAGCTTCCACTTTTTGCTTTAAATGTAGTGTGGAAACCAACAAGATACAAGTATAAACTTAAGATATGATTAATAATTATTTGTTATGAAAGACAAATATGTTAAAAACAAACATTTTTTATTGAAACCTATACAGAGGCTTTTCAATGCCCTTTGACATAAACCTTTAGCATTCTATATAAACAATCAATCACACATAGCAATGCACAAATCAAGAAATTCTATTTAATATGTACATTATTAATGACAAAACTATACAAGACTGAGAGAATACAATATTAATGCGATATTTACAAGATGTGTTTCATACAAGTTTTTTAGAGCTAATTTCCTTCGACAAAAGTTGGTATAAAAATATTTTGGAAGTTAAAAGCCAGTTTTTTTTTTAGTAAAATACAGTTTATTAAAATAGTGTGCTCTTGTGATTTCAACACTTGTAGAAGAGAAAAAAAAACGTTATCACAGGTTATGTTATTATAGATACTTTTGATTATGTGGTAAATGAAATAATTTCTTTCTGTTATATTATAAACACAAATAGTGTTAAAAATATTTTAATGTAAATTGGACGGATCTAATTATTATAATGCTGATTTAACATTTAAAAAATTACAACAAATGTGTTTAAGGTCTTCAACTTCATTTTGTGATCAGGGAAACTTTTTTTGTAGTGCTGTTATCAACTGAAAATTATTTCAGTGACTAGACAATTAATCAATTACAGTTTACGACAAAAGAACTCTCATAACATTGATCAGATACGAATCTCATAATCATCAAACAAAATTTTAGTTGCAGAATTATCCATTTTCTTTAAATTTATTGAATCTTTTAACCAGTAAAATCAGTACGGAAAAATAATTTTTTTAAATAATGTAATAAATATATTAGCTAATCATGCAATTTTGAAAGTAATTTCCACAAATGGCTATGTTTAAAAATCATTTAGGAAAATGAAAATATAATTAATCACAAAATCCCAATTTAAAAAAATTGGTAAAATATTTTAATTAAATATTTTTTCATACTTGAAAAAATTGAGCATTTTCCCATTTCCCTGTGCGGGCGATTAAGTAATCAAACAATACATTTATGCCAAGCTGAGAATCATTGCTTGTAACTTTTTTGCCAATACTATAAGAATAAAGAATTAACTTGTTGCCATTTTTTTATAGATCATGTTTGTGGAAGTAAAAATTATTGGAAATAAGATTTACTATCTATTTTATGTGTTTTTCGTGTGAACACGAGTCGTTTACCCGTTAAATTGAACTGATCTGAAAGGTATTCCAACAAAAAAGTTCGATAATCCTAAGAAATATTTTTGATAAGTTACAGTAAGTGCTAAACCACTTAAAAAGATACATTTACTTTTATAATTATGTACCTAATATGAAAAATTATATAGGAGGGTTGTTATTTATAAACCAAAATGAAGCACCTGCATTTTTTTAAAAATTTAAGTCATAAACAGTGGGCCAATGCAAGCCAGGAAAATGGAAAAGTGTTAAACTCAATATAGCTGAAGCCTAAGTAGCAAAAAATGGTTAAAATAAAATTGCTCTTTGATTGTATTTTTTCAGGTGGAAAGGTAGCCTGATATTACTAGAGAATCAATTGAAAATAAGCTTTTTTTATAGATAAATAATTTCTATACCAAGGGTAAATCTATACTATACTTTGTAATGCATGAAATCTGTAGTAATCATAATATACCATTTTCTTTTATCTGATAAGCTTGTAAAAAATATAATTGGTTTTAGGCAAATTGACCATTGTAAAACTTTAGAATTTTGATTAATCTTAATGTAATAAAAGATCCATTTCAACTTTATATTTTAATTTACTGAACTAGGTTATGAGGAGAGCTCAAAAGAGCAATCATGCAAGTATAGAGGAAACTATGCTTGACATATTTTTTTTTTAATATTAAATACTATTTATAAAATAGTGAAATATTGTACAAATATAAGTATATATAATTTCTCTTATTGTTTCTTTTCTACAAGAATAGGCTTAATCAAGGCTGACTTCAATGTCGGATAAGGCTACTTGATATGAATCAAGCATAAATTATTTTGCATAAAAATATTAACAGTTTTTTTTATACAATTAATAAATAGGGGCGTGGATAAGTTTTCCCACAACTTAACAATTCAATGTAATTTTTTTTAATATCAAATTTGAACTGTATAAATAAATAACATGATCCAAACTGGTCTTTATATACAAAAACAACAAACAATAATATCCCAAATCATCATAACCAGGTCTGTGAATGTTTTAAAAACACATTTTTTAAAAAATAATTTATATATTGTGAATCACTGTTTCAAATGCACATCTAGAAAAGTATTCTAGAATGCTTTTGTCATATATAGATTGTTGCTTACTCAATAAAACCATTTAATTTACATATGGGGTATTTTTCAGTGTGTAATCAAGTATTAACAAAACGTATAAATAATAAGTACTTTTGAATACTTGAAAGAAACATAACCTAGGCATTAATTATTAAAAGCGATTATTTTAAAGACAACAGCAGAATTGCTCTCAGGCAAGAAAGTGTATCTTCCCAGGTCAGGCGGCTGTGAAATTTTGAGCCACTATACATAGCAATATTTACATTTTGTAACTAGATTGCCGCCTATGCAGTTAGTTGCACACCATTGTCAAAGTTCACAATATATCTGCTAATGTTGGAGTTGCAAAAGATACAATATTTCCTTTACAAGAACTATTATTTACTTAAAGGCATCATAACTTTTTAGAAAAAATCTTCATTTTTAAAAATTATTTAAGAACTTGATGACTGAAAACTGACCAAGTACATAATATTAAACTTATATTGGTGTTACAATGTCCATTAATAACACCATTTTTAACTTTTGTTTGTAGTAATTAAGGTGAAAAAAATTATACATGCATGAAAATTCTAATTTAGTTTGTCTGAATAGCAACATAAACGATATGTAGCTAATCTAAGCTGTATGGCATTAACTTTTGAATTGCAATTGTATATGTATAGATATCAGTAACAAGCTTTATCTTCCAGGACTGATAATTAAAAAACCTGTAGTTAAGTTCCTTTCAAAGAAAAGCTTTCAATACTTTAAAATTTATATCATTTATAGAACTTTTATAATACATAATTTTTTTTATAATACTATCACAGTGTTTAAAAAATAATTTGCTGAGAAACCAAGACCAAAAAAAGTCCATTCATCGAATAAAAAAAAAATTAAAACCCATTTTAAACAATAAAATAAAGCAAATTATATCTCTGTTGCACCAAGAGATTGTCATTTGGATATTTGCAAATAATTTTTGAAACACCTTTATTAATAAAATTTTATACTATCCAATAATAACTAGTTTTACCCAACTCAAAACACTTAGAAACCTCCAACATTAGCAGACATATGAAACCTTCTTTATCTCCATCAAATCATCCTCACAAATACTGGGAGTAATTGGATAGACTGTGCAACACGGAAATTATAGAATTGTTTAGAAATTGCTGTAAAAAAATTAATTATTTCTATACAAAACATAATTTTCTTAGCATTTTAAAATCGAAACAGAGGAAAAAATAAGGATTTCTAACTACAGAAAATAGCTAGAAATCTGCAAACCTAAAATCCGCAATTGAAATGATCAATTATTTTGTAAGCAAACTGCAATGCCTTCCAGATTTCAAAAATTAATTACTATTTTTTAAGCAATATAAATGTTATTTTTATTAAATTATACAGAAACTAGTTTATTAGCAATTAATTTATTTTAAGTTTTAAAGCAAATTTTGTCTTTATAACCCAAAAATATGTCAAATCCTTAACTCTGCAAATGACCTCCTTCCAAGTTGTGATTTGTGGCTCTGAACTATACTTTTATAAATAAACTGGATAGCCAACTAAATGATTGTAGAAATTGCACTTCTGATAATTTTTGTGTTGCCATAGCCCATCTAATCATTCCAAGCATAGTTGAAGAGCCCAGGGGAAAAACCTTCATCGACAGAATATCTGTCCGTATCAGGTCTGCTTGATGACAATAGCGAGTCATTGCTTAAACTGGTGTGAAAAAACAACTTTTGCCTTGCATGCAGGCGGAGGAAGAACCAAAGGAGAAACCGATTTCCGATAGCCACTACTCACGCCAAGCAGACCTCAATATGGAGAGGTTACCACAGTTGATGGCGTTTTTCCTAGATATCATATTAAAAGCATTAGATCGGCTGATCAGCCGACCTCCAATAGTAGCGACGGGACATGGATGGAAACAAGGATTTCAGGGCAAACATTCAAGCGTTGCCATCTCTTTAATGAGAAAAATGCTAGGGTGTCATCGAAAAAATACTAGTTAATACAAAAATAGCAAAAAAAAAATACTAGCTGCATTATGAACTCTTTAGTGTCTTGAACCACTTTTCTAGTATTTTTTATGGATTTTTTTTGTAATTTGAGTATTAAATGGTATTTTTTCGATGAGGCCGTAGTATTTTTCTCCTTAAAGTGGTGACAACACTGGCCTGTTTGCCCTGAAATTCTTGGATCCATGCATGTCACGTCGCTACCCATTGGCGGTCACGTGATCAGCCGATCTAATACTTTTACCACGATATGTATGGTATTTCCCCCAAGATTCTTCAGTTATCAAACATAAACGGGAGAGCTCTGCTTATCCCCGACCTCCTCCGAGTTATTGTTAACCACCCGAGTCGGGTACACCTGTCCGCCGTCGTCAAAAAACCTCCTGAACGTAAACTCCAGAAACGCATGCTCCGGATGCTTAGGGTCACCGGGGTCATTGGATCTCTCGTCGTCGCTCGACTCCGAGTGGATTTTGTCCGAGTCGACCGGGTCGAAGTTGGAGGTGTCGGTCGCGTGCTTGATGTTGGGCACGTACGGGGCGGGCTGCTTCCGGAGGTCCCGCTTGAAGTCGATGTCCCGGAAGAAGGGGTGCCGCTTGATCTCGTCGATACCGTTGCGGCCCAGCCGTTGCTCGGCAACGCAGCACAGGTTGAGGATGAGGTCGGTGGCTTCGTCCGCCACTTTGGCTTTCTTGGGGATGAGGAGGCTGGTTTCCCAGTTGATGACCTGGAGATAGGTTGGTGGATTAATATGGTTGTTGTAGATTAGAGTCGATTTACACTTGGAAGTAACAGATGATTACGCTAGTATTCAGCAAATAAGATCACTCACAAATAACTGTTGATTACACTAGTATTCAGTAATTAAGATCACTCAGAAATAACTGTTGATGTGGCGAATTCGAATCAAGAAATCAGCGGAATAATGTTAACCCGAGTTGGTGAATACAAGTGTTAGTGGCGTATGATGTATCTTTGAATGGATTGTTGTCTGAATATAACTTATATTGATTTTGTCATAATTGATTTATATTGCTTACACCTATTTCTGTCATAGAAATTTTATTTTTAATACATATGCAAGATAAATTAATTGCAATTCTCTTATTTGAGTTCCTTCAGTTAAATGTGAAGAAATTTATATGTTTTATGCCATTTCTCTTTACAAGGTTAACCAATTAGCAGATAGTTTCTCCCAAAACTAAAGTTATGTTGCACAGTTCTTTTCTGGCAAATACCATGCATTTTTTTTAGAAAAAATTAATATTACATTTAAAATTTTTTAAACTCAATATAAAACTTTTATTATGATTTTTTTTAAAAGAAAATATTGAAATTGTAAGTTTATTTTAAGTTTCATGAAAATACAAGGTAAAGTTTTTAGAATTGATAACTATCTTCAGCAATATTTACTGTGATGCAAAGCATGAGACTTACCTGCATATTAAAAATTCAATTATAATTTACTTCTTCAGCATCTATGTAAAACCTAAGTCATGTAGTCAGCAATAAGAAAAGTACATTGCAATGAAATCACTTACTTTTAACTGTGTTTCAGCTGGTGTGTTGGCATAAAATGGAGGTTGACCGACTAACATTTCATACAGAATAACTCCAACACTCCACCAATCGCAGAGTTGAGTATAACCTACAAAAATATTACAATTTAAAAATAAAAAAAACAGTGCATAAAATATAGCATATAGAGAATTTGAAGAACAGAAAGGGTGAAATTAATAGCATAATTAGCCTAACAAAAATTTAAATTTTTTCAAAAAGTTTATTTTGAACATGAACTGGTGAAAGCCATAAGAGAATGTCAAGAATGGGACCATACAACCCTCTAAACCAAGCAATATATAGATCCACCTTCAATTATTGATTGATAACTGTCATACAATGAACAAAATCGCTTAATTTTGTAAAGTGCTCCAGCGGTTGAAGCTGATTTATGGAGTGGCCACATTTAAGAGCACAGCTAAAAACGGATTCCTGCCCTTCTTCAAGCCCTATTTTTGCTATTTTCGAAAAAATAGCACCACCATTCCAGAATCTTAATAAATCCTATGAATGGTTGTATTTTTTCTAACACATCAAACAAAAAATTTAACATTACAAAAATGCCTATGTCTCGTAACAAGTAACAATTGCGTTAAGAATGACTATACATTTCTGGGGGGGGGAAAAGACCAGAATAGAATAGAAGAATTTTTTTTAAATATTATTTTAAAAAAGTAAAAATTAAGTAATCTTATGATTTATTGCAACAAAACAATCAAAATAGTGCTTTAAAGCCACTTAATCAAAGAGTGGATACAATTAAGAGCACTGGCCACATTAGATAACTTCTATTATTGATGTAGTGACTGAAAGCAATTTTTTTCAGTTTTTGAACTTCCTTAACTACTAAAATAAGATTATATTTTTAAAAACTAAATCTAGACTCAATAAATCAAAAGTGGGATAGCCTATGTTTTCATGATAATCAGAGGTGGGAAAGTTGACTGATTTTGCATGGAATGACTCACATTTGAATTGTAGAAGTGTGGTGATTGTATTATAGAATAATGCAAATTTCCCAGCCGACTTGATGAGAAAGTCACGAGACTTTCTTATAGATGGAGGTCACCTTACAGGTTGGCCAACGTGCCTTCAACTATATCTCTGATTTGCGATTGATTTTTACAGGGTTCCCACCAAGAAACAGAGGTAAAAAAAAGTGAGAATAGTGACCATTTGAAAAAAATAAGTGACCAAAAAAATGACTAAAATAAAGAACGCATCGGCAAAATATTGAATTTATATACTAATATCTCAAAGTTTGTAACCCTGACACCCAAACTTCTAGACATAGAACTTTGCAATTAACACCAGAAGTCTTTCTACAAGTCACATGTAACCAGTTTAGTAAAAAAAATCAATTTTCTTTGGTTTAAAGTTTTGATTATTTTAATCAATCTAAAAGACTTGACATGGGAATCGTAGAATTTAGTTTCCACAGAAAATTAAAGCAGCAATTTTGTTTTTATTTAAGCACGAACTTTCAATAAGCGCTATATTTGTGAAAACAACCTTGTAGTTGGATAGACTACTTCGTGAAAATGGTTTAAATGTTTCATTGTAAAATTATTTATCGAAAATTTGAACAAATATTAGAACCAATGTGTGTAACACTTCAAACATAATTAATTTTACTAGTCATACAGTGGCGCCGGAACTTATTTTTTAGAGGTATGGCAAGAAATGCCTCAATCTACCTCCTCCTCCCACTTCCTCTAGATGTTTTAAATATAAAATATAATATTATATTATTTAACAAATAAGTATTTTTTCAATAAAATTAATTCCCCCCCCCACATTGTTAACTAACGTTTTCTATATAGATAAAAGAGTTTGTTTGCTTTCTGCATATTATATTTCCAATTTCCAAATAGCTGTTTACTTTCAGACATTTGAAAAATAACTACTTTCTTTAAATCACAACGTCTTTTTCTAATCGGTAACATTGAAATGTTTTTTATATAAGTACAGGGTGTCCCAAAAGTCACTGTATTCTGGGCTCTGGCTTTGAAAAATCACTGTGCGTATTCTATTAAGAATTTTTAGAATACGCACAGTGATTTTTCAAAGCCAGAATACAGTGACTTTTGGGACACCCTGTACTTATATAAAAAACATTTCAATGTTACTGATTAGAAAAGACGTTGTGATTTAAAGAAATTAGTTATTTTTCAAATGTTTGAAAGTAAACAGCTATTTGGAAATATAACATGCAGAAAGCAAACAAACTCTTTTATCTATATAGAAAACGTTAGTTAACATAAAAAGTTAATATTTAAAACAAAAAATATATGTTTATAATGATACATCATTAATTATGTTAAAAGTTGATTTCCTTTTAGTTGTTTTAGAAACTCTTCAATTATATCCTCAATGTTTATATTTGACATTAGCCCATTACTGCAGATCCCCAGTAGGGGAAAGTGTATATACGTGTTATCTTTCTTGGTGTGGTGTGGGGTAGGATATGTGACAAAAATATTCTCAAGTTTAATTGTTTTTGTTGGATTTTTTTCACATGGTCACTTTTGGGTTTGATTCTGTGGAATGAAAAAAAAACGCATAACATATAATCTGTACAAAAGTTGGTATTGCAGCTTCCATACCTGCCATACCAATTCCGGCCCCTACAAAAGCTGGTATGGCAACTGCCATACCGGTTCCGGCGCCACTGTAGTCATACAATCTATTTTCCAAAACATTTGGATCAAAATTTTCATATTCATCTTTCAACATTCATTTATCTTAAATCCTTTTCCTTTCAGGACAATCTTTTGTTGGTAGCATTTTTAATTGCAAGGAACTTCACCCTTCAAATGTTCACAAACATAAAATAAAACGATCACAACAGTGTTTTTGATTTTGTCAAATAAAGGTACACACAAGCTCAAAATATGATGACGAATATTTACAGTGGCGGTCAAAACGGTACTTCAAAATTTCCTTATTAAAGTTATTTGAAACATTATCTATGTTTGACAGTAATTCACATACATTTCATTCATTTGAAACTAATTTCACTGAAACACAGAATTTTTTTCTATTTATTTTTAAATAATCTAGATATTTCTCAATGTGCACAGAATTTATAAATGAGTTTAAATGGTATAGAATGAAAAAAAAATAGTGATTTTTAGTGAGAATAGTGACTTGGTGGGAGCTATGTTTTTATATTTATGCATCAAGGTGTCTTACCTATCTTGAGCAGGACCTCTGGGGCAATGTAGTTTGGCGTGCCCACGAGGGAGTGTGCCAGGCACCTCTGGTGCTCCCTCCTCCTCCTCCTCTCCAGGGGCTTGAGGGTGGGCTTGCAGTGGCACTCGTTGCCCCACTTGTCACCACCCTCAAAGTCCATAGAGTCCTGCCTTCCGTGCTCACCTGCACACAGACACACACACATTAGACTTTCTCCTCTCCAGTAATAACAAAACATTAAACACATCTTTAACAACTTATTGCAAAATGAACAATTGTTGATTTTCCCATTAAGGCAAGAATTTATCAAAAGGGCTTATCTAATTATATATCGACATACTTAGAATATACTTATTATTAAATTAGACATTTAAGAGAAAGACAAAAAAAAAAATAACATAATTTGAAAAAAATTCAATAAAGTTTTGATATTTATATACTGCCAACTTAAGTTTTATGCTTGTGCCAAAGTTACATATCACCATTATAAATTTCTATTTTACCTATTTGTTAAGAAAATCAAAGCAGTTTTGCAAGGAGATAAATGAAACAAAGCTTTTGCAAAAGGTTAACCTAGTTCATAGCAATTGGATTGTTTATTTGATAAAAAAAAATTAATTAGTTCAAAGTTAACTGACAGGTGGTTAACTGAGGTCTAACTGTAAGCTAAAAGTATATAATTATTTTGTACAAAAAATTAACAATGCATATTAAAATATGCCAAACAGCATAATTAAATTATACTATTATAAGAATTTTAACAACAATGTAAGGAAATATTTTATGAAACTTCTTTTCAATTGTGAATCTCACATGAAACATCTAAAAAGTTGATTGTATTAACAATAAACTAATTCTTACCATTTCTTTGGTAATATTTGGAGTTATGAGTCCATCTGAAACCTGTACATAGTCCAAAATCAGTCAATTTTATGTGACCATCTCGATCTATAAGAATGTTGTCCGGTTTAATGTCTCTATGAATGAAACCCATTTTGTGCACACTCTCAACAGCCAAGACAAGCTCTGCAATATAGAACCTTGCTAGTTGTTCCGAGAACACACCTAGCTTGATAAGCAAGGACATTAAATCTCCACCCTGGATGAAGTCCATCACAAAGTACAAGTTATCATCGTCCTGAAATGAATAGTAGAGTTTGACAACCCATTCGTTGTCCGCCTCGGCCAAAATGTCTCTTTCCGCTTTCACATGAGCCACCTGATTCCTCTTGAGGACGTCCAATTTGCGGAGGGTCTTCATGGCATACAGCTGGTTGGCGTCCACCTTTCTAACCAGGGCCACCTCCCCAAACGCCCCGATCCCGATGGTCTTGATCTTGGAGAACATGGTCTTGTTCATCTTGGCCCTCTTGAGGCGGATGTAGTTGGACTCCTTCTGGTGCAGCATCTTCCGGATCTCGGTCTGGGCCTCCATGGTGAGGCCCACCTTGGCCATCTCGGACTCGAGCTGCTGCCGCCGGTGCTCCCTCTCCTGGTGGGACTTGAGCAGGTTTTCGACATGTTGCTCCATGAAGAACTTGAAGGCCTGCGGGGAGTAAATGCGGATCTTGCTCTCCCGCCGTTCCTTCTCCTTCTCCTTGGAGAGCATCTTTCGCGGGGGAGTCGGGGACTGGTGGGTCACTTTGTGGCGGGACGACTCCTGGGTGGAGTCGGACCGGGTGGAGGTGGTGGACATGAATGACACGGGGGACTGGTTCACCGCCCTTGACACAGGAGATTCGGAGCGGGAGGCCGTGCTGGCCGTGTCCATCATGGCGACAGGAGAGGGCTTGCGACCAAACACAGATGGATGAGGCGCCTGGTGATTGTCCGAGAAGGAGAAGGCGTCTTCGGGCATACCGTTAATATGGGGCATACCATTGGCATGACCATAGGGTCCAGGAAGAGCAGTTATTTGGGAAGTGCATATGCTGTCTACAGTATTTACAAGATTAGATGTGGCCTTTGTCCCACTGCCCACATTGTTATGAACGGGATCTTTATAGGAAGGGTTCATTATGGAGCCACTTGTGTAAGCACTAGATGATGGCCCATTGTTTAGAATGGTTGGCACATTATTATTGAGCTTTGTCATTCGAGCGGCAGCCATTTTTTGGGCAGAGAGAACAGCCATGCTAGATGCATAACTAGGTGGGTCTGTTGTGGGAACATTTGAACAACTGTCCACTGATGATATTTCTGTTGAGATGGTGCTACAATGCTCTGACCACTTGTCTTGGAGGTTTTCATGAGGAGGGTGATACATAGATTGTAGAGTGTCGACAACAGGTGGGTCAGGAACTGGTTTTTGATTCCCAGAAAGATAGGGAGGTGGCTGATTGGCAATATTTTGTTGTGAAGATAAAACCTGCCACATGGGGTTAGAATAGGGAGGTGGTGTAGGTGATGGGGGCATGCTAGGTTGGGAAACCGGTGAAGCAACATGATAAGGTGGAAGGTCTGACACAAGGTTTGGATAAGGTGATTGTGTTTTTTGATTCCGTGGATACAATGGTGGTGGATTTGGCGATTCAATATTTCTCAATGAAGGCGACACAGAATTTGGAGGATGTGTGTTGGCATCTTGAGAACTTACAGACGAATTTATGCTAGTAACAGAAGTTACTTTGTGTATAGGATATGGAGGTGGTGGGGAACTAGCCACTGCTGGTTGTTGGCAAGAGGCTGTGAATCCAGGCGCCACTGTGCAAGTAGGAGGAGGCGAGGTTGGTGCTACAGCTGTTTGAAGTATAGGCTTTTGAACTTGGGTACTTTTTACTGATTGCATTATTATTGGTGATTGAGATTTGGTTTGCCTCGAGCTCCACGCTTGCAAGGCTGCAGGACGAGACAAACCTGATGAGACTGAACTTGACCCACTCCCTGGGGACGGAGCTCTGTGGTGTGGAGATGGCTGTGGAGAAGAGGAATACGAAGAAGGTGGTGTGTAAGCAGGAGGAGGAGTCCTTTTAAGCTGAAACACAGGAGGTATGGAGTATTCACTGCTGCTGATTGTTGGAGTGGGACTGTGCCTCCCAGAGCTTGAAGAAGCATAGGAGGGCTGGGGAGAGGAAGAATACCAGGACGATTTTCCGTTCTGAGAACTGCAAGCATATGGGCCTTCACTCCGTGAAGGTGAAGATATGGAAGAGCCATTTGAGTTGACAGAAATAGCTTGCAGCTTCTGAGCCAACTGTTGTTGGATCTGAGAATTGTTCATGACCACCATGGGAGCTCTGTTTGATGTGATTGGGCTGGTCCCCCGTTGTGGAGTGGAGCTGGCAGATGAAGTGTAGTTGAGCGCTTGCCATGAAGAAGTTGGCACCGGCGACATGCGTCTCATATACGGCTGCTTGTGGGTTCCATTGGAGGAGAGTTCTGCCTGTGAGTTCATGACTGAGTTGATGGGTGGTGGCAGTGGAGGCGTACTCCGAGGAGGGGTGGGCGGGGGACACACTGTTCCCCTGGGAGGCGGGAGGGGAGGGGGGACATCGTTGCTCGTGTAGTCGTTGGCAGCATTGTGGCGGAAATTGGTGGTGACTTCGCAGTTGGCAAGGGAGCTTCCGTAAATTAATTTGGGGGGATCCGGTAGAATTTTATGCCTCAGTCCAGTGATACAGACGTTGGAGCTATCACGTCGAAAAATGTCTGGTCCACGAATGCTGTTTATTGCTGAGTATTCTGAAGAGGAACATGACTCTGGAGGGGATTTGTACTTAAAGGTATCTGAAATTGATAAAATAATTGGTAAGAATAACAATCTTTACATTTTTATTATATTTTAAAACTAAATTAGAGACAATGTTAGAAACAATGCTTGACATCGATCTGTACTGTTACTTACGGTTCATATTTTTCATAAAAATAAATTGGCTCAAGATATAAAACAGTGAGATGGCTTCTTTGAGGTAAACTGTTTAGTATAGTTAGCATGTTATATATGTATAGACATTGTGTAATTAGAGAATTGTTGAGGTAAGTTGTTTGAGAAGTAAATATATGTTATAAATTTTGATAGTGTTTCGCTCAGATTTAGTATGGGATTTAAATATTGAACTTAATTTAATCAAAAGAGAAAGCTTTTTGAAACTATATTTACAATAGCTGTTACAGCTTTCTATGAGTGACTTATTCTATGAGTACTTGTTTTTTCAAGTAATTAACCCAAACAAACAAATGGTAATGGTCAGGGTGTTTTTAAGTTGATTTTTTTAAAGTACAAAACGGAATACCATGGAATAAAGTTTTAAAATATGACACCAGAAATGCAAAACAATATAAATAATTAAACACATAAACTGATGTAAGAATTCCTTTTATTAACTGCATATTAGTAAATGCCAGCTTTCGAATTAAAATTTTCAATAAAAAGAATCAAAAAAGAATTAAACAAAAAAAAATGAGCAATGTAAGCAGTTTGACATGTGTAATCCAATACTTTTTAAAGTGTTATTTTAAGAGAGAAAAAAAACATGTTTCAATTAAAAGTTGACCTATCAAGTTTATACACTATGACAACAAAATGCCACACAGTTTTAAAAAATCTTAACATTGTAGAAATAAATGCCTATAAATTGTATAAACAGCTTAGTAAAACACAGAAACTGAATTAGGTTAACTACAAAGCATTTTAGTAATTTCGAAACACATTTGCACAGTGAGAATAAAACAAAGATAATTTATACTTTAAATAAAATACTTACTTGGAATTCCCATTTTTGAAATACCATTTATTGAATCATCTAATTTTGGATCTTCATAATCTTTTATATGATCTTCAGAATTAAATTTTAAAATGTAAGCAGCTGAGTCCTAAAATAAAAAAATAATAATGATTAGTTATCAAATTGAAAAAGGAAATAATTGTAAAATTCATATATTTACACAATTTACATGAAAATAAACTGATTTTTTTTTGTTTCTATACAATATTTGTTTAAAAATCAAAAACAGTAAATAAGTTAACAGTTAGGCTCAGTGGCTTAGAAAGGATTTCATATACTTCCCCCCAACTCCAGTTTGACCCTGAAGTTGAGGGTAAGGAATATATGAATTTGTCATTTTATGTGATGCTTGACAATAGGTTAGGTTAGTTTGAATTATCGTCGCACTAGAGCTACACGAGGGCTATTCTTGACAATAGGAGGAAACCATATCTTCTATCACCACAAAACTAGTGATTGGTTATCCATTAAACTATTGAAATTAAATTACCTTTTAGCATTTTAAAAAAATCAGACAATTTGTAACTAAAGTTTGATTTTCCCAAAACTGGTTTTGTAAAAGCCAGGGATTGGAGTAACGCCGTTACTTGTAACAGTTACTTTTTTTAGGTAACGTCGGGTAACGCCGACATTTTTCAGAAAGTAACTGTAACTTAAGTTACTTTTAGCGGTAACGAAGCAACGAAAAATTGTGTTACTTTTCCATTACTTTCCGAAGGTTGTCTGATGCATTCCACTCCTAAGAGAGAGAGAGAGAAAGGAACATTTCGCATTCCCGAAATATGAGCTTTTCTTGGGAGGGAAAAAGCGAACTAGCATTGTCCACTTTGGCTGCTAAAGGCGTGACGGCTGTTTTCAGCCAGAATTGTTAAAGTACGAATGTTTATCCTTGTCTGTTTACCTTTCCAAGTATCACATTATAAGACCCGTAATTACAGGCTTCTACTGAAAAGAAGGGTTTTGAAATAAATCACGCTGATCGTCAAACAGGTTGTCGTTCGGCAAGTTTCGACCAGTGCAAACCCCTTTGTGTTGCCTGAACCTGAATGAGTTCTACAGCAATGACCAACACAACTAAGTATCTCCCCTTGAAGAAGCGGGGGGGGAGAGAGAGAGCACGTTCACACCTATTTCTTGATTTCTTGGAGATTGAACCATGATTGAAATTAAATAAAAAAAAATATTAATTATAATTTCAGCATTTTGTTTGTGCTTATGTTTCGTTAATAATGGTTTTCTTTGAAAAATTGGTAAGATGGCTAAATTTCAATTTTTCTTATAACTTGAAATTTCAAAAAGTAACTGTGAATCGTTACTTTTCGTACTAAGTAACTGTAACGCTTACTTTTCATATTAAGTAACTGTAACGGTAACAGAGTTACTTTTTAAAAGTAACTTTCCAATCCCTGGTAAAAGCATTTAATGTTGATGAGATACAAAACTTGTGTTACAAAAATCATTAAAATATTTTTGAAATTTCAACTTCTATGTTTTGCAATAATGTTTCAGGTATCCTAAATCCATAATGCTCCAAAGGGTCCCTAACAACAATTAAACAAAACTAACTAGGCAAATATCATGTTTTGAATATTTTTTTTTATGCTAAGACTAGGGTGATGAAACGTAATGCATTTTGAGGTACAGTACTTATTTTTGAAGTCATGTCCTGCCTGTTTCATTAAGCTTTAAAATACTTGAAATGTAATTATTTTAATGAATTTGCTGCAAAATGTACTGCATTTCAATCTCAGATAAATCTGTAGTAAAATAGAAATTTAAGAAATTGACAGTTATATAGTCTAAATATTTTGAATTGATGCAGTTTAGACAATATCTATGTAACCAATCAACCCATTTTCAAAGAACAACTTTATTTTGTCATAAATGCACTGTGCATACGAGTAGCTGGAATTCAGTTTTTTAGATAATAGACGACCATTGGGGAGGGGGTTAGATTTTTTTCATAACTGTACTACATTGATATTTAAAAGAATCTGGTCACTCTAACTAAGTCTAACCAACCGTCATTCTGTCCCACCTTGTTTAAACTACTAAAATTAAAAATATAAAATAAACAGAACATTTTTAAAGCTTATTTTGATTTTTTTTAACATGAAAGAATTTTTTTAAAAAATGGAAAGTAGGTATTGACATGCTATACATGTCCGTCTGTCTGTCCCCCTTCCAAAATAAGTTCTATCTATACGATCTTAAAAGTTCTTTTTTTTTGCTAGAAAGGTATGATGTCAGAGACATTCTTTTATTTTTTCGTTTGGACGGACATAAGTATAAAAAAGGGCGGTCCGGCCATCTGTCAACGAACTACCCATTAATTATAATTGAAATTTAATTTTTAGTCATATTTAACAATTAATATTTTAGATTCATTTATTTTTGGTATATAAATCAAGTTTAGAATGATGTCATAAAATGCAGCAGCGTGAGACTTTTTGATTGTTTATTATTTGTTTACTAAGAAAGCGGCAAGGAGTTCCATTGTATATATATAGCTGCTACTATACTAAACTTTTTCATCAAATCCAGGAGAATAAGAAAGGATGGTACATAACAACACAAATGGCGTCGCAGGGGAGACACAAAAGTGACTTGTTATCAGGTGTCCGATCATGGCTTCACGGTCCAGTGGTTCGCGCTGAGCGGACATACAGAAGAGTTAAGTGCGAGGTCACATTGCTACGTAATTGCCTAATAGAGCAGGAATGGCAGGGAGAGATGCCGACTCACTTTTATTTACCCCAACAATGCAGAAGGGTGGTGGTATAAAGGAGATATTTATCAATGGTACAGATGCGTTATGCAAGCTGCGTTGTCAAGATGTCTGTTTTTGTTTGTTTTTATATTCAATTATAATCGGGAAAAATTTATACAAACATTGCAGCCGAGATTCAGAAAAAAAATATTCACATTGAATGCATTCACTTGCACTAAACCAAAAGTAAAAGAAATGTTTACAAACACATTTTTTTGGTATCTAATTTAAATCAGCTAAAAAAAAAACAGTTTTCTTAAAATTATTTTTCTATAGTTCAATTCACGTTTTTCTAAAGAAAATATGACTATTTTTATTATGGCTTACACAGGAAAACTTATTCATTCATATTACATGAAATTATATTAAAGAAAAGGCTGGCATCACAAGGTTAAGGGAACGTAAATTCCGTAAAACAAATATCAAATAGAAATTCCCGCAATACCAAAAGCTAAATGTTTAATTGATGAAGGTTTGTAGTCGAAAAATAGTTTAGATTCGGCTGGTTATCTCTTCGAAGAGAGAGAGAGAGAGATAAAAAAAAAACGTTATCTTTTTTTCCTCCTCGAAATGACCTGAATTCTAAGCATTCTTATTGCCCTAGTAAAAGAATGAGGTTCCGCGAGTTCAAAGGACTAGCGCCACTTCGCAACGCAACTCTCGAAGAACCACTCAGTCTCTCTACTACACACCAGAGAAATGATTTCCGTTTTCGTGTCCAAGTCTTTCACTTCTCTCACCCCCGGAGTTTGCAAAATAAACCTCTATTTCGCAAATTAATCAAGGAATGGAATAACAATCAACAGCAGAATGAGAACATTTATGGTATCTACGAAAACAAGCATTCCATACTTGGACTGTTTCACGTGGTCTAGCCGCCCCTAGACACTTCAATAAAACCTTTTTGATTGAAATTTGATTCAGAACTAAATTCTCCTGAGGAGCTCATATATACACGAAACTAAAACAATAAACAAGGACATTGGTTCACAGTGTGATGCCAAACCTAACTCAATAAAAGACCTAGAAGAAGTTGAAATCAATTTTAAAAATATTATGTAGTTTGTAACTTAACTAACACATATTTCCGATTTTCCGAATGCTCTGGACTTCATAGATCACGCTCAAATAACAATAACTCGAACTAGCAATCCTGTTTATCTTGCGAGAGTTATGGCATTAACATGCCGTTCGATAGAAGTCCGCAAGTACGAATGTAAACAAGGAACAAATCTCCTGTTTTCGATAATGCGAGATCAGATGTATTTATTTAATTTGAGTGGATATCTTATTTGTTTAACATCTTACTAAAATGTATTTCTTGTTCAATTACGAAAAAAGCTGTGTGAAAAAAAGTCAGTACCAAATAGCCTGCAGTCCAGACAGAAATAAAATCTAGATTTTATATAGTGCCAAGGGCAGCGCATTAGCTAGTCGACCATCTCCCGGTATCAATTTGAAGGCTCCAAAATCATAAGAGCAAACATTTTGTGCAAACAGTAAAATCATATCGTGCATGGCTCAGTACACACCTATTCAGAGAGGGATTTTCTATGCTGCCGCCAGTGTCGGTCTCTGTCTCATATATGCGTCTTTTATCAACACAACAACTATCGCCATTCGGCATTTTTCGGAGATGCGCCGCTTTCTCAAAGCTTTTTGCGTCACTGTAAATTTCCGGATACTTATGTTAGATCGAATTGAAGCTAGCTTATCTATTATAGTTTTTTTTTAATTCGTATGGTACAAGAAGCCTTTTAGTTTAAAATTCATATGTATTAGTCCTTTCGATTAAATATATTTATTGGATTCGTCATTATTAAATAATATTTTTCATTAAATTTTAATGCAATATAAGAACTTATAACATTAACAGTTTTTTTTGTAAAACTTATGGAACAAACAACACTTTTTTTTTTTAAAGAGAGGGAATTTTTAATTTGATAGTGGCAAAATATACCTTGTCGAATAATTTTCCCTTGATTTAATAAATCAAGTTATCTCCACAAATTGTATGCTATATTTTCGCACTTAAGCCTTATAGTTGATTTCAGTAAAAAAAAAATATCTTTTTTATAATACCGTGCAAAAAACTAAACTTTTTCAAATCAATAATCGTGGCAAAAATGGGCAAAGTGATGCTTTTAACGAAATCGTGCTTCAAATTTACTTTTTATAACATCGTGCAAAAAAAACCTAACTTTTTTCAAATCAATAATCGTGGCAAAAGGGATGCTTTTAACGAAATCGTGTTTCAAAGTTACTTTTACGCACTAGTGCGACAAAGTAAATAAGAGCATCTGATTGGTGTAAAATTCTTTATTTGAGCGTGATATTTTATTCGGCGGCTTTGTGATTGGTGTAAAATTCTTTATTTGAACATGATTCTTTATTTGGCGTCTTATTTCCAATGCCAATCTAATAAATACTTTTGGCACGTGATTTTAAAATAATCATTAATATAAATAATCACCTTCAACTCATTTGAACATGATAATAAAATAATTAATAAGCCAATCAATAAATGCCAATTTAATAAATACTTTTTTTGCACGTTATTATAAACAAGAAGTTCATAAAGAACTAAAATAGCCTACTTTCCTGTTACTTAAATACTTACTGAAGTTCTAATCGGGAAAAAAACTAGGTTCCTAAAGTAAATAACTAAATATCATCAACAGCCGTTTCTACACTAGATTTATACACATTAGAAAAAAAAATCGAAACACAGCACCCAGCTATAATTTAAACTTCTAAAAGCCAAAATCAACTATTTTCCTTAATATTCTTTCGCAAATTAATTAAATATTATTTATCATCTGCTCGTGATTTATTTGTAGTTCGAAGAATAATTAAATATTTATTAATAACAAAAGTAATGAAACTATTCCGAACTGCATTAAAAAATAAGAAATGTAAATTAAAACTAAGCATAATTGCATGCAAAAGTATGCCTTGCCGCTTTCTTGGTAGATAATTAATGAATAATCAAATTGTGCTACATTTTATGACGTCATTCCAAACTGATTCATGAAAATATTATTTTGCTTCAAATATGTTTAAATAAATAAAGTTTCTCATGCCATTGTTGATTTGGCAACAGTGATTTAAATGACTCAAAATTGAATTTCAATGCTAATTCAATGGGAAATTCGCCGAAAGATAGTAGATTTATGTCCGTCCGGACGTACAGACAGACGGACAAAAAGTATGAAAGTTGGGTATCTGAGGTCATAGCTTTCTAACAAAAAAGAATTTTTAAGATCCGATGGATAGAACCGATTTGAAGGGGTACGGAGGACAGACGGACATCGACCGCGAGCAATACCACTTTTCATTTTTTTAAATCTTTCATTGAATTAAAATAATGAAAGTAAGACTAAAATATTATGACAACACGTTGAAAATAGCCTTTTTTAACTCGAATACTTATATTTCATCGGCTCGACTCGCTCGTGAAATAATTTATTCACACCGTTTAAAAAAGCCTTACTTTTCACACTAGTGCAATAAAAACTATTACGCACTAGCGACTAAATTTAATAAGCAATCGATTGGTGTAAATTTCTTATTTAACGTGATCTTTATTTGGCGTTTATTTCAATGCCAATCTAAGAAATACATTTTGACTTGATTAAAAATAATTCATTAATAAAAATCACGTTCAAATCATTTGCAACGTGATAATAAAAATAAAAAAAATAAGCAAACCTTCATAAATCTATCCGAAAGTTCATAATTACAGCATTACATTTCTAATTCTAAATCTAAATTAAAGACCAACGTTTTCTCGTTTTTTTTCTTCAAAAGAGAATTTACTTTTGACCTGTTATTTTCGATATATTTAATAAATACTTTTTTTGCACGTTATTATTAGCAAAGTAGTTATGACCAAAACGTGAAAATGCCTTTATTAAACTCGTGAATTGATTTCACTCGCTCGATCGCCTCGTGAAACAATTATCAACTCGTTAAAAAAGCCTACTTTGCACTAGTTGCATAATAGTTATTAGCACAAGTGTGAAAGTAACACTTTTAAAAAAAGTGGATTTTTCACTCCGCTCGTGAAATAATGACATGTGTTTTAAAAGTTTACTTATACAACGTGATTCATACACAGTTTTTTAATTACGTGGAAAAAATCAAATCTATGGTCAAAAAATTACAACGTGCTAATTTTTACGTAAAGAAGATCGGCATCGATAAATCTCCGAACTACTACAAGGCTAATTTATTTTCTAGAATTTAAATGTCTAAACATTGAAATGGTACCGAATACGAATTTTGAGCTCCGGAAGAGATAGAAATATAGAAACTTTTCATACGCCTTTAATAATTTCTTGATTTCCGAAAGCATATTGAAGTAAACATCATTAGCTGCTATTTTATCTCTTCTGGAAGCTCAAAATTCGTATCAAATATCCATGTTTAAATCGTTTTACCTTAAACTTAAAAATAGTTTGGCCTTTGTAGCCGAAACATAAAATCATATAGACTGAAACATTGAATTTTTTTTATTAGGATTTTGGCGCGCTTGGGAAATTCATGGTAACATAGGAATCAAAAAAGAAAATTCATATTCATATTTTATTTGGCGAAGACAAGTGTGAAAAGAAAAATACCTACATAAATGTTTAAAAGTAATGTATTTATTTTTTAAAATTTCTCAAAAACTACTGAAATTGCCGTTTAATTCTTTACCGAATAGTCCATATTAAAATCAAATAAAACAGTGACCATTTAACGGTAGATAAAAAATAATAAAACTTTTCCGAAAGTTACAAGCATTTCCAATGTTATACAAATCAGGATGGCCAAAAGTACTACCTAATTTCTTGCAACCGCTTGACACGTAATAAACTTAGCGGTTTAATTTTTCACCCAAAACAGTGAAAAAAAGTACTTTTTTCACTTTTTCATAAGATGCCAACATTTCAAGTAAAATTTCTATTTCATAACATTCATAAAATCCAGACAATTATTGATCTGCTTTATTTATATATATTATGCAAGTGAATGTTATTATTTTATTTTTGAATCAGTATCCATGTTCAAATGTTTGACTTTGAACTAAAAATAAGTTTGCCTTGCTTTTGTAATTCCAGAGATTTATCGATGCCGATCTTCTTTACGTAAAAAAATTAGCACGTGAATTATTTTTGAACCAATGAGATTTTATTTTTTTCACGTAATTATAAAAATAGTGTATGAAAGTGTGAAAAGTAAACTTTTTAAAACACGTGTCATTATTTCACTCTCTCGTACCTCGCTCGTGAAATAAAATCCACTAGTTTTAAAAAGTGTTACTTTTCACACTTGTTGCATAAATAACTATTAGTGCAATATAAATAATTAGAAATCAGTAATTTTTATTGTTGTCTCCCGTTAATTTCTCAAGCACCTTACAGAGACCGATTGACCGGAGCCGTATAGCGCGAAAACTATCCTATAAATAGCACATACAGTTTCGCCTCATTCCGATGTGATGCGATAGAAAGATATTTGTGCTATGCGAGTGACACCGTGTTTAGTACGACAGCTGTGAGTAAGTACACTAGAACTAAAGATTCCGAAGAACGCAGTATTTTCCGTGATTACATACTGCGTCTGTTAAATGTACAACTTGAAACATAAAATTTCTATTATACACTGAAACATTGAATTTTTTTTATTAGGGATTTGGCGCGCTTGGCGAAATTCATGGGAACATAGGATCAAAAAGAAATTCATATTCATTTTTTATTTTGGCGAGACATTGTAAAAGAAAAATACCTACAGTAGAAGTTAAAAGTATATGTATTTGATATTTTTAAAATTTCTCAAAAACTACTGAAAATTGCGTTTATTTCTTTTCACCGGAAATAGTCCATATTAAAATCAAATAAAACAGCTGACCATTTTACGGTAGATAAAAAAAAATAAAACTTTTCCGAAAGTTACAAGCATTTCCAATGTTATACAAATCAGGATGGCCAAAAGTACCACCGAATTTCTTGCAACCGCTTGACACGTAATAAACTTAGCGGTTTAATTTTTCACCCAAAACAGTGAAAAAAAGTACTTTTTTCACTTTTTCATAAGATGCCAACATTTCAAGTAAAATTTCTATTTCATAACATTCATAAAATCCAGACAATTATTGATCTGCTTTATTTATATATATTATGCAAGTGAATGTTATTATTTTATTTTTGAATCAGTATCCATGTTCAAATGTTTGACTTTGAACTAAAAAATAAGTTTGCCTTGCTTTTGTAATTCCAGAGATTTATCGATGCCGATCTTCTTTACGTAAAAAAATTAGCACGTGAATTATTTTTGAACCAATGAGATTTTATTTTTTTCACGTAATTATAAAAATAGTGTATGAAACACGTGTGAAAAGTAAACTTTTTAAAACACGTGTCATTATTTCACTCTCTCGTACCTCGCTCGTGAAATAAAATCCACTAGTTTTAAAAAGTGTTACTTTTCACACTTGTTGCATAAATAACTATTAGTGCAATATAAATAATTAGAAATCAGTAATTTTTATTGTTGTCTCCTGTCAATTTCTCAAGCACCTTACAGAGACCGATTGACCGGAGCCGTATAGCGCGAAAACTATCCTATAAATAGCACATACAGTTTCGCCTCATTCCGATGTGATGCGATAGAAAGATATTTGTGCTATGCGAGTGACACCGTGTTTAGTACGACAGCTGAGTAAGTACACTAGAACTAAAGATTCCGAAGAACGCAGTATTTTCCGTGATTACATACTGCGTCTGCTAAATGTACAACTTGAAACATAAAATTTCTATTATACACTGAAACATTGAATTTTTTTATTAGGGATTTGGCGCACTTGGCGAAATTCATGGGAACATAGGATCAAAAAGAAATTCATATTCATTTTTTATTTTGGCGAGGCATTGTAAAAGAAAAATACCTACAGTAGAAGTTAAAAGTATATGTATTTGGTATTTTTAAAATTTCTCAAAAACTACTGAAAATTGCGTTTATTTCTTTTCACCGGAAATAGTAAATATTAAAATCAAATAAAACAGCTGACCATTTTACGGTAGATAAAAAATAAAACTTTTCTGAAAGTTACAAGCATATCCAATGTTATACAAATCAGGATGGCCAAAAGTACCACCGAATTTCTTGCAACCGCTTGACACGTAATAAACTTAGCGGTTTAATTTTTCACCCAAAACAGTGAAAAAAAGTACTTTTTCATAAGATGCCAACCTTTCAAGTAAAATTTCTATTTCATAACATTCATAAAATCCAGACAATTATTGATCTGCTTTATTTATATATATTATGCAAGTGAATGTTATTATTTTATTTTTGAATCAGTATCCATGTTCAAATGTTTGACTTTGAACTAAAAAATAAGTTTGCCTTGCTTTTGTAATTCCAGAGATTTATCGATGCCGATCTTCTTTACGTAAAAAAATTAGCACGTGAATTATTTTTGAACCAGAGATTTTATTTTTTTCACGTAATTATAAAAATAGTGTATGAAACACGTGTGAAAAGTAAACTTTTTAAAACACGAATTTCTTGCAACCGCTTGACACGTAATAAACTTAGCGATTTCATTTTCATCATGGTATATTATTTGTCAAAATAGGCCTTTTGCGAGATAAAAAAAAAGGAATAAACACAATATACAGAAACATTTTTGAGAAATTTTTAAAATACCTAAATTTTCCAGGTTGGTGTACGAATAGTTTTGACTGCCACTCACGAAGACACTTCTACCGAGGCGAACACTTAAATACTGGGTTTTGTGTATGACAATTTTGAACCTTTTTTGGCCAAAAAAAAAATCTGAAAGAAACTTATCTCCCTAAATATTGACTAAAAAATAGATGCTATTTTTAACTAAAATAAATCCATTAAAGCAATTTATAACTTGCAGTAGAAGTTTATTATGCGTATTAAGTAAATATTTACAAAAAGAAAACAAGAAAATAATATCCTAATTAAGGTAATCACTTAGGGATGACTGACGTGAATTTATAAATTATGAACTTTTGATTTGATTTATTATTAAAGAAATTAACAAGGGCACACAAAAGATTTTCGATAAATCTGAGAACGTTAATAGTTTACGTAATTGTTTAAGAATATCTAAAATAATAAAAATAAAATTCCCCGATAACAGTTTCCACAACGTCCGTTAATGGTTCCTTCAAAACGCTTAAATATAGAACCCAGATATAAAAATTAGTATTGATTTCCAACGTTGTAAACAAAACACGCCCACAGACAAAAACTCGCCAACAAAGGCCATAGAGCGCCAACTACAATCAACCCGGCCCGACATTCCACTCTCCTTACCACACTGTTATCAACATTCCATCGCAATCCCCCTCCTCGATAGAAAGCAACAGCAGCTGGTTCTTTTTCTACGCCAACCCTTCGCCTCTCTGCGGGCGCCGGTAGGCTGACCCCTCTCCCCTCCCCCTTCTGTGTGTATGGATGGGGGGGGGGCATAGTTGACCACCTGCCACCCCGGCACAGTATGAGGCGCCCCCTCCCCCTATGGTCGCGTGCCGGATTCAGGTTTCTAGAAGGGGGAGGAGGGGTTCTCAGCATGTTTTTTGTATTCTTGTTAAGAAAAATAAGATCCCGGCAGAAGATAGAACGAAGGATCGCACGCGTTTGCAGAGAGATGGTGGATGAAGTCCCACGCATTTCGGGGGAGAGTGTATTATGAAGGGAATGGACCCAAAGACGCGATAGAAATGGAGTTGCGAAAATCGGTTCCCTGGACTCAAGTTTTGTTGCAAGGCGATGCATTAAAAGCGCACAATTCATTTAGATTTTTAAATAGGTTTAAATATATAGTCCCAATCTTATGTGGTCTTGATTTTTCATCGTATAAATTATATAATTAAAGTAGAACAAATTGAATAACGTTTCAGTGCTCCAGGGACAACATATGTATGAAATATGACGCAAAAGCTTGAAAATTTACTTCGCTGTTATTATATGACTATACCTAATCCTAATGGTAAAAGGCATGTTTAAAATAAAACAATAACGATTAGCATATATGTGGACATTTGACAGGAGAATACGTTTTTTACTTCAATTTTATAAATTAGTTTTAAAAGTAATTAATGCAATACAATATCTACATATTAACAATAAACTACAAATGTCATCTGCCTCGCAATGTTAGCCGCCGACTCACATCACATAGTTTGAAATTCCTTTTTAAACGGATCCAAGTTCAGAGCGTCCTCTGTTACCTTCTCTCGAAAAGCACTTCCGCCGTCTGATGTGTGCAGGGATGGCAACGCAAAGGAACACAAGATCTCGCTTTTTTTTTCAATGCTTCACATCCTTCTTGGATGGCTGGGAAGTTGCCAACAGTGGAAACAAACTCTGCCCCGCTTCCAACCCCCTGGGGTGGCTGTTGTTTTGAAGTTGGAGAAAGGTTATTACTAAAACCCAATGTCCGGTTTTGTGGGAAAACATTAATTGTAATGAGCTTTTAATAAATACGATATCAATATGGAATTTAAAAAAATAACTTATAAAATTACAAATAGGTGTTATACTTAAAAAAAATTACTGTTCTTATCTAATGAGCGGTCTGAAATATTTTTAAAGAGTAATTTTTACCGAAATGTCAAAAATTCTTTTTATGCAAATTGCAACGATTTTCTTGCAATGACGATAGGTCCTCGAGTTCCCCAATGTACCACGATTGTTTATTATACATACAAATAATTTCTTATTCTAAATTTTTGTCTGATATTATTATGCAATTTTACAAACAAAAAAACTATCCCAATTTCATGTGACATTTTTTCTCTTTTCCCCCCTCAGTTCCATAGGGACATTTCCGCTCCAAATATTTCCACCAAATGTCAAGACACAAGATATAGACCCGGGTTATCTCTTCAGTAAGCAAAAAACGAATGACAGGAACTTCTGAAGAATAAAAAAAAAGTCCAGGAGCTTTCGCAACAACTTACATTTAGGCCACATCTATGCTGCTGGTAAATGCGGGCCGTAGGCAAAAGATTTCTGATAGGAAAAGCGCAGGTGCAAGCAATGTTTTGTAGGGAGATGGATATCCCACCTGCTACAAAATTCAATTTCGAGTCCTCTTACCACCCCGCCCACATTTCAAGGTTGCAATCGACTGATAGATGACAGTGTCGCCTTTATAAATGTATGCAATCAAAGGTCATGTTCAGCTATTAATGGAATTCGGAAGATAGAAATATATATTTGAGATGTTTGAACTGCCTTGTGCTTCGAATATTACATCTCTGCATCGACAATCACTTTTATTGAGTAGATTTTTTAAAATAATTGGCCTTTAAACTCTAAAGTCGATTAATAAAATACTGGTAACGGCTTATAAATTAAAGTTTAAAAGAAAATTTGGAGAAAAACATAGATAAGCAGTCGAAACAACATATGATTCGTAAAGTGGTTATCTTCAAGTTAAAATAAAATATTTTATTAAGTCAAGATTATATTACGATACTACCGCCTTGAGCAGGCAGACAAGACATCAAAAGGTCAGAAGTAATATGAGGTACAAATATTATGAACGATATATTCAACGAAATTTCTAATTCCCAATAAAATTAATTTAAAATCCATAATGAATGCCAGCCTCTACGAAATTAAAACCAACCTGAATAACACCAAGTTAAATAAATCAAATACCATTCACTTTCCTATAGAGAAAATAAAGATTCGCATTCGGCAGAGCGAGAAGCTTCTTCCCGACACCATAAGTGAAGGTCGAACCCTGTGGAATGCGCACAATTTTAAGTCGACGGACCCTCCCCCTCCCCCCAGGTGCGGCCTTCATTCAATTAACTTCAAGGTCCCCGGCGGAAGAAAAAAACATCGACGAAAAAATGTTTAAAAAACGCATAAGAAAACTTTTTACATCATCAAATGTTATATCATTTGTTGGGAGAAGAAATGTGGTTGGGTCATTTGAATACGGTCATTATAAAAAAGAAAACATCCCCCTCTACTTCTTTTAATGATTTTACGGCCCCGAAAAATGTTTAGTTAAGAGTTTCATGCGTAATTTTTGTACCTCAATGTGTTAAAAAGTGCGATAGTTGGCATTCTGTTTGCTTAACTTCAGCTTAATTTCTTAAACCTGCTTTCTTTTTATTTAATCCGAAAGAATTTATTTAATGAAAAGTAGGTTATTGACATGGTGGAGATTTTCGTCTGTCCGTCCATTCGTACCCCCTTCCCAATTTTTGTTATAACCATCTGATTTAAAAAAAATCTTTTTTGTTCAAAAGATACCTATGACTTCTTCAGAGACCTATCTTTTGTACTTTTAGCCCTCATGTCTGTAAGAGTTTCCGTCTTTTTGTACTCAGTCCATCTGTCCGTTTACGACCGATTTCAAAAATTCTTTTTTGTTTGAAAGGTATTGAGACGTAAAGAGAGTAAATTTTATATTTATGTCCAGCTGTCTTTCTTTACATAGTTTTGTCCATCCGTCCATTCCCTTTTCATCTTCCGTTCTAACTGTCCGAATTTATTTTATTTTTGTTTGAAAGGTATGATATCAGATTCAGAGAACTATATTTTATGCGCCTTTCTGTCTATCCGTCAATCCGTACCCTCCTTTATCAACTTTCTTTCAAGGCGCCCGATTTTCAAAGGTTTTTTTTTTTGTTTGAAAGATAAGCCATCAGAGAACTTATCTTATAATTTTTGTCCGCCCGTCTGTCTAACCATACCAGAAGAATTCCTTTCAGCATCAAAGTAAAGTTATTTGAGTTCTTTTGAGAAATTTTTGTTTCAAATATTTTATTTTGTAGCGATAAATCGATGAACAACTAAGCAATTAATCTAATTTTGCGAAAAGATAGTTAAAAAACGTGTCCTAAACTCAAATTGGCAAAAGAGAATAAAGGAAGGCATCAAAGGACTTATTACATAATAGTGAAATTGTACTTTTAACGGATTTCTAGTGCGCTAAAATCTATGAAAAGATAAGTAGAATATGTTAATATTTAAAGAAGTTAATTTATAATTTAATAACTCATTCTGCAATTTAGAAGTTAATAAGAAAAACAAAAGGTATTTTTCATTGAAATTTTTTCTGCAAAGTGTATACTCTAATTTGGATACATCAGTGTGGAGTTCAAACATTTTCAGTAACAAATTCGATATTTATAGTTTATTCAATCAAATGTTCATAAAAAAAACAGTAGTATTTGGGCCATATAATTTTAACATGGGATACAGAAGCCTAGCCTTTGAAATCGGAAGCGTACATACATAAACACGGACCGTATCGTATGATCCCTGTATAGTATAACTTTGGAATGCAAAAACACTAAAACAAGCAAATGTATATTATATTACATAATTCACGCATTTTTTTCTCTATTTTTCTTTTAAACCTAGATGACAGCTTCCTTGCATAACTGCATTCCAACCTAGTGATAAGCCGGGAAGAAACAAAAACCGAAGGGGAAAAAAATAGGGAGTGTGCCATTATCATTACTTATTTGTTTTGACTTTACAACTACTTAAGAAAAACGATAGTTCATTGAAAAACGTTTTGCAATTTTTTAATATTACTGTCCTATTTGACAAAAAAAAATAAGCCAACTAAAAATAACCCTGAATTGGTATTATACCTACTTACTATAAGTTATTATTGTGGCTCCTGTGTTGTTCAAATAATTTTATATCATGTTTTATGTAATATAAAAAGTTCTCGAAACAGTTTTTCTGAGAAAATAAAAATAAGTAGGTAAATAAATAATTAAAAATAGGAAAGGTTCCAACTTAAATGATTTTTTTTATCTGAACATTAGATTTTTAGTAAATGAAATATTATAATTCGAGTTTTCATCTCTAGTTGAAGTTTCAATTAAAGGAATGAAACCCGAAATGAACATACTTGTTGGTTATAGTACTTAGTATTTAAACCTAAATAAATTCTAAGAACACAAAATGTAAATAAATAATATTTCTGTTACGAAATTATTGTGGTCAGTTCGACATAACAACACTTTAAGAAAAAGTGCCCCACAGAAAGTAAAACTCAAAATGTAGATCAAAGAACATTTTTAAAAAATAAACATGAATAGGTCGAAAATAAAAGCTCCAACGCAAAGGCTTGACCATGTGCGTACCGAATGGCAGTGGTCGAAGTTTTTGTTTCTGGCTTTGACCTAAAAAGGCCTTATAGAAAAGTAAAAAACCACACACACTGGAGAAGCTGCGAGAACGATTTACTCGTTACCTTCTTTCACCTACTTGCGATTCCGATTCAAACATTATGAGCACAATCGAACCCAGTTTTTTTTCTCATTCTATACGCCGACAAACTGACGCTACACGATGCGACGACCTTTTGCGTTGTTCGCACGGGACGTGTTAGTTTTGCAAACACTGTAGCGTTGATTGTGAGTGTTGGAATTTTTTTTTAATTTGTAGATTAGGTTTGGAGTTAATGCATCACTAGTTCTATAAACCGGTAGATTATTTTGAGTTATATTAAATAAATAAAAAGTTTAGTTTCTAAATACTTATAGACATTTTCAACCACGGAATGCCTCCTTACAAAGAAAATAAAAAGTTTCGTAAAAGAATAAAATATACATTAAAAAATCTAAATGGTTGTGTATAGAAGAATATATAAAAAAATTAAACCGAAAATCTAAAAAAAGATAACTAAAAAAAGCGGGGCCGATAAGGCTTGTATTTCATGTTTTAATTACCATAACATTAATGAAGTCAAAATATTTTTTACAATTAAAATTTAAAACAAGTCAAAAGTTCAGAAAAATGCATCGTATACTCCCGCCACAATCTTTTCCTGAACAACTGAAGCATTCCTGTCTTTCATAAACACGGGCATATCCGCCCTCAAAAAATAATAATAAAAGCTGGCACGGGGGTGCCCCAAACAGATGAGAGAGAAGTCGCAGAGAAGGGACAAAACAAACGAGCGGACCATCTGTCGAACCGTAGGGATGAAGGGGGGGGGGGGGGGTAGGGGCTCAGGAATGCGGTCCTGGCCAGAAAGATAGTATTCTGAAGAAAGCATGGAGGAAAGCGACGGGGGTTTCCGTGCGAGTGGAATTTTTTATGAAATTTAAATGAAGTGCTTTATTTTGTGGAAATTTTTTAAAATATATATGGCGAGACTTCAGTTTGAAAGAAAAAATACAAATATATATTTTTTTTAATTTTCAGGGGATTTTTTTTGGTGATATAGCATTACGCCGCGAGTCTTAAAATATTATTGTGAGTTATTGAGAGCGCTATGCTACGAACATTCACTCCAATGTTCGGCCATTATATACTTTAAATAGCATCATGTTTTAGTACCATAGCAGTTTACTATTTGTAAGCTGCTATGTAAGCATTTTTTCAAATCTGTATTTAGTTCTTCTTATTTGCATAATATTTATAGCCCATGAAAATTTGTAGTAATACAATTTTCCTATTACGAATTGAATTGAATAGATCATTTTTCATAAAAAATTTCTACACCACAAAATGTTCTTAGCAACATTTTTTAATGATAAATATGCCGCCAACTTGTCACTAGTGTTCGAATCAATCGATGTCAATAGTAGAGATAAGAGAAAATAGAATCATGTAATCAGATAAAGAAGATAAGAAGGAATTTAAGGAATGCACATCGATTCAATTGAAAGGTAGAGCTAATCATTAACAAAAGAGATAAACGCTTTAAAATGTAATTGCTCCTTTTCTACAAATGATTACAGAAAAATAACTAAAAATAAAGTGTTTATGGTGCATAAGTGAAAAATAAAATTACATTTCATTAATAAGATTTTAAATGTATAATAAACTTAAACGAAATTTAAAGAAGAACAGAATGCGTAGTAAATAATTTAAAAATAAAAATATATCAATTTGAATATATTTAGATATATCAGTTTTACTCAGAAGTACGAATGATGTTTCAAAGCACACGTTCCGTTTACATACGTAATTTTTTTTTTTTAGAATATTTTTTTATTTGTATAAGAGAAAAGACCTCCCAAACACTTATTTGTTGGACGTACAAAAAAAAACTAGCAATTTAATTTTCAAAATCGACAATTCCTGGACACAGAAAACGGTTTTTTGTTTTTTTTTTACAAAAAACAGACATCGACATTTGACCAACCCAAACCGAAGTTATCTTCGCTAGCAAAGAAGAGCAAAAATGTGATTGAGAAGAAGAGAGGCAGAGGCAAGGCTAAGTTTAGACCAGCGGAAATTCGAGCGAGAGGTAACCCTGGGGCAACTCGCTACATCAGCTATTATGGTGATTGAGGTGTGGGGAGAGGCATTTATTGGGGGGGGGGGGGACATTCCTAACTCTGGTTTCCCTCTTTCGATGGGCAACCCCTCCCTGTTAATTCTACTCGCTTTTTTTTTGTAGCAGAGCAACAGGAATGCCAGTGTCAACAAGTTTCTCTTATTTAATGCGGTGTGTTCATGGTTTCACTTTGGAATAACGACGTCGCACAGCTACATGTAAACTATTAACGATGAGAAGAGTTAGTTGTTTGAATTATCGTCGCACTAGAGCTACACGAAGGCTATTGGCGCCGGGGGTCATACGGGATATTATTCGTCCGACATTTTTTTTGGCTGCACGGTCCGTTTATAGGTCGGCAGTTAATTTGGCGATGCCCGGACCTTTGACCTTCCGCATGCAAAGCGAACGCCTAAACTGACTGGGCTCCCCAGCCCTAAGCAATGAGATGAATCTCGTTAAATTTGTGACTGTGGTCAAGTGCCGAGGCCGCCATCTGATCGGGCACCTCTCATAACATCGTACGTAGGGTCAGCACAATTTGTTCCTCTCCTCATGATCGTATACCAACCAAATATAGGAACTCCATGTATAGGATGGCTAAGACAAAGAACAGATTCGAACTGATAGCCTACTGATCGAAGCCCTACTACTCAGGCACAGGGCATCCGCAATATAAAAGGATTATTTATAATACAAAAATATTAATTATTAATCACAATTTATGATATAATTTTACATCGGGAAAAAAAGAGCTACATACTATTGATACAATAACTAATATTAAATTGTAGTACCGTCAAAGCGGGTATCTTTGGCCAACGCGTCGGAAAAAGATTTGTTCTAAAATTTCTCTGCTCAAAATCATTAGACTTTAAATTAGTTAGCATTTTTAGAAAGGTGGCAACGTTGGCTTTAATTTAATATAAGATTTTTTTCTATTTTAGTTTTGGCAACACCAAAAAAGTGTGTTTTATTTCTGCAAGCGTTGAAGAACAAAAAACTACTTCAGTAAACTTTCATTTAGAATTGTTCGAAAATTATTGAAAATTGAGCAAGTAAATATACTCTATGCGATTCTTTAATCTATTGGGAATAATATCCCACCATTTATTTTATACTATGTTAAATATTTTGAAAGCTGTATTTAATTGTTGGTCACCGGGAAACTTTTGACCACGAATGCGGCTAACTTTGGCCATAGCTACAATGATTTCCTTATGCTATATTACACTTTAAAAAATGAACGAAAAGCGAGATTCTTTTTAACTTAATTTTAAATAATACATTTTAATCTTATTCTTATGGATATTCTATATTATTATGTCTTTTTAAAACTGTTTTTAAACATAATATAGAACGACATTTAAAATTGCTAATGCTAGAAATGTAAACTTTTTAGAATTCCAAATTACTAATATGTTATCTTCTTTTCATTATAATATCGTTTGCGTTTTGATTATGAAAATAATGGGGTTGTTTAATATCGTTTGCGTTTTGATTATGAAAATAATGGGGTTGTTTCACGGAGATTCTGGCAATAGCTTTGCGGTTTTGTTTGCATGTCTATTTTGATGTTTTTAATAATGTTGCCAGCAGTTTTAGAAGAAAAACTACGAAAAAATACCATTTAATTCTAAAATTACAAAAACATACCATAAAAATACTAGCAAAGCGTTTCACGTTTTTTTAAAGTCACTAAAAAGATTCCAAAATGCAGCTAGTATTTTTACGATATTTTTTTGTAATTTTAGAATTTATTTTAGAATTATTCAAAAATTACAAAAAAATATCGTAAAAAAACTAGCTGCATTTTGGAATTTTTAGTGACTTTAAAAAAACGTGAAACGCTTTGCTAGTATTTTTATGGTATGTTTTTGTAATTTTAGAATTAAATGGTATTTTTTCGTAGTTTTTCTTCTAAAACTGCTGGCAACATTATTGAAAACATCAAAATAGACATGCAAACAAAACCGCAAAGCTATTGCCAGATCCTCCGTGAAACAACCCCATTATCATTAAATCTGGTTTTCAAAAATACATTAGTCGATTTTCTTATTAGAACTGTAAATTAATTTTTTAAAATGTCAGCTAAAAGTGTTCTAAAGTATTGCGGCTAAATCATTGGGCGATGCAGCATAAACTGAAACAAATAAGAATTTTTCTTGTATTTATCCTGAAATCACCTAATAAACTTTAAAAACTAATAATTTTAATGTTAAGTAGTTTTATTATTGCAATTTAAATCTATTAGGCAGCCCAAAAAGCAGTAAATGGTACGTTTGGTGAGTATTTCGTGCTTGTGGCCAAAGTTACCCTCCTGGACTCGAATCGTATCCTAATTTTTTAAACTAGTGCCATTTTTTTTTAACTTATAAAATGTAACAAAAATGCCTGCAAATTATTCCTAAAAGTACAATACTTAAAATGCATAGTGATTTTAAAGTGTTTAAATCGGTTTTGTAGTTTAATTTTTATTATTTTGCAAAAAAAACACACAATGATTTTGGTCAAAGTTACCCGCACTGACGGTAATGATAAATTTAAAAATACCATCTGAGAAAACTTATTTTCCTTTTTCGATATTATAAACACGATATTGCTTTTTAAAATCAACAGTTTTCATATTTTTGGTTAAAAATAGATAGCTTTTAAAATTGGTAACTGTAATTTAAATTTTTTTATTTGTACTTGTTAAGTTAATACATTTTATTTTGAATAAACTAAATGATCGTGAACAATACATTAGGTAAATTAACATGCTTTGTATAATCGTTATGTTGATTGATACTGACTATTATTAATAATTCAATAACTTTCGATGAAATTCTGAATTCATATTCTTCGTGCTTAATGAATTTGGAACAAAGAGCAATGCAAAATTAAAATATCGATGTTATGCCATATTTAGGCAGCCTTCAAATATGGTCAATCTTTCTAATATATGAAAAATAAATGCACGCGTTTGTATGTTATCTGAGCTTGATCAACAAGGTCAAGGGGCATGTTCCAGCTCGTTCTCTTAATTTGAAGCGTATTACTTTAAAATATTACTACATACTTAACTCATTACAAGACATATAGAAATGTCTGCAAATTGCCACCACTAATGAAATATTATCAGTATACGATAAATGTATCTTATCCCTTGATTTATTAAAAAATATCGATATTTTAATTTTATAATATAATCCTAAAAAGATATTAATACGATAATAATGTTAATTTCAATAAAAATTCAAGAACAAAAAAATACAAATTCGTTGACGACCTTATAGTGCTATATTACATATATTGCAGAAATATGTAAGGATTCTTATTCCAAGAAACTATTACGGTGAAGTGAATCCGAGAAAAAACGAAGAGAAAAGAAGCAATTATTTAACGAAAACCCCAAAGGCTATTTTTAAAAGTCTGTGGTTATCGTAAAACAATATATTAATAATATATATGATAAATTCACAATATCATATTAGAAATTACAACGAAATATAACTTTCTTTTACAGGAAACTGCAGTGACGAGAGGAAAGAATTATCTTACTTTTCTACCTGCTATCCGAATATACAATAACTTGCTCTTAAAATACCCATTTGGATCATAAGATTATATATCGGCTATACATATTATAAAGGAAAAGAGAGGACTAAGAAAGTTTTGCCATAATTTATTTTTAATATACGATTCTTTATTTAGAACAGAAATTGAAAGGAAAAACACTTTTCACTCAAAATAGTACGAACGAAGGTGGTTTCACTTATTTAATATTTCACAAAAATAAAACATTTTTAATTTATAAATTTCAATTTTTTTTAAAAAGCGCAAGTGTTTTAAAACAACCTCTTCTGCAAATACATTTATATAGTACAGAAAACGCAAACAGCTATCCGTTAAAATTAACATGAACGTCCATACTCCCAGAAAGAAAAACGAATTCCGCGGATATTCCGATAATTGGCGCGTATTTCTTTTCTCAAAAGCATTCCCCTCCGTGCAGCCAACCACAAACATCTTCCAGAATTTCAGAGTTCTGCCTCACTTTTCCAAGAAAGGACTCTTCAAACTGGTACCGTAAGATCAAAGCAAGGTGAGGTTTCTTCCTTAGCAGGAAAGACAGCCTTGAAGAGATGTTAAACTGACCGAGACGCGTCCAAAACAACATTTACGAAGTCATTCTGCATTAGTCAAACAATGACAAAATCGAGTGAAGCAAATTTGAGGCGGAGAAATGACTTATTTAACTCATTAACGACAATTGGCAAGAAAATTAGCTTTTTGCTTAGGTTTATCTAAATAAACAAAATCTAAGACAAATAAAGATCATAGTCCTGAACAATTTATGTAGGACAAATTTAATTATACGAAAAACGAATTAAAAAACGGTAACGTTTTTATTCGAAAATGAAGGTGTAGTAGTAGTCACAAAGTAGTCGTTAATGGGTTAAAAATGATAATAAACACATTCGAAGGAAAGTTTAAACAGTGCTACACAACATAGGTAGTGATATTTGTTACATACACATTTTCAATATAAATTTAGAATTTCATCAAAGAAAGTAATGCTTCTTTTAAAGCTCTACAATTTGCCAATAGAGTTAAAACTTTTACGCTGAATTTTCGCAAACAAAGTTATGTTAAACAGTACAATAGATAATTCGTAACTAATGCAAAAAAAATACATATTTTCGTATCAATGCATCTCCAAACAAAAATTTATTTTAGTCTCAAGGAATTTTCGAAATATAAAGAACTTTTAAAGTGGTTTAATGAGTTCTTAAAATTAATGACTTCGACTGAAAATTATTTAGTAGTGCTTGATTCTAATCACATTAAATCTTAAAACTTTTTAAAACAACCGTTCTTTAAAGTAAAAATTGTTTATACTTATTTTAAAAAACGCCATTTCCAATTATAAATCCTGGAATACCTAAGTTATTAGTACCTAATACCTAAGTTACATTGCAAAAATGATTGAAAAATAAATGATTAGAAAATTAAAGATTAGAAAAATGATTAGAAAAATAAAAGTCGAGCAGGAAATTAAATCCTAACAAGGGTGAATTGCACCTTCAGGCATCGCATCCGGCACCACAAACCCATACCTATCGAATAAAAAAAGCCCGACAAAAGAAAAATGCAGCCGAGTTAAATGGGAAAGGCGACTGCGGAGTCCAGCGAAATGGTCATAAAATAGACGAAGAGAAATTCCATTGCTAGCAGGAAAGAAGAAAAGAACCTGATATTAAAAAGGAGCAACCTTGACACTGAGAAACGGGAAGGTCAAACGCTCCGGCAACAATGTCAGCTAGGTAATAAATAAATACTTGGGCGAAATTTCACGGTTGGTTCGCCAAAACTATTCTATTATAGCAGTAAGAGACCCCCTTCTCTATCTCCTGTGGAAGGGCAGTGTCTCTTTGCGATGATACGTGAAATGGCAATCCGACCACGATTGGCAGTCAAAAGTGATCGTATACACCTGGAAAATTTTGGTATTTTAAAAATTTCTCGAAAAATATGTAAAATATTTTTGATGACTTTTGTAACACATGGTGACTCTAATGATAATAAAAAAAACTCTTGAGCCATCCTCATCTTAAAAATCTGTAACCTATAAAATAACTAGCATTTATCTAAAATATTTTAGAAGGTATTAGCATTTAAAGAAAGCAACTATCCGTTCTTGCGTTTAATATTGTTTGTAATATCTTTATTTTTTTTATTACAATGAATAAAACATTATAATCAGTTGACAAACTGTAAAATTTGTCATTTAAATTTTATTACACGATTTTATTTTAATCTAATTTGGTCGACTCATATATAAGCGGTTGTCTCATTTGTAAAATTGTAGAAAATGCAGATATTTTAATTCGTCACTTTTTTTTAATATTAAAAAGTTTCTTCACTGAGCACGGAAAAGAGGAGCCCCGTCCACAAAGTCAGGAAAGTGCATCTACTATATGTGGTTCTACTGCTCCTATTGTGAATGTTCCCTTTTCTTTTTCCCCTACTTAGAAAAAAACTTTTTAATGCTGAAAAACGACTCGCTAAAATAGCCGCGCTTTCTACAAATGTATATAGATATGAAACAGTTGCTTATATACAAGTTGACCAATTCAGATAAAACCATGCAAAAACAAATTGAAAACATCTTGTAATTCTTGTACTCATGAGTAGAACAGTTACTATTAATAATCATAACGTTTTTATAATCAATATTTTGCTTTAAAATTTTTTATTATATATATATTTCTCACAGTTTTTCAATTGGTTATATAAAGCTTAGTTTATTTTTTTCCCCAAAACAAAGAAGTTATAAACAATATTAAACACAAAAACGGATTGTTGCCTTCTTTAAATGCTTTATACTTACCTAAATACCTAGATAAATGCTAGTATTTTAACAAAAATTTACCCCCCCCCCCCTTTTTTTTGTCTAGTTAGTAATTCATTAAAAGGGCTAATTTTTTTTAACGATTTTTAGAATGACGGTTTTTCAAAATGTTTTTGTTTTTATCATCAGATCCATTCTGCGTACCACCTAACTGCATTAGAGACAGTATTTATGTGCGAAAAATTGCACCGTAAGCGTAACACATTTCGCATATTTTTTTAGTAGTTTTGAGAAATTTTAAAAAATACCAAAACTTCCTAGGTGTACGATCACTTGACCAACTGTAAGATAAAAAACAACATTGGGTAGTATATTTAAAACTTAAATAGGTTTAATTATAGTCGCAGTAGAATTAAACGAAATTATTGAAAAAAAAATACTCCATCCACAAAAAAATTCTCCAAACTCATGAGTCTACCTACAGCGCATAACTGGACAATTCGCAATAATGGCGTGCTTATAGAATTCATTTAGTTAAGCGATTTTAGAATCACCCGAGTTTGGCAATTTTTTTTAAGCATAATTGAAGTTCTAAAATTTAAAAAAAAATTACACTTTACGATAGCCGGTTTCTGGATATTACGGTTGTATGAGTTCTGGTCGCATATATGGAGGAGTTTCTAAATTTTATAATCGCCGCAATTTTGAGGTTTTACGAAGTTCTTCGTTGATAGCTGAAGATTTGTGCTTTCAAGAAAATTGTTTTGGGCGAGAATCGTTGGAAACCACGGTATAGGAGTTAGTATTAATGATTTGAAAAAAACCTAGTCACGGTAGTTGCGATTACATTCATATTTTTGTCGCAAAATTAAAAGATTAAGTTGCATTTTGCTACTAGCGACCATAAATTTCGAACTTTGGTCAACGGTCCTCGTAGTATTGAACTGTGACTAAAAGGACGAGGACGTCACCATAGTCATCGTACGCAGCACTACTTTGGAAATTACATTTAGATTAAAAAGCACTTTTTTTCTAATCTAAAACACATTAGCAACTTATTAAAACACGATTTCTGTAAAATTAATAAAAGATAAAACATACATTTGCTATAAAATTGTATAAAGTACGTTTATTTTCATGTCTCATCAAAAATAAAAGTTAGTCTTTTTGGTAACGAGCATTTGCTGCAGTTTTTATAGAGCGTTGATTGGGAACCTATCCTTCAAAAACAACTTTACTCAATCATTAAATTAAAATAATAATCACATATTTTTAAAATTATCTTTGTACGAATATGTCATTATAAATACAGTAATAGCTTATCGGTCTAGAGATTGTCGATTCTTCTAACAACGCACACATGATTTATATAAATATATAATTTGTTTAACGTTTTGAAGTATTAAGGATTTGGGAATTATTTTAGAATTAAAACCCTATTTCAGAAAAACATTAAAAAATACTATTGAAATAAAATGAATTGGAGGATAATGAGGAAAATGAATTGGAATCTAATTTTTAGGAGGCCGGACCCAACAAAAACGCATTTTTACACAGGATCCCCCAGTAAACTTACAGTGGGATTGGATTTGAGACCTTAAGCTGCATTCCTTGCCATCGAGATGCGTAAAGTCACGCAGGGGATTCATGTCAAGCGAACAATATAACACCAAATACCAAAGTGGCGGAGGAATACATCGTCGCTTTGGGAATAAACGAGTTTTGAGCCCTTTTTCGAAAGGGACATTTCCATTCTAGTATAACTTGGCTGGTTCCGAGATATGTAGTACCTCTAATTGCAGATGCCGAGAAGACAATTAGCATGCGGTCTCGCGAATCGATGGGGGGAGAGCTGTGATGCGCGTCTTAATATGAAGTTTTGTTTTTTAAAAAAGAACTCGTGGAAACACCCAATTTTTCCCTTAGGTGATTTACCCGTACCCCATAAATGTTTACAAGGTATATGTTGTTTTAAAGTGCGAACAAAATCGTTCTAGAGATCCGTTTGACATGGAACAAGGTATCCATAACTATTATTCAATGTTAACTCTCAAAATTACCAAGGAAAGTTATACTTTTCACTGTATATCTATAAAGAAGTAGCATTGAATGACTCACGAATCAACTCCCAGCCAAAACGGTTGGAGGCACAGATTCCAAATTTTAAGAGCTTATTCTTTTTGTACTGAAATGGTCATTTAAGAAGAGAAATATGGATATTCGAACAACAATGCATCTAGAAGGGCAAATTGTGAGCAGATTTAATCATAGGAATAGCATTAGTGCATTGTTGTAAGCTAAAGGCATTCCTGGCAAGTTTTAATTTGAAAGAAATTTCGACGCGAGCGATAATTAAGTATAAAGTACTTAAGTACGATAAAACGCGTTTAATGTGACAAAATTCAAATTTAAACGTTATCGTATTTTTTTTAATTATTTAAAATCGTTATTAGATTTTCAATGCTTATAGTCACACATTTAATCTACTCGATTCCAATATTTTCAAATTTGATTTAATTTAGAGAGTAATTAAAACTAAAAAAAGTTTATAAGAGAATTATTTTAATAAACGTTTTTAATTTTGCTGTTTAAAGAGGGAAATACTGAGGAACATTTATGAACAAATGTGGATTTTGTACTTCATAAAAACGACCAGGATTCAGTCCGACATTCAAATAAAAAAATGGTGACATTAGCAGGAGGGAAGGGGGATCTCTTATAAACGTTAATTAGGAATTCGTAATAAAATATATTAAGGCGATTTCTTAACTTTGATAATTTAAATCTGCGAAAAATCTTAATGTGACTGTTTACCACATTACATTTCTGTTACATTTTCGAAATCAGCATTCTTATATAAATAAGAAAAAAACCATGGCACTTTAGTTCACAGGTACCAAAAGTTGACATTTGCAGGCTGGCATTATTATTCCACTGAATTTGAATTTAAGCTTTTGGTCAGTTATTATCCTTTGTTTCTGATGCTGCTTCTTTTGGTCTTCGATTTGGTTTATTTGTATCATTTGTTGTTAAGTAGTATTATTTTAATGACACTATATTTGAGTATAAAAATTTGCTATAAGTTGAAACTCTTATTGTATCTGATTGCCAACCACATAACCAATACCTAATTGCATCCAAGTGATTTATTATTATACATGAAGCCTAATACAATGTAAAAAAAAAAAATTAATTTAATTTACCTTAAATACTAAAAAATTATTTTTGAACTAGTACACTAAAACTGCTTTGCTTTTTTTTTCTCAATCAAAGAAAATGAAATAGTGGAGAAGGTTGTAAGATTTTTTTGTAAATCCCATTTGAAAAACTATAAAAATAGAGGTTTTATTAACTTTTCAAAATGAATTAAATTTACAAAAAAGAAAAATTCCAAGGTTATTGTAAAAAGCAGCATTTGGCTGGCCAAAAAAGGGTTATTTTTGAAAGGTTGATTTAATGGATATCAGTGTCTGATTTAAGAGTAAGATGCTTATAGGCTAACAAACGTTTTCATTTGCCACCCTCTCTATAGTATAGATTTACTTTAATACAATTGTTTAATACAACAAAAGACAAAGGATAAGAGCTTATAAGGATTTTTCTCCATCTTTTTTAGACATAACGATCATATAGTTTTCAGAATTTCAGATAAAACTAATTTTGGTAGTTTACATACATAATTTTTGACTAAATTAAATATTAGGCTACTACTGCTTCTAAATTTGCCTCTCTAGGCTGCAGCATACTTAAATTACGAGACATTCAAATGATAAAACTGCCATAAATTAGTTATAAATAAAACTTTATATGTTCATAAACGTTTTTTAATGACTAAAGAAGGGTTATTCAGGCAAGGTATAAAGGATACCTTTAATGAAATATTCAAAAGCTTGCAAATTTCAGATAAGAAAAAATAGTTACTAATTTCCTACTGTTTTGAAAAACATTTAATGGTAGTATTTGCTATTATTAATTTCCAACATAACTTTGATAGACAATTAAAATATACAATATAACTGCTTTATAACCTTTTCCCTAATGAACAAAAAACTATACATTTTTTTTGTAATAACCTATTTTTCAAAAAATAAATATTTAAGTGCATGCTTTGCTATACAAGGATATTTTTTAAAATTATCATTTAATATTTGCTGATGGGTGCATCAATTCAGTGGGATTTAAGGATTAAAGCCCCAAAAATATACAGGGTGAAGCAAATAAAACCGGCCCCAACGTGGAGATAAGAATACGACAGAAATGTTTCCAAGTCAAAAACCAATACAAAAACAGGTTTGCTAACATGAAGCGATTGATCGCTTCAATATTAAGCCCAAACAAACGCTTGGCGACTTATTTGACGGCAACTACGCTATGGTTGGAAAAGCTAGTTGAAATGAAATATAAACAAGGTTTGAGAGCTGATCAAAAAAGTTCCCACTAGTGATTATTTCGGTTGTTATTTATCGTAAAGAATCAGACCTTTTTGTTTTTGTTAATGCAAAACATTCTAAATTGATTGCAAAACCCAGAATCTGGTGTTCAGACCCGTTTCAGAATGTTTTTGAACTTGTTGACAGCAGATCCAGGCTGACGCCATTTCGTAACTGACCGTTGCCTAGTACTCTTTTTTGGCACTTTTACACATTTAAATTCTTGAACAAACAACTTGTCACATTTTTTCCATGAATTCATTTTAATATAATTTTCTACAATGAACACTCTCTGCTGTACTGTGAGTTTCATCTTCATCTGTGAATTGATATCCTTACACTCACACAGTCGCAACTCACACTGACGCTCTACGATCTGAACTGGCCAATAGTCCATGAGTAGCTCTAATGTGATGCTAATCCAATCCAACCAATGCAAAAACAGGTTTGTCAAGTGAAACCATTGTACGCTTGAATAATCTTTTATTTCGACTTGAAAGCTTTCAGGCAGCTTCAAGAGTTTTTCTCGACAAGCATTTTAACGTATTCCTATCTCTAGACCGGGGCCGGTTTTATTTGCCTCACCCTGTACATTACTTGTGTACAGTGAATGTCCAAACAAGCTCTGTTTGTTCTTTGTTTTTAATAGTAAATTTTGATGTTTTTTATGCCCAATGCTTAATAGATTTAAAGCTGAAAAAACAGTGTTTTGCAAAACCTCCGAAATCGTGAGGCTTGACGCTCATACAGCTTCTTTTTTTTATACAAATACACCACTAAAACTTGTCAGCTGCTTTTAAATCAGTATTTTTGAGAAGCTTGAACCTTTGTGTTTATAATAAGAAAGCTAGCATTAAGAATAACTGTTAATTAAAGATGTAAAGTGAATTATATAAAGTCCTGAAGCAAAGAGGATATGACCATGAAAACAAAAATAGTAAGTACTTACCTCTGTATGTCCCATGGCAATTAAATGTTTAAAGGCTTGCTGCACACTGAGATTCTGGTTCAATCCATTTGAGCCCGGCAACCCAGAACCCCAGCTATGGGTGGCCTGGCTCGCACCACTACTTTCACTAGCACTACTGCTGGCACTGCTAAACTCATAGATCCCCTCCCCGTGCGCATCGTTTGGGGTCGCGTAGGGCTTGAGGCTATTCCGAATCTCCTCCAGCGCCTTTTCGCGGTATCCGTCTCTCGAGGACTTGACCGCGGTACCATTCTGCTGGGCCTGCGGGACCGCAACGCCGCCGTTGACCGGGCCGTCGTTTTTACGGTGCAGGGACTCTGCACGCTTTACGGCAGTGGAGGCGACCGAGTAGACGGCCGACGCCACCGACACGCCGAGCTCGGTGGTGACCCGCGCACAGGACACAGGAGGTCCGACTTCCCTGCGTGGCGGTGCATGGCCCGCGTTGTCCCGGATCATGGGCGGCATGGCGTCGCTCGAGAAGGGGTGGTTGTTGTTGTGGGCATTCTGTTGCAGGAACTTCGCTTTGCGGTTGTCCTCTTGATTGATCATATGTACAGGTGCAGCTGCAGTCGAAGAGTTTGACTTGTGTTACACTTTAGCCTGTGGTGCTTTACATCACTAGGATAGTAGTGACGAGGTGATCAAACAAGACTAAAGTAGGACCCCGTAAGGGCTTTTTCTTACGCATTTTGGACGATGGGGTCGGGACTTTTTATCAAAAACAAGATACTGTAATGGTTGATGTGGAACATTTTCTTCTGCGGCGGCAAAACGGAAATCATTTGAAGTTAATCCATTACAAGGCACTTAGTAAGCTCAACAATATTATTTGAGCATCCGAAAAATGTGAAACACCACACTGCACTTTGATTGTAAAGGTAATCCGAGGCACAAATGAGAAATATCCTATTGAGATTGTCTCCATATCATGGCCACTTGATCTGAAACAAATAATTAGAGATTTAAAACTTGCTCTTAACCATAACTAAAAAATTGGTACACATAAACTCAAATAAAAAAAAAAGCCCTGTTAATTTAACAGACAATATATTGAAGTCCTTTGTTTACTAATAAAATATAAACACAAAATTTACTTTAGACAAGTATTTATTCATGTATATGTGCAAAGAAAATTTAAAGATTACATATATTTTGCTAGAAATATATAGGTATTCTGAGCATTTTAATTTAGAATCTGTAAACAATTATGTATGAAACATATAACTAAACAACCAATACTAAAACTATTATAAACACTAAATCCGAATTAACATATTTGTGTGAAAGCTTAGAAATGTGTTGATTAATTTAAGTAATTATTTTTAAAAAAAAACGTTAATTTTAAAATATAGGTACTACATAGCATAAACGGCGCAAAAGTAAAGCAAACAAATTGAAATTTTCAGTTTAATAATATTTAGTTAACGATCAATCATTACCTATATCAATTTTTTATTAACTTTATTTTACTACTATAACTTTTTCCAAAACAAATACGAGAGATGTTTATGATTTAAAACGAAAAGCATATGCAAATTATGAATATTAAAAAGAAAAATAAATAAGTTTTGTAATCGGAAACATTGCAACAAAATATATCATCCAAACATTTAAAGTATTTCAATTCGACTTCAAAACCGAAAATAGAGTGGAGACTAGGCAAAAACACAACGTCAACAAAAGATCCGATTAACCACTTAAAAACGCGCCTTTAGGCGATGAAAAACTTCACTTGTATTCCTACGAGATCAAAGACAAAGTATTCGCTACTTACATGGAAGAAACTAGTCAAAGAATTTGAAAAGCATTTAAAAACAACCTTGATAGCTACCATAAAATGTCATCCGACAAAACAGACAGAAGGAATGCTGCTCCAATGCGAAATCGCGTTGATTGGTCACTTACCCCAAGCACAAAACACATAGAAGTTTCAGAATCTGCTATAAAAATATCCGATATCACAACAAAAGGGACTGGTAAATTCTGAGATTTTTTTTAAATTCTTGTTTATTCCTTGGTTAAGTTACTTTAAATATAGGATTATGTTAAAGCGGCAGTGATGTTAAAATATACGTCCGCTATTGCTACTGCCAATAACCACATACCACAGTCACAGAATAAAAACAGCATTCCATTAACTGTTGCCATAAGATCATTTTTCTCATAAATGTTCTCGTAGTTTTTGTTTTTCTTTTTTTCTTGTATGCAGAAACCATATGAATGTAATTTTACAGGGCACTTTTTCAATAACAATGCAATGTTTTCTGTATAATTTAGTATTTTCATGCATGTAGTGAACATAGCTGAAACATTACAGTATTTTTTTAATTAAATGTTTAAAACTTTTTAAAATGTCGTCTGCACTGTTGCTTTTTCTAGGTATAGTTTTTCAAGTGTGACGTCAAAAATTTCGACGAATGGGTATAAAGATATTTAAGGCACGCCATTGAACTTAACCATTGAACACATTCGATGGTACGAAGTTAAAAACTTCACTTTGAGACCACAAAGCACAGGAAACAAAATTTTTAAAAATGCCTCTTCTTAAAAAATGATACAGGCATACATGTATAGATAATTCAGTTCCTTAGGATGATTCATTATTCCAATCATATAATTCTAAACTAATTATTTCACTCTCTTTCATATCAAAATATTAAAATGTCTAACAATCGAGTTTTCGAGCTAAAATATTTTCATTATTTTCCACCTTATTTTTTTTTGTCATGTATTTGAGAATACTAAATGGTCTGGTCAAATGCTATAATCAGGACCTGATTTCTGGCAGGGAAAACGGGGTACGTGCCCAGAGCCCCCCACTTTAAGGAGGCCCCCATTTTTTTTTTTTTTTCATGAGCAATTATGCTCAATATAACTGCCCCCAAACTTAACTTTTTAATATGAAGTATGCAAAAAAAATTAAATTCATGAACAAAAGTTGACTAGAAAATTATGTTTAAACTCGGAATTAATTAATTAATTAATTAATTAATTAATTCATAAAAAATATTTATTTTTGGGAGATTAAGCAGGCTTTCCAACAGTTGGCCCCTCTGCTATTTACCGAGCTTTTAGTTTCCAAAACTTGCAAATTTTCGAGATATGCCCCAATATCAAAGCCTATGGAAAGTAGAATTTTTCAAATCTTCGAGATTTCGTTATATCTCGAGTAAAGATTGTTACAATGTGCCGATCGATAAATTATTGGTCGGACCATTCATCAAAATTTATATCTTTTGTTAATTTAATTTTAAAGAGAATTATTTAGTGCTAACCATATATTATTGATTTATATTTAATCCAAAACTAAACTGAGCGTAAAATTAGTATTTATTACAAATCAGCTGGATTTAAAGTCACCTTAGTAGCGATACAATTCAACCTCAATCCATATAAAAAAACAACATTAAATTGCTTTTTTAGGGAAAAAATGGTTTAAACAACCGAATTCAAGATACGCTGTTCTGTTTAGGAAGATTTCTGGACTTACAGGATGCACTCTCTCTGCTCAGTCACTCTAACAGCGAACAACTTCGCTTCTCGCCGTAAAATCAAACAGTGTTATTTACAATTAGAAAATGCGTCAAAAGTGACAAAAAGCCTTGTTTAGTGGAACCACCGAACGCAAATCTTAATATAAAGCGACTCACATACTCTGCAGTCAAAACTTTACACCATTGTGGATGGTGGATGTAAAAGAACTTCAGTTCTCGCCCTCACTACACTTCGTATTTTTTTTATACTAGGGGCTGGCGCCCCCTGGGCGAAAAAGCTCGCACAACACTGGATTACCCCCCCCCCCCCCCCGTGATGTTATGTAGAAGCATTGGGTGTTCTACCTTTAAATTTTTTTTTCAGTTACTAAATTTTTAAGGGTGTGAGCGGTATCCGAAGATTTTAAAATAGTTTTGTCATAAATTATTCTAAAATTTTTTAAGTTGTATTACTTTTTTAGGTAAAATAAACTATTCAAGCTCGCACCCTTGGATTGCTGCGCAATCTCACTGGCTCGCAAGCTTGCATTCTTCCTTTCTGCTCCCTGCACTCTATCGCTCGCCAACCCCCGAAAATTTTGGACTTGTAATTTTGGACGGGGGGGGGGGGGGGGGGGGCAAATAATATAATATATTTGTAATAATGAAGGGTAATTCATTTTTTTTTTTAAATTCGAATGAATTAAGAATAAAACTGAAATATTATAAATCAGTTTTTCCGAAGTAAACTAGTTTTGATTTATCAAATAGGGTATACTCCAATATGAGTACACCAAAAATAGTACAAATTAAAAGGATTTTTAATGCAATATATTTTATTTAAAAAATGACCGGTTAGGTCACTTTTCAAATGATTCGAAATAATAGCTGGACACGCCGCTCATTTTTGTCCTGTGGGCAGACAAGAATTTTAGTTAGAGCAAAGAAAAGGATGACTGAGAAGAAAGTTTTTGTTTCATTTATTTCCTGTTTCGTCTGGATGAACCCCTCACTTCCATTCCCTTATCTTTTTTCTGGATCTCCCGCGCCTCCTTCTACCCCACTTATAGCAAAAGACCAGGGCCAAAGGGTCAATAAAAACAGAGTATATTCCTACTTTTTCTATGACACAGGCAGAAAACACTGCGCGACACTACAGACCACAGAGCGGGTTTATTTGTGTGGAAAATAGTCACATTCGTCTAATTCATCCCTAGTAATCATTCTCGTACTTGAAGCTTAAAACCCAAGTAGTTTGAATTGCGTTTCTCTTTTTTTTGCCAAATAAATTATATTATTTTTTAATAAATTGTTTATCAAAAATAAATAATGACAAATTTTGTATCGAAAATAAATTTTGGTTATTGAAAGTAAACAATGATTATAATTCGTTATCTTTTATATTATTAATTATTTTCTCCATTTGTTTATAACAATTATTATTTTGTTATGTTATTTGTAGTGGTGAATATAAAGTTAGGTTTCTATTTGTTAATTAATACCTATTTAAATTGAAAGCCTTAGATTTCCCCGAGACACTTTTAATTTTTGCTTTAGAGTAAGAGGTTTAAGAGGTCATAGTTACTAAAGTTAAGAGTTCAAAATCATTATAATGAAATTATTTGATTTTTAATGATTTAATATTTAATAGAATTGTTAATTAATACAATTAACTAGAAATTTAAGTTAAAATTAAAACTAAATAACTATATTCTATTTATCCTTGATTAATTAACCCTTGATTTTTTATTAATCATAACTAATATAGTTTTGGCCAAAGCAAGTGGGCAATATCGAACTTTTGTAACGAAATTTGAAACCGCGGTCAAGTGACGCTGGAAACGGGAGGGGTGGGATACTAATGAATTAGGGGCCCGAACTAAGTTGCATATGGGCTCATAAATCTTGTCGGCGGCCCTGCTTGTAACATCAATATTTCATCCTGTTATGGATGCGAACACTTTAAAAGCCCATACTTTAACATAGAGACTAATTTTTATTTTTAATTAAAAAACTAATTGGAAATTTGAAAAAAAAGGCATCGAGGCTAAGGGAGACACACCTTCCAGAAAATTTCTGGACTTGTAACATCAATATTTCATCCTGTTATGGCTGCTAACACTTTAAAATAGCTTACTTTTTTTTTAATATAGAGAGATAATTTTAATAACCGTTATCTATTATATCCCTTTGTGTAGGAAGATGAAATGATTTGGTCACAGTCGATATAAAAACTTCTTGTTCGGAAACATCTTACCAAATCGAAATCTCCAGTCTGCCCGAAATCATAGGGAATGCAAACTCAGAGTACTCCCTTAACTTCAAATCCGTTAATTTAGAACTCATATTTAACTCCAGTTTTAATGTAAGATTTTGTGGTATGCGTTTCAATCTACAACGGCGGTTCCCAACCTGGGGGCGATCGCCCCCAAGTGGGCGATTTGTGTTATCAAGGGGGCAAAAAATACTTGAGGGGCGATGAGTATTCAAAGGGGGAAAACTAAAATAATGTACCTTTGTACAGTAAAACCATTCTCCAACCATAACCAAACCCGTCAATTTTTACTTTACACTCTCTTAAATTTTCTAGAAATCAGTAAAAATATCGTAGTTAATTATTTCACTTTTGTTCTTTAAAAATATGTGTTTTATGTTTTTTCTATTTTATTTAAAAGTGACCGGATAAAGCTTCTTTGGTTGTTCCTATAAACGGTAGTAAGTGTTATAAAACTGTTTTATAGTTACACTTTAACTCAAATTATGATTAGACATAACATGAAAATTAAAAGGGGGCGATGGATGTTAATCAACCTAAAATACGAGGCGATGGTACAGAAAAGGTTGGGAACCACTGATCTACAATCAAGTGTTATCCGTTAAACTGAAAAGATCAAAAAGATAAGTCAACAGCCACTTGATTTAAATCTCTAACCAGTCTACTAGTCTATAAGTCTACTAGTAGCTATTAGTTGATGATACCCTGTTTTGGATATCGCTAATCTAAGTGTCGCTAAAAACTTAATGAAAAATTTAAAATTTATCCCTGCCAAATTAACAAGTGAGGTAGGGATAGGATAAAAACCTCAATAAATGCAGTTTCAAATGTATTTAACTTCAGAATTACCACAGTCTTTAATTTTTTTTAAGCAAGTAACAAAATAAAGTATTGTAAATAACAATAAAAATTGCAGCCTATGCATAGCATTTTGTCATATTTATTACTGATTATAAAAAGTTTCTGTAAAATTAAACTAACAATACTAAATAAATAGGACATTTTGCTATTAATTACTTGTACTTTCATGTCATAGTTTTGAAATTTATATCATTCAATTTATTATATCCTAACAAAAGTCTTGCAAATTCCTCGATTATAACTTCACATATCTTCATTTGATGGAATCTGCATTTTTTTTATTAAAGCTGAAGTGTCTGAAGATATTAAAATAGGTATTTTTTGTTTCATTAATTTAGATAAAACAGGATTTTATGAGCGAACTTGCTGATTTTTTTTCTATTGTGAATCCATAATACTCAATTTGATTCAATTTTTTAACAATAAAATAATCACTGAAAATAAAGTTATGTATATTTTGTTAACATCCAGCAATAAGTATGAGTGAAGGTTTTTGTACTTATTTACATACACAAAGAAACAATTCATAAACTATTGTTATTTTTAACTGAGATTTTGCACTATTTTTTTAAACTAAATTTCAGACTTCTATTAAAAAAAGCATTCAAAATATTAAATTTTTAACTGAAAATGGATACAATAACAATAAATAACTTATCAATGTCTTTAAACTTCAGTTTTTTTGTATGTATATACAGAATAAAAAATAATAATTTCACAAAATAATTAATATTAGTTATTTTTATTGAGATTCTGCACTAGTTTTTTAAAACTACATTTCACAGACTTCTATTAAAAAAAGCACTACACTTTTAATAACATTTAACTGATACAATAACAATAAATTATGAATGTCATTCAAAATTTTGGCTTTTATTAGGGAAATTTTGTAAAATGATACATGCTTTTCAATTCTCATAATAAAATTACACAACATTTTAAAGTGTAGTAACTTAAAACAAAATAAAAGTACTATCTTTATATTAAAAACAATACATTTACAATTAATGATAGATACATAAAATTACACTATAGATGGGATCATTACAAATCAGTTTGTAACATATTAGTTATAAATTCTTTTTTTTGAAAAACAAATTGAAATAAACGAAATTGAAAACTTCAAAAAATAAAGCATAGGATTACCACAGACTAGCAAACATTTAATAAATAAATATCATAATCAAAATTACAAATGACAAAGTTAAATGAGCTTTGTTCTGGAGAAAACTAGTGCTGTCATTTGAACAGGAGTCTTCAGACACAAATTCAGTTTTAGACAAAAGCCATCTCAAACCTCTCTGTCTGCCTTGCTTCTGAAGTTCAATTCCAACCGTGTTTCTTGATTTCATATTGAACCAATTAAGCCATTCTTTCTAAAATATATATTTAAAATTAATATAATCATTAATAGTATTGTGATTTAATATGATATAGCACATATGGAAAGTTTAAAACTTTTGTTAACATTGTCTTTAATCTAGAGAGAAAATCTATGATTATAAATTTTAAAAAAGCCCAATTATTAAAAAAAATAATAGGCACAAACAGTTTTTTCATCAAATTTCATAATAATCTAATAATTATTTATAAATGTTCACCAATAATTAATTATTTTTGGTCAATTTGAACGACTTCAGACATACTGGTATATTTTTCTTAAGAGGGATTGTCAGTCCCATAGAGCTAATGCATTTGTTTTCTAATCACAACTTCCGCAGAAGTATTGCTTTGCCATATTAGCCCTTTTTTTCCCAGGTATGAGAATCAAAATAACATCGAAATGAAACACATTTTGAAACGAAAATGTTATGTAGTTATTTAATTATATATTTTTAAGTTTTAAAATGCCAAAAATTACAAGCAGATGGCGACACTATTTTAAAACTTTATCAATTAATAATTAAATAACCGGATGTTATTTTCTATTCAATTTTGTTTTAAATTGATGTTATGATGATTCTCATACCTGGTGAAAATGGGATAACATGGCAAAACAATACTTTTACAAAAATTGTGATTTCAAAACTAATGCATTATCTCTATGGGACTGACAGTCCCTCTTAATCAAAGTTACAAATAAAATACAACAACTATTTCTATAGTTTTGAACTAATTATTCATGTTGCAATGCTTTAGAAAGGGTTTTGAACCTACTTGTTTTTTGCTCATAATACTCAGATCTATTAGCTTGGGTTCAAAAGGCACAAACGACACAGGTTCAAATGTGTAGTACTTTTTATTATTAAAATGATACTGAAAGAATTAGAATTTATTGTAACAATAAATATATATATATAATGTATACAAAAGCAAATGCATATATATTTATAAAAAAAATATCTTACGGGTGTGTTAGCTTTGACAACCATCATCATATTTTCAATTCTTACACCAAATTTGTCTTTTTCGTAGTAACCAGGTTCTAAAACAAAATGAAAGGACAAATTAAAAGTTTAATATTTTTCACAAATTCAAAAATTAGAAAAAAGAATATAAAACATATGGTAGTTATAATGATAAAAAATATGTGTTTGGTTCTCATGGTTAGTGATACGAGTCAGATAAAAACTAATTTCTTAATTTTTCCCTATAATATAGCATTTGAAATAACTTAACCTGGAAAAACTATCGAGAAATTAAAAATATCCAGTTATTTTGGGGTATTTACCCTTATTTGGGTCATTCTCAAAAAGGTGTCCCACAGCTTTCATTGCTTATAGAATTTTTAATTTTATTGTTACGGAAAATTTTCACTTGGACTGCATAAAAGAACGAACTTTTAAGTTATTGTACCAATGTTTTAAAAATAGAAAAATTCTAAACCAAAAGTTGGAGATTTCATTTAAAGGAGCATATTCGGTAAAATTCACGCATTCCATGACGAAAAATGAAAGAACAAGAAGATAATTGCAGCTAGTATTTTTACGATATTTTTTTGTAATTTAAGAATTATTCTATACTAGCTGCATTTTGGAATCTTTTTAGTGACTTTAAAAAAACGTGAAACGCTTTGCTAGTATTTTTATGGTATGATTATGTAATTTTAGAATTAAATGGTATTTTTTCGTAGTGTTTTTCTCCTAAAACTGGTGGCAACATTGTTGAAAGACATCAAAATAGACATGAAAACAAAACCGCAGAGCTATTGCCAGATCCTCCGTGAAACAACCCTATTATATAAAAAATAATTATTAACACACGATTCAATGGAGCAATTCATTTTGCTATAAAAAAAAAGAGAAAAAAAATCGTTTGCCTTTTCCCGTTGTCACTGCCACATTTTCTTTTTTATATAATGAAAAACACAAATATGAAATTTACGTTAATATTACGGATGTAAAATTAGACCACAACCTAAACTACTCCAACTACATTCGTTTTAAAAAATATAAACCTATTTGTTCCACCCTGCAAAGGATCCCGTTGCAAAGAACCATCCAAAAAGAAGCATTGTCATTAACCGTAGTTCAAACTAAGAAATCAGGAGCACTGTTATCAAAATATTTATACTGTAGAAAATTTGAAGTTAAAAGAAATTCGAGTGTGGTGTCTGTACGTATATTTTATCTCGTCTGTTTTCTTACTCTCGGTATAACAGCTTTGCGGTAAGTGAAAAATTTGAATTAAGGCATAAACTATTAAAAACAAATTACAGATTTTGTGGAGTTTCATTAGAGAGGTGAATTCTAAATGAAATAGTAAAAAATATTTAAAATAAAAACAACTTTTTTTTTTAACATTGGAAGTTAGAATTGTAAAATTTTTTGAGAATGACCCATTTATAAATACCCAGGTATTTTACTCATGGTAAGACATGCGCAGGGCTGGGCGGTAACACGTTACTTGTAATAATTACTTTTTACAGTAATCTTATAGGTAATTCGTTACAATTGAGAACCCAGTAATTTTACAGGTAATTTGTTACATAATTTTCGAAAAAGTAATCTTTGTTACAGTAGCGCATTACTTTCATTAATTTTATCATCAACACTTTAATAAATGTCCAAAACAAAAAGAAAATGCTTAAAAAAAACGAAATAAAAAAAACTTTCACGTACTCTTTGCTAAGAGGAGAAATATTGTTAACACAAAAATGAAACGTTCCCTACTGATTGCAGTGATTAAACACTCATCTAGCAGTGATGATGATTTTTTTGAGAATGTAAAAACTAGACATCCTTCCGTCGAAGCCAATTTTGAGTTGTCTACATTTTTCCAAAGTAACGACCATAATATTACTGCATTCTGTACCCTACTATCAATTAAAAGCATGTTCATAAAATGTAATACCCCCTTATCAGCCAGTACGGCTGTTGAAAGGTTAGTTCTGGTGGTTTATGTCTCCGGACCCAATTGTAGCTGTGTAAGCGACAAAAATTTTGAGATGCAGATTTTGTTGTACCCCAATAAGTAGATTTTCTTCTAACTGTTAAATAAAGTCGATTTTAGAAAAAAAATCATTTATTCATTTATACTTTATTTTTCAAAACATTTGTAAATATGAAATTTTGTCGTAAAAAGTCATCTTAAAAGTAATTGTAATTTGTTACTTTTGGAAATTAGTAATTTTACAGGTAATTAGTTACTTTTTACGAAAAGTAATTGTAACGAGTTACATTTAAACAAGTAACGGCCCAGCCCTGGACATGCGAATCTAGTCAAATTGTTTGTGTGTTTGGTTTGTTATTTATTATTGCAGGATCTTTCAGTGATATTAGAAATTGAATAAACAGAAGTAGTACAGAAATTACTTCTTATTATGAAAAGAAATGAAAGTGTTAAAACAAAAACTGCTGATAATATAAAAAAAAAGATCACCAAAGAACAGAACTAATTTGCTTACCATCTGATAAAAACATGCCTGGTAACAGGGTGTAACCTCTGCGTGTTGAACATGAACCGGAAATAGATATAGGCCCTAAATAAAATGTATAAATTATTTGTTTTAACATTGTAATGCAATATTCATTAATAAAAGTAGTCAAATGATAGATGGTATTGAAATATGAATGCATCAAATTTTAACAGAAATACCTTCATGAACACCTAGAAAGCTGCCAATGCCATGTCCTGTTCCATGTGTATAGTCCAATCCCATTTTATATAAGGGCAAACGAGCTATGATGTCCAAGTCATGATCTAAAGCACATATGAAATTTCAAAATTTTCAATTAGAAAACTTCAATTAACTTCTGTAATAAATTCTTATGTTTTAAAATAAAACTGGAAGATAATTCAATATTATTCAAAAAAATATTTGATTTAAGTAGCTAAAATAATATATACTAAGCCCAGTATGTTTTAAAATTGTATGTTTAAGTACTCTCAATTTAGTAATATTGTCAATAAGTATGTAATATTTTTAATAGAAAAAAAATTATATTAACATACAATGAAATGTGTGAATTTTTTTTATGTACCTTTTGTTGTTTCAGGAAAAGTTGTACTTATCAAATCAATGGCTCCCATTAGCACTCTAGTGTACGCTGCCTAAAAAAGTATTAGAAATCAGTAGTAAAAGTAAAAGTATATATTATAAAAAAGTATATTATAAATCAGCTAAAAAAAATTCTGAAGGATTTGAAAATTTTCATTAATATCTATTTTACAAATTGTAATTTTTAAGAATTAGTATATTCAGGAATCGTTATCCTGCAAAGTGTGCCAGGAAAATCACTGTTTCATAGAATTTTAATGTTAAAAAGTTAATTTGTTTGAATATTAATTAATATCAACAATTTGGGTATAAATAGACATAAATAACTGAATAATCTCTATGTTAAACGATTTAAAAAATATTTAAAAATTATTTATGTGGATATCCTTAAATTGTAGTTTTGCACACACAAGCAAGCTTTATCTTTTTGAGATGTTTCTCCTTCCCTTTATTTCGTAAATATTTTTTTTTAATTATTTTGTTAATTAATTAAAATGTAATAATTTATTATTATAACTAATATTTAATAAAATACCTATTTTTTTAACCATTTAAAAAATGTTTTTCATTTAAACTGGAGAATACTTCCTATAAAATGCATAACACTTCCTATAAATAGTCCTATAAAATGCATAAATTAATAACTTGTAAAACAATTTATAAAATACAAAATGGTAAATACACGGATATTCATAAATAACCTCTTAGAAAATAAATATGCCATACCACTTCTAATTCAGATGGTTCTCCAAAGTGGAAAGTCCTTGTTATATCAGTTGTACCATCCCTATGTAAATTTATTAAAAAAAACGACTTTAATTAGAATGTATAATTGTGTATGTAAACTATAATTGGGTATTAGTGTTATATAAAAAAAGCACTTGCAGATATTGTCCTCCAGAATCCAAAAGATACATGCTTTTTGAATTAATATTTCGGTTTGTAATGGTTTGAGGATGGTAATGAATTATTGCTCCATTTGAGCCAGAAGCTGAAATTGTATCAAAGCTTTGTCCTTGGTTAAGCTTCTGTTCTCTGCAAAAAATTTAAAATGCAAAATATATATTGTATAAAAATATATTTAAAAAATGAAATGTTTCTAATTAGCAAGACACTGGAATAATAAAATGTATTTTATACTGCACTAGGATACTACTTATACTGCACATTCATATAATACACTGCAAGCGATAATACCATGTCAAAAAATATCAACTCTTCAAAATTTTTTAATCTGCTTCATAAAATAATTATGTCCCTTAAATATATACTTAATCATTTTCATAGTTTGTATGATTTTATTATTAACAAAATATAATAATAAATGCTGTATATACTAACCGTCTGTATTGCAATAATGTCTCGGCTGCTTTAATTTCATCCCAATGTTTGCCTTTTTGAATTTGTTGATCAAGCATAGCAATAAAATCTACAATGGCAATTGAATCCTTCAACTATAAAAAAAATAAAAAAAATGGAAATATGTAAATAAAAAACAAATTACAGCTACCTTTTTGCTAGTTTGATAAAGCAAGGTGCTTACTTCTACAATACTAGTTATTAATATTAGTTCTGTTTTAGATAATGGAGATCTAACTGAAGTATATTTTTAACTCTAAAGCAAACATTTAAAAATTTCAAGGTAGATAAATTTATAAGGCCTAGTGGCTTAGTGGTAGTGCTTCGCATTGCCACGCCACAGGTCCGGGGATCGAGTCCCGGATTGGGCAAGGTTGACTCATCCTTTAAGTGGGTTGATTAAATGAGGACCAAGCATGCTTGGGAACTAAACACTGGGGTTCCGCGTGAGGTTGACCACCTAACCGGGACATATGCCTAGCACCTCAGAGCCATCGGTCACGTAATCAGAAATGGGCCCTGAAGGCTTTGGCCCACTAACGGGCTGTTACGCCGAGGAGTTTTCAGATAAATTTATAGATAAGATCTATATTAAGTAAAAGTTAATATAGAGTTAAAAGTGCAAATCGGTTTTGTGTGTGTTAACAATGTTGCAAAAACTATTTTAAAAATATTATTTATAACATTTATACTTAAAGCAAACAAGCAAAAACATACTGCTGCATTCTTCATGCCTTCAATTTCCACTGAATTTTTGACAACTTTAAGAGTAGATATTGGAGATGGATTATCATCAATAAGTCTTTTATCCTAAAATAAACAAGTTAGTTCAAAGAAAAAACAACATACAAGTACAAGTTACATACAACATACAAGGAACAAGTTACATAAAAAGTACTAGTAGAGTTTGTTTCAAAGGAACCTCTACTCAGCATGAAATGAAAATAGTAGTTCTATGGCTATAACTATAAGGTAGCTAAAATCTCAGTCACAAGCCTGGTAACTTATTCCTTGACTAAGATTTTGTAACAATAGACATAGAAAAAGAATAGAAAAGAGGTAGGAGATCAAGGCAATACTTAATGGATCCCAAAGCTTGTAGATAAAAAAAAAATACTGCTTAAATTTCAAACATCTATCTTTCTCCCCTGATTTTTTGGTTGGAAAATTATTAAATACTGTGCCAATTTTTTTTTAATACCTAATATTTGATATGCTTTTTAGCAAACATAACATAACAAATAAATGCACTAAATTTTAAAACTTTGAGAAAATAATTACAAATTGCATAAGAAAATAAAATATACTTTTTAATTAAAAAAACTTATGGAATTTCATTTTGCCTTGATAAATTTTTTATGAAACATGCAATAAAGACCTCTGGCACTAAATTTAAAGCAGCATAGCTTGAAGATGATGGCAGCAAAACTTTTTCACACTCTATTATTATATTTTTCATGTCTGTGAATGTCTTTGCGTAATCTTCAATCTATAAAAAGAATTATCTATATGAAATAAATAATATTAATGAATTTAAACTAGCTAATAACCTAAAACTTTTAAAATTGTAGAAGACTAATTTTATACCTGAACACATTCTGTATCATTGCTTGTTTTAGGACATAAATATTTTATTATATCTGGAGTAAGTTTAAGAGGTTTGATGTACAATCTAAAAACATAAAAAATATTATCTAGCAAATATTGTCTACATATAACATACAATATACATTTTTCAAGGCATTGGAAATAAAGTTTTACAATACAATGCCTACAATTCAAATTATTGCATAAGATTCATTGGATATGCTGCTCATAGACAATTGGTTTTACAGCAAGAGAAAGGTTTTTCTTTAAATTATACACGAGTCATTTATGACAACTATATAGTTTGTTAACTACTTATTCTCTGAAGACACACATTTAATAATAATATATGATAAAAATAAATCCCAGTAAGATATTAAACTTGCCTAATGTGTTTATTGCCCACAAAAGCATATGCCTTGAAGAGAGGCGTGTTTGGTACATCGCTTCCTCTCAGATTAAACAGCCCTATAAAAAATCATGGTTAATCTACATATTCAGCAAGGTTATTCAAATTCAAATACACATAATAAACAAACACTTTATCAAATAGCGGAGAGATTCTTTAAACTCCTTTAATTAATGTACCTTATCTTTTTTAATGTAAGGTCATTAATATAAAGTTTGAAATTAATACGCAAACCGGCTAATATCTAATTTAAAATGTTTTAAATATGTTACCTTTCCAAGAAGAATTATTTGTTTATATTTTTAGAAATTACGAGCCATTATTCACAGAAAAGCAACGGGGAAACAAATAACCTTAAATAGTCCAATTAACCATTGAACGTATAATAATAATGCATATATTATCTAATTAATTAAAGGCAACAGGTTGGGCATTATACAATATTAGTTTTATGAATATATTCATATTTAATTATTTTAAGTACCTTTGAATAAGATATTGTAGTAAGATATATAAAACTTAATAACACTTTTTAATGCCTAATAAATTGTATGGATACATCATTTAAATATTCCATTGATAGGTCTTAGTTGTTACCTCAAAGTTTCTTTATGGAAAAAATCTTACATGCAATTTCATCTAGGGCTGTCACAATTGTTCCATCAATACTTTTTTTTTGAAAGATTTTCCTAAGATCCCCAACCTTCTTTTCCCAAGATCTTCCTAGTAACATTAACAAAATTTTAGAAAAACCAAAAACAACACAATTTATAAAAATGTAAAATAACATAACTGATGTAATAGCAAAAGCACACACAAAAAAGATTAAGGAACTTTTAAAAAAGTTAAAAAATTTATTTAAAAACACTAAACAATTTACTTTTGCTTTTAATTTTTTAAACTCTGCTTATAAAACTCAAAAATGTAAAGGTAACTATTTAAACTATGTTAAGGGGGGCGATACAAATGTAAAAATAGATTTTTTAAATTTCATAAATAGTTAAAATAACATCTAAAAAAATATGCCTGTAAATTTTTATAATGAAATTCGCATTATTTATTGATTAAAAACTCATTTAAATGCTTCACCTCAACTCGGCGCTTGAGGGCTTTGTCAAAACTTTAAGCACGTTTATCTCAAAACTACTTTCTCTAAATTGGCGTGCAAGATAACTAAAAAAGTTCTCAATAAATCCTTATGTAATTTGGTATAATGCTTCTCTATAGTATTAGCTTCTAGTTGAACCTCAAAAATACCCCAAAAAAATTAATAAATTAGGTTTTTTTTTTACACAAAAACCTTTGAAAAAAGGGTAAACAAATTGAACTTTTTTATTCTAAGGTTTTCCAATTTACAATTTTTCAACTTTTTTTTGTATTTTTATTGGTTTAAATAGAAGATGAAAGTTTTATGAACACTTTCGAATCAAAAATTTTGATTTCAGATCACTGTAGGAGAAGCTAGAATTACCGCCGAATTATACTTTTATCCGCAAGGGTCTCAGGAGATGGTTAGAAAATTAAATAAAAATTCTATTGATGAATAAATCTAAATCATCTTAAATTAATTGTAAGTAAGAACTCCAAGACTCACGACTTCTCACAGGGAGAGTTTTATTAGAAGTGATGCCAACACAAGTTACAAGAAATATCATGATGTGATTAAGCCATGCCTGGTTAACAGTTAAAGTGGTGCTGCCATCTATATATTATTAAAGTAAACGTAAAGAGGAAAATACACTATAAACATTTGTATTAGTTACATTTCAACAGAGGTGAGTTACTACGGTGGCCATTTTTAAAAAACTAAAAAAAAATCTGATTTTTGTATTTTAATGTATAATGTATAAACATACTGAATTTTAAAACGATTCATGTGTTCCTTCCCTTTTAATATCGTCTCTGAAAAACGTTCAAAGTTCAGGCAGTTACATGTATTGCCCCCCTTAAAGCAAGAGCCAGTAACTCCACCACCCACCTAAAATACAAAATAAAAAAATTGGGACATGTTGTTGCTTGAATAAAGTGTTGTTCAGTATCTATAAAGAACTAGTAAAAATCGGTTTATGGGAAAAACTGATAAAAATCAAAAAATAATATTAAACAAAAAGGCGGTTACTTAAAGAAGCTTAAAAGCAGTAGAAAAGAAATATTTATTTTATAATATACAGTCGAACCCTGTTCATTCGAACTCGAAGGGAGCACCTAATTATTTCGTGTTAACCAAATTTCATGTTAACCGACAGGATTTTTTTTACTCTGAACCAGTGAATAGTGTAAAAAAATAACATCTAAAAATTATTATAATTTTATAATGTAATATACTAATAATACATGTATACAATTAGTAATTCAATTAATAAAGTTAATTTTGAATAAGTACATACTATAATTTTTTTTTAAGGAACAGCCATTAAGAACAATTAAGAGTCAAATTTTGTCAAATAAAGCAAAAAAAAGTCAAATTCTGAATTTTTTTGTTTGGGTTAAGCGGGTTTTCGCCTAAAGCAATTTTACATTAAGAGATTTTTTAGCATTAGCTCAAAGCTTTATAGCCCGGGAAAATGTTTTCCGTTCATCTTAAGTGAAATTTTGTGTTAAATGAGTTCGCATTTACGAGGTTCGACTGTATATAGATCCCTATATTGGTGGACATTATTACCAGCATATTTTATATCATGTACAAAAACATGAGCAATGGATTCTGGCGTTCGTCCTTGAGGAATATCCCATATGTCATCAACAAGATTACTGCTGTCTTCCAGTAGTGAGATACCAGCTGGCTTCAACTTTTCTTCAAGGTAAAGCCACTGAAAAAAATATCAGTTAAATATTACACTGCAAAACAAAATGTTACATAAAACATATTAGTCTTTTTTCTACTTTGTTAGGTTGTGACATTCCACTAGAGCTACACCTGCGTTATTGGGCGAGTGGACATACTCACTGCAACCTTAGATGGATATCATAAATCAGGTTAAGACATAGGACCCTGCTGTTTTAATGTGCCTAGCATACTCTACTCATGATGTGATTAATTAATAAACATTAAACATGATTATTTAATCAACATTTATTCTTTTTTTGTTATTTACTAACAAAGTTAATGCTAATTATTTGGTTAATAAAAAACAACTTTTCATTATTATTTTTAAAAACTGCTTTCTTAGATTTAGTAAGACATATCAAGTAACTAAAAAAGTTGTGGGAAGATTTAAATCCCATTAGATAATGTACAATTGCATAAACAAACTTGCAAAGATACAGAAATATTAAATTTTATAAAAAGACTTAAAATAATTGTCTGACCTAAGTAAAATTTACCAAATACCTTACCTCATTATATGGAATTAGCTTTGGATCAGCACCAACATTTTCTCCAGATATAAGGTTTTGAATAATCCATTCATCTATTTGTGGGGTTCCAATTTGATCCCTTTTCATCAAAAGCCAATTACAATCTAATTCCTTCTCAGCTTGAATAAAGTACCTGCCATCGGTCCACAGTGCAGCCATTGAAGACAATATGATAGCAGTCCCTTTTGACCGAAAAATAGAAATACTTGAAATTTATAAAACAAGTAAAAATTTGTATACAAAAAACAACTAAAAGTTTTAGTGATCAGAAAGCTTGTTCTTGGGTTGGTCAGAGCTACAAATTTTAACCTGTACAAACTGTTAAATACTTCATAAATATAGTCTGTTTTAGTAAAGACACTCACTACATTTAAATTAGTTACTGAAAGTTTTTTTACTGTCATTGATGCATTGCAATTTATGGCTCATTTAAAATTATATTAACTATGCATCAACATTTATATATGAAACTATAATTACCAACTTATATTTTTACTTAAAGTTCCCAAATAATTTTTGAACAAAACTTATAACTAAATTTTATTTTCTCAACTACCTTGTTAAATAGAATAAAACATATGCTATACTTAAACGGAAGAGTCTCTACTTTTTATCCAATTGAATAGTAGAAAGTACATTAATTTAATCAAACTTAATTACCATTTCCATGCTAGTGTACAAAATTATCTGTACAATATTTTTGTCAGATATTTTGACGATACAAAGTACACAAATCTAGAAAGTTGTTATGCTTTAAGTAAGTCTGTACTCTTGACTCGCATTTTTCTATATCGCTGTCATATCGCAGCTACAACCAAATGGGGCTCTGAATGCAGTACTGAGACTTCCTTCCCCCTTTGTATTTCTCTCAGTGGAATAATATAAGAGATGAAAATTAAAAAAATAAAAATTTCTCACTAAAACTGCTGCATACCCTGAAGTTTTGTAGATGGAGTTTTTGCTTATAGGAAACTTAGAAACATTTATTGGCAAGAGATTGCTGCAAACTATTTTTCAATGCCTTTGGCAAAAGCACCATAATTAAGCTTCCCAGCTATTTCCATAGCTTTTCTATATTTTATATACCAGTCTTACTAGCAATAAACAATTTTTTGAACAACATTTTATAAAAAATGAATTTTTGAGTCTTTTTTTTATTTGCTTGGAAATGATTTTGAGACTATTTCTTCAAAAATTAACATCTATGATTTTGTTAAGACCAATATCGGATTTAAAAAAATTAATTTAAAAAATGTATGTAGGGAAAAACAACCATATATTTTTGCAAATTAACAGGCAGTTGTAAGTTTAGGGATTTCTTTTAAATGTATATATCTATTAAAAAAGTTGATGTAGAGTTCATTTTATCAAAGCCAATTGTGTCAGAAAGTTACATAAGATATTTAAAAAAAAATTAGGATGATTAAGAAATCTCATAGTCCAAAACACCAAAAAAATATTTGTTTATTTTTATTTAAAATTAATGTCTTTTAAAATAAAATAGGTGGGCATTTTTTAATTCGTACAGACATTGTTTATTTATCAATATATATTTCCTGAAAAGGAAAAAAAACTCATAAAGTGCAGCAACGAAACAAATATTTGGTAATTTCATTTTTAAATAATTATTTTATAAATAAAATTCAAACAGAAAATTATTTTACCAGCACTTCCAGTAAACCCTGAAATGAATTCTCTTCGATTATCATGATCAGAAACAGATCCACTCTGCATGGGAGAAAGAAAAGGCTTAATTCATATAGAAATTATCAAATTTATGTGCATTCGGTATCCTGACACTGAATTTCTAAAATTACAACAGGAATATATAATCTTTTTAGTTTTATAATGATTTTAAATTTCACAATGCTAATTATGTGCTTTTTTGCTATGACATTCAAACCAAAGGCTTATAAATTTTGCTTAATAGTTTAGTTTGAATTATGATCGCACTAGACCTACACAAGGGCTATTGGCGATGGGTGTCTTAATTTAAAACCACAGTCAAGTGATGAGGCGACACCGCAGTAGGCACCCAACCTTTAAGGGCAACATCGTACGCAGCGTTGGGACTTTGGATCATATTTAACGTGCACTCCCTCTACACAAGGTATTATTCGTCGGACAGTTTTGGCTGCACAGGCCGTTTATAGGTCATCTGTTATTTTGGCGATGCCCGGACCCTTCCACATGCAATGGTGGGGGGTCAATGGTGAACGTCTTAACCGACTGGGCTAACCAAACCTTTTTCTCAATAGTGCTTCTTTTTCATTTGAATTATTGCCAATAAAATTCAGTGTGTACAATTGATAACTTCAGATTTAAAAAAAAAAAATTAGATTAACATACCTGATGTTCATCAATGGACGGTACAATGTAAGCTTCATAATTCATGGCTTTCATTCGCAACCTCAGGCGACGCAGCCTGTCCGTTGTGTTGACTCTACTTCCCAGGACATCCTCCGGATATAAAGTACAAAACAGTATTAACCACAACACCCACATGAATCCAACAATTTATGAATTATTATTAACTTAACTTTAAACTTTCCTATACTTTTACAGAAGACTTTTGCTTCACTAAAAATGTACTATTAGTTGCAACAGATCATCCCTCTATATCTAGTCCAATTATATTATGTTTACATCATGTTTATCTAATACCTTCCTGATGAACCTTTTTTTTTACTTGGAAATTAAATTACTGGAACAAATTGGTTGCTAGATTACAAGGTCATTAGTGTCCATGGCTTTTTGTTTTTATTTGCAACTTAAATTTATCAAAGTTATTACCTGTATTCAAGATAATTTTATTAATAGCAAGAAATTAAAATTTACACAATTTAATTTAATTGCAATGTACTAGTACATTGTTTTGGTTAGCAATGCTATTAAAAAGCGAATTACTTTAAATTGCAAAAAAAGTGACCTCAATATCAGTGTCACTTAAAATTAAATTAGAACTGGCATTATAACCATTCTTAAAGAATATAAGTTTTTTTTTAAACGATAATTCACTTTTTTAAGCTATGCAAATATGTTATTAAGAGTTAAAAGTTTGAATTGTTTTTTTTTCAATAAGACCTTATAAAGATTATAATTACAAAGTAAATATTAAATTAAGTGGACATGTTAAAAGCAAGTACTTCAAAGTATATTCATTTATTCAGACTAAAATTTTTATTGTATGCTTCACTGCATAATTATTTGGTCATTTGGTTTAAACACTGGGTTTTCCAAAACATTTTTGTGAAAGAGAAAAATGTCTTACCACAGATGTTCATATTTTTTTTTATCTTGTACACAAATTATTATATATCTTATACAAACATTATATGTATAAGAATTTCATACAAGTATGGGGCATACAAATATGGGAGATGTAATACTTTTAAAGTTTAAATAAAACTTATTATTTTTTTAAATACTTTAAAATTTTTTAAAACCCCGATATCTTTGTAATATTTAGTAATAACAAAACATGAAACAAATGTAAATTACATTAATAAATAAAGATACGTATACTAAAACTAAGAAGCTTTTTTTGCAAAACAATGGAACGCCTTACTGTTTTCTTATAAAACAAGTAATGGAAAATTAAAAAATCCGGTTTTGCCCCATTCTGTGACGCCATTCCTAACTGATTATTAATGTACCGTCAGTGTGGGTAACTTTGGTCCAAAAGCACTTTTTTTTTAAACAAAAGAAAAATTAAACTACAAAAACGATTTAAACACTTAAAAATCATTATGCATTCTAACTAGTGTACTTTAAGGAATAATTTCCAAGCATTTTTGTTAAATTTTATAAATTAATAAAAAATTGGTGTTAGTTTAAAAACTTAGAACACGGTTAGGATCTAGGCGGGTAACTTTGGTCCAAGCATGAATGATGAAATACATAAGAAACATACTTTTTAACATCTTTAAAGGCTGTGTTATCGATTTAAATAGTATTATTAAAATGTTTAAACATAAAAATAACAAAGTTATAAGATACACAGTTATTAAAAATGGTATATAACTTAACATTTACATTGCAGTGCACCATAGAATGACATTACGCTATGAATATCAGTATTGACTGTCGCTTAAAAGAAAAATAAACTTCAATTTTAATAAGGGAAAATAACTTATTTTTAGAAGCAAGATTTAATAACAAATATCTTTATAAAAAGCAAACGATTTTATTATAAAAGGAAAAAAATAATACATTCGTATATCTTTTTAAGGGTTAAAATCGTTTAGTTTTTTAAAAAAATCAACCCAAAAATGGATAATCATAAAAATAAGACTTCTTCAAAAATAGTTAAATCGAATAAACTTTTACATACACTTTTGAAAGTGCAAAGTTCCATAACGAAATAGTTACATCTTAGACCAAAGTTACCTGCATTCATCGGCAAAAGTTTCCCAGTGACCAATAATTAAATATAGTATAAAAAGTATTCAACTTAGATTAAAACAAATGGTGTAATATTCATCCCCATAAATAAAAGAATAGTAGAGAATGTTCCAGGCAAAAGTTGGAAGAAATAGATTTTCGTCAATAAATTCTCGTAAGAGTACAAACATCATTTGTAGTATTGCCAAAATTAGAATGAAATTTTTTTTTACATGAAATGAAAAGTAATGTTTCCACCTTTCCAAAAATGTAAAACAATTTACGATGGGATCATTTTATGAAGAGAAATTAAGAAACAAATCTTTTTCCGACGCGTGGACCAAAGTTACCCTCCATGGCCAAAAGTACCGGCTTTGACTTTAGCCTTATTTTGATAATTTATTTTATGTAGCTGCAAAATATTACGTGTCAGTGTTCTGTACAATTTTTTATCACATAAAAAGGATTAAATTGGGAATAAAACCCTTATGACTATAAATATGTATATATCTTGAGAATGATTTTACAGATGCATACATATGTAAAATAAAATACTTTAGAAATAAACTGAATAAATATATAAAAAAATATTTAGCTAATACTGTTACAAATTTTGGCACCGATTTGTTGAAACATCAAGTTAAAAGTTTATATATAGATTTATAGAAATATATTACAATATTAATTAATTAAAATAAATATTGTATTGAAGAGTTTATTTTAAATGTATGTATAGCATATGCACATTAACACGTACATAATAAAAACACAATTATATCCATTTAATAACATTAAACAGCAAGAAGACTGTATAAAAGAGATCTAGATACCTAACATGCAAGAAATAGTATCAGATATTTAAAACAAGCTTACACTAAAACAGAAAAATTTACAGTGTTCAACAACAATAAAGAATTCAGACTGTCCATATACAATTTTCAAGTTATTTTGGGTACATTGTGGTACAGGGTGTTCCATAAAAAATCAGTAATTTTTTAAAAATGAATGATCACTCATTTTTGGAACACCTTTCAAATGCAACAACCAATGCTTTATGGTTTAAAAAAGTTCTTTTGCACAAATATGATCAAACAAAACATGCTACCAACAAATAAAATAATTTAAAATAGCAACCAATAATCAACTATTGAGTCATTCCACGTCAAATCAACACACTCATTAAACATCACCGTCTCAGATTTTGCTGAAATTTGGAACAACAGTAGTGTTTATATAGTTATTTGTGAAATGAAAATTTTTATTCACAAATATTGATCCGTTTAAAAAATATGGCACTTTAAAAGTTAAAAAAAAATTGGTCAAAAAACCGCATCCGACCAATTTTCAAATTGACCTAGAAGCTTTCCTAATTAAGCTAGAGACCTGGGATAGGTGTCATCTGACAGAGATTTGTATGAACTTTTTAATGATATGTAACACACTTAGGATATAGAAGATTTTATTTAAATTAAAATTTAATTAAATTTAAAAATTTAAATTTTTTAAAAAAGTACATAATTTAAAATTTCGAAATTAATTACATGAATAGTTAGGACTCTTTCACATCATCCGACAAAATATCATGATGGGATGAGAATGGGTTCATTGATAAAAAAATTCGAAACTAAAGCTTGTTTTTCATAAATAATTGTTTTTATTAATAAACTTGATCAACTAATTTTTAAAATGACCTAGATGGTTTCCTAATAAATTTAGAAATGGTGTTAAGTGCTAGTTTACAGCAATTTGTAAGACAATTTAATAAAATATAACACATTCAGATTATAGAAGATTTTATTTAAATTAAAATTGAATGTTAAATTTTTTTTTTAAAAATGCATACTTAAAATTTTAAAATTATTTTCATGAATAGTTGGTATTTTTTTTAACAATATATGGGTAAAATATCATTTTGGTATAAGAATTGGTTCATTGCTAAAAAAAATCAAACTGAAGATTGTTTTTTATTAATAAATGTTTTCACTATTAACCTTGATCAAGCAATTTTCAAAACGACCTAGGAGGTTTCCTAATTCAGCGATAAACCTGTGGTAGGTTTCATTTTCTGTCTCTTTACTGAGCCTCCAACTCCGTCGCAAGACCCTTTACCATGCAATGTGGCTGAAAAGTGCCACTCTGCTTTTACATTAAAATCTGTTTCGGTGTATGCAGGAAACTGGTGGCTCGGGTACGTTTTGGAGAAAAATGAACTTTATGAGGTAAAGATAACTTTTCTTCACCCATTTGGGCCAGCTGCATCATTCTCGTATCCAGAAACGCTGATGTTTTGTGGGTGTCAGTAGTGGACATTCTAGCAAAAGTTAATCCTGTGACTCCCACTGGAAGAAGTTATGTTCTACTTCAAAGTGATGTCTTCCAAACAAATGTGGCTTTTTCAAACTACAAATGAAACTTTCTTCAGGTTATCATTCAGATTTATTATAAAGGTAGAGTTACTATTAGTATTCTTGTGTTATTACTAAGCTGAATTATTAACTAACAATAATGATAAACAAGCTCTACTGTTTCTTTTTTATTTGTAATTTAATTTAAATCTTGTATATTCATTGTATTCATTAGAAAGGTCTTACAAATTGTTGTAAAATGAAACCTACCACAGGTTTATCGCTGAATTAGGAAAACCTCCTAGGCCGTTTTGAAAATTGCTTGATCAAGGTTAATAGTGAAAACATTTATTAATGAAAAACAATATTCAGTTTTGATTTTTTTTAGCAATGAACCAATTCTTATACCAGAATGATATTTTACCCATATATTGTTAAAAAAATACCAATTATTCATGAAAATAATTTTAAAATTTTAAGTATGCATTTTTAAAAAAAAATTAAAATTCAATTTTAATTTAAATAAAATCTTCTATAATCTGAGTGTGTTATATTTTATTGAAATTGTCTTATAAATTGCTGTAAACTAGCACTTAACACCATTTATAAATTTATTAGGAAACCATCTAGGTCATTTTTAAAATTAGTTGATCAAGTTTATTAATAAAAACAATTATTTATGAAAAACAAGCTTTAGTTTTGAATTTTTTTATCAATGAACCCATTCTCATCCCATCATGATATTTGTCGGATGATGTGAAAGAGTCCTAACTATTCATGTAATTAATTTCGAAATTTTAAATTATGTACTTTTTTAAAAAAATTAAATTTTAAAATTTAATTAAATTTTAATTTAAATAAAATCTTCTATATCCTAAGTGTGTTACATATCATAAAAAAGTTCATACAAATCTGTCAGATGACACCTATCCCAGGTCTCTAGCTTAATTAGGAAGGCTTCTAGGTCAATTTGAAAATTGGTCGGATGCGGTTTTTTGACCAATTTTTTGAACTTTTAAAGTGCTATATTTTTTAAACGGATCAATATTTGTGAATAAAAATTTTCATTTCACAAATAACTATATAAACACTACTGTTGTTCCAAATTTCAGCAAAATCTGAGACGGTGAGGTAGATTTTTGCCGAAAAGTGTGTTGAATTGACGCGGAACGACTCTATTGCATAAACAAAATTGAAAATTAATAAATATTAAACACAAACGCAAAGTAACATATTAGTTCTGAAATTTTACCAGAAAACTATGAATCACTATCACTATAATCGCTACTATCACAACCATCAATAAACTCTTCATTTGATAACCCTAACATTTTTTGACGTTGAGCTGCAAGCATTGCTATTGAAGCAGCAAAAGAATCTGTTTTCCCACTTAAAGAGTATGAAAAATCAGCCGGAACACAGTCAATAGGTCCAGTGTTCTCCATAATACACTCATTTTCACTCTCAGGAATTATTATATTTTCTATAGTTTCACTTCCCACTGAATCACCTTCGACTCGGTTTTTATTGTCTTCAGGGTCAGAAGAATCGCTAGAGTCAGCTGCATTAACCATCTTTTTTGCAAGAGCAACTTGTTCTCGGGCTCGGTGTTCATCAGCTTTGTTAATGAGAACATTCTTCAGTTCTTTTAGCATGAAAGATGCCAATTCTGAGTTCTTTCTGGCTTCTTCTCCTATAAATGCAGCACCTTCTTGTCGGTCACCACTGCTAGTGTTTGAAACAATGGCTTCGAAAACTTCGTCTTGAATTTCTCGTTCAACATCGCATCTTTCGATATTAGTTATTGTTTTGTTAAGGATTTCAGATTCAGTTTCATTCTGTGGGATGGATGCTGTAGGAATTTCTTTTTCAGGATTTAACAATGGGTCGACATCTTTAGTGAATTTGTCAAAGCATTCCTCAAAAGCATTTACTTCACTTTTGGCTATATTTAACAATGGAAGTAATTTTAGCAAAAGATTTTTAAATTCCTCGGAATCAGTTTTCATAAGAAGCTTAGAATTAGCATCAGCCTGGTCTGTATCAATCTTTGATATTAGATGGCAAGATTCACTCTGATCATCAAAGTGGTTTTCAATTTCTATCAACCGCAACAAAGCAGCTTTGAGATGCAAGCTCATATTGTGCAGAATAACTTTTAAGTCTGATTTAGGGCATTTTGCCTTTAAGCAACTTTGGACTTCTTTTTGAGTTACATAACTAGCTTCAATACTCTTGTAATACTTGCAAGTGTCATAAATCTCATCAAACATCAAAGTCATTTTTTCATCTACATGTTGTGTTTGTGAAACTAACCACTGAATGTCTGCTATCAATTTCCAACAGTTAATTGACTCTTTATTGTTTATTATGTACAGCCTTATGGAAATTTGCTTAAAGAACTCGGATATTTGCAATTTGGCTAAGTAGTGCATAGTTTTTAACGATTGAATAGAAAAATTGTCTGTGACATCCAAAATTTCAGATGAATCCAATTCATGATTCAATAGGCCACCAAACTCACCAATATTTAGTGTGGCCAAACAATTTGGTGAACTGAAAGTTTTTTCAACATGAATGTTCTGCATCATGTTTAAAGTTAAAGTTTTATAATCAATAAACATAGTTCGCAACCAATTAAAAATACTTTTACGCAGTTCTGAGTATTGACGAGAGGGCGAATTTATGGGCAAAGTAAAAGAAAGTTCTATATGTTCGGCTACAGCAAGAACAGAAGCTGACGTGAAACCTCTAGCAATCAACTCTGCTTCTTGTATCAATCGAATGCCACTATTTTTTAATAATGTGATGGCTCTATTGGTGCTTGTAGGAAATGTTACCAAATATAAGCATGCCTTTTCATAGTTCCTTCCAAAGTTTTTGCAGTAGAGGAAATAGCAAAATATAAAAATGCAGAAAAGTACAAAAAGTATTGTAGGAAATATAATCATGTAGACATTATTCAAAGCAGTGCCAAGACAGGCTGTTATGCAAAATATTGCAAATGATAGTACTGAATAAAGAAGTAGTTTCGGCGATAACAGTGTCGGTACTGGCTCAAGAATTAAAGTGTCAGAAAGTAAATGACTAACGAAACTTTTATCTTCGTGAGTAAGAAGACAATTCTTAATTGCCGTTTTCAAAAAGGTGTTTAAGTGGTCGTTCCCCTTTTCTAAATTAGCTTGTAAAAAATTTACTGTTATAAGATTTTTCCAATGTTTGATTTCATTGAGAAACAAGGATTTCAAAGAAAAATAATATTCTTCTGGTTTTCTAACACACTTCTTATTAGTTTTGGTCTTCATGGTTTCATTTGTAGAGCTATCAGAGAATAACACACTTTCACGGCAATCGAGCTCTTTGACATATTCGGCAAGAGGGGAATTCGGTAGAATAATATCTTCATCAAAATCAATATTATCATCATTCGCCATGGTTATTCGACAGTGCTTTTTAATATTGTTTACGACCAATTAAAATGTCAAACACAAAATGCGGTTGCGGAATGAATGGAATGGAAACAATATTCTGTTTATAAACAACAATCACTCAGTTTCGGTCGAAGTTTAACGGTTGTTGAATGGACATTTTTCACGCCATGAGTGGCAGCAGCTCCAGCTGTATTGGTTTCAATTTTAGCCCTTCTGGAAAATTACATGTTTGGTGTAAAAAAATATTGGAATCGCTAACTTTGGGCTTGTTTCACGAGAGATCTGGCAACAGCTCCACGGTCTTGTTTTCACTTTTCTCGAATTACTTTTGCCTTGCCAAATTGAGTTTTCTGAGAATATTTTAGATGTTATTTTTTTAAAATTCCAACTTTTTTCAATGCAAGTTTTCCTTGATAAATGATTAAAACAACTAACAGCACAACAAGAAGTTGTAGTTTTAAAAAATAACAACTAAAATAACTTATTCTTATAAAACTCAATTTCGAATATCAACAAAAGTAATTGTAGAAAAAATGAAAACAAGACCGCAGAGCTGTTGCCAGATCCCACATGAAACAAGCCCCACTGCTTTCAATTTTGCGTTTCCAGCGACTTCATTGGCTGTTTTGATTTCATTCTCGAAGGCTATGTCCTGACTACGCCCAAAGGCAACAAAAATTGGCGACTTGGCAGAGTCAGCCCCCATGCTATTGCATCGCTTGGCGCTCTTGGCGGTTGCCAAATTTTGTTGCCTTTGTGGCGTTTGTTGTCGTAGTTTATAACGTAAAAAGTGGAAGGTATTGTAATCGTTCAGTCCGTCCGTCCGTCTGTCACCCACTTTCACAGAACGAACCGTAAGTCTCACAAACTGCGTCATTTTGAAGCAAAAAACCAGGTTATACTACATCCCAAATTTCATTTAAAAATTTAAATTAGAAGTTTATTTAAAATTTAAATAACTAAAAATTTTAACTACATTAAATAACAAGCAAATTCTATTTTTATTCAATATTTTCACTGTTGCTATTTTGTTAAACGTACGAGAAACTTTATTTAAAATAAAAATAAAACTTTTGAAAGAATATTTATTTAGAGAATTCTAACTTGGCATAAAAAATATGCAAAGTTTCGCTTTTATTTTTAAAGCATCAATTTTACTAATTATATATTTTTCGAACTGTAAATTAAATTGTTTCGACAAAAAGATATTTATTTAAAAAAATTGTATCATTATTCTACGAATTTCAAACAAATTTAGGTGTTTTAATAGTGTGTTTCCTGTTAAGCATAAATATTGTGTGGAAGTGGTTTAAGTGACAGATTCTGTAACAAACCTACTTGTTTTTGTCTGCTGTTTTTCTATTTTAGAGTTCGGTTCGTGAAATTTGTTTTTATACAGCTATTTACTAAAGTTTATAGGTTTAAATTTAATTAACTTTTAAGAGTTTTAAGTATGCAAAGCAAAACCAAAACGTCAATGTTGTAGGAAAACTTCGGTATATGGGCATGTTTCACTCAGGACGTAAAACATGCCCATATAGGGCCCGGGTGGCCTAGTGGTTAAGATAGTTGCCTACGCTAACAGTCTGTGCATTGTACCGGGTTCGGGTTCGATTCTTGCCTTCGCCTTGGGTGTAATTTCTCTCTCTGTGTCTGTAAAATTCTTTCTGTGTCTGTCTTACTTGACGAAGGTTTATTTAAGCGGGTCTCTGATCAAGCACACAAGCCAGAATATATATGTACCAACCCCCCAATAAATATAACGCTTACAAATTATATCCAATTTTATTAAAATGTATTTTCGTTAGTCATTTTGGATTACTTGATTTGGTAATCACCTAGAACTTAGTCAAAAGTCGCATTTTTTCAGAGCACGTTCCCATATAGTTTGGATAGTCATCCAATCCAATTACATCCAAAATCATGATTTTGTGTTTTCTACATCCTACCCCCTACATGCCCATATCGATTTCATTTGATTTTATTTCTCCTTATACTGTTGGTTTCATCATCTTTGTTTTCTTATTGTTCTTTTTACTTTGTGTAATTTATTGTACTGAACAATAGAATAATTGATCTAAATACTAAAAAATACTAAATATAAAATATCCGCTAGGTATACATATCTAAATATTAAAATTCATTGCATTAGAGCTGTTGCACAAGCATGTTGCAACTGATAGTTTGGCTAAATGAGAAGAACTGAAACTATAAAATGTTAAAATTGTGCTTGTTTTTTTAAAAAGCGACTGTTACATGAACATGAAAAGTGGGGGGATAGTCATCTCGCGTCTACCCACACTTCTAGTACTGACTTATTATTTTTGTTGTGTTGCTTTATTATTTTTGAGTGGATGTAAATTGTTTTACGGAATTAACATATTTCGGCCATTTTTAAGAATCTTTAAATAAATTTATTGATTGAAAAAGATACATTAAAATATGAAATTTTTAGAAGATTCATCTTTAATGTGACTTTCAAAAAATTCCTCACTTAGCCACATTGACAATGTCTTTAAACTACTTTAATTCGAAATATATTGTTTTTTGTTTCAAATCAATTTTTGACGAATTTTTCCTTAACGGGGCTTAGTGAATCGTATAACTAGATTTCAACGTGTTTTTTTTTGTCAACGCAGCTTCCGAAATTGTAATATTTTTGTAACTCTTAATTTCAATAATACAACCTTATTAATGATTATTTTAAACACATTCTGGTATCTAGACGAGATGTAAAAAAAGCGCAATGTTAAAATGAAATATAAACGATATTTTTTTCTACAATTTTCAACCAAATAATAAAATATAAAATGAGCGAGTAAGTTAGTTAAAAAAAATCATGCCTACAACACTAAACTAATTCATAAAACTTTAAAATCTACCAATCCAACTAAAATTTGGTTTGAAAAAGGGCAGGTGTTTTTATCAGATGCACCGCCCGAAAAACAATCAGTAGCTTCATTTCGAATGAAATTGAATACAAGAAACAAAGCGCTAGCATATTCCTTCCTTAGCTTTTTTTAGTTTTTCATCCTATAGTCGAAAATAATCCGAATATTACATTTATTTTCCACAATACATTTTTTTTAATAAGTTGTAAAACGTATATCATAAAATAAGTGATTCGAATAAATTTGGGGAAAATAATCAATTTTATACACATAAAAAATAAGCAAAATGATTTTTTTGGAGATTTTTGATCATAAATTCAAAAATAATTTGAATACGACATTTATTTTCACGAAATCTATCTTATATAAAATAATAATATTACCTGATAAAATTAAAAAAATTAGATCACAATATAACATTCTTTATAAATTATTTAACTACTCTTAACCATATTTTATATTAAATGCATCTACACGTAATGCTTATTCTTATAATTTTATATAAAGGGAATTAGCTCTTTAAAATTAGCAAATACATACATCATTAGACAAACAACTTTCTCTGACGTTTGATTGCAACAAAGCTCTTTTTTGAGGTTCTGTCTTTTGTTCTATAGGATCCTTTGTCTCCAAACTATTGAATTGTGATGATGCAAATGAAACTGGAATAAAAGAAACAAATAAGAAGCAATATAATAATGAAATATATACATAATATACATAAAAAAATTCAAATTGTTTAACAAAATAAGACAAAGTAAGTTTAACAAAGCTGCCACACATAACTCGTTTTTTTTTAAAATTTCGATTTACACAAAGAAATCTGTAAGAGTTTAGGGTCGTTTATCTACGGTAAAAGTTAACTGATAAAACTTATATATACGATTTTTTTATTCATTATTTACATGCAAATTTATTAAGTCTTATAAATTTTTTTCAATAAATTGCTTTTTAAACTCCATTGGGTAGTGTTCCGTTTTTTAACCTCCCGAACAGCATGAAAATTGGTTCAAAAATTTATGTTTTGTTTCCTCTGCAAATTTTAAATTTAATATTTTTTTTAAATAACATTTATTTAGGAAATCAGAATTTGGTTAGCTTTTGAAGGGGTGCTATTGAAATCATTTCGTTCTGAAAAAAGTTAAATATGAAAAAAGTAGAATGTAACAATAATCCTTATTTGTAAAACGATTAAATTTTATTATCAACCCAAAAAAGACAGATTTATGAATTTCTGAAAAATCTGGGAATAACGCTCAGAAGGTTTTAAAAATTATTCTGTAAGATTAAAGTTTGTTAAAACCCTTTGACTACGAATTTTAAAAAATGAATTTTCTCTACGACTGGGACATATTACAATGAGTGTCTAATTGTTTTTCACCTCATTAGTAATTTTTAAACATTTGTAGGAACAAATGCTTCGCTTTAGTATCCAAAGCGTTAAACAAGGAGTCAGCAAAGAGAGGACACATTCCAAACATTAATTCGATAAATCTTTATAATGCTCGTCAATTAGAGCTTCGTCCATTGTATAGTTTAACAGTTGCTCGGAAAGCATTTTAGTTGGTTATATAAACAACTGTATTCTGAGTGTGTACAATAAGAAAAGTAAAATCGGACAGTTGTGAAGAAAGACCAGAAAATCCTTCCATTACGACTTACGAGCAGGGTATTGAAAAGTAACATGCAATGCCTGTTTCAAAGGCTTAAAATAGAACCTAAAGTAAACACTAACATCATCTATAGATGACGAGAAAAAGTTTTTTTCAGAGCTTTTTGGAGATAAAACTGCTCTAAAAGGGTCAAAGTAACCCGTTGGGAGTAAAATATATATATGGCCCCCGAAAAAAAAACGCATTTTGACGAAATGTTTGAAAAATACTTTACTTTGAAAAGGATCAAAGTAGGTCAAAAGAAAGGATCATTCGGAATTTAATAACTTTATTAATAATATTTATTAGGTTTAACTTGTACATAAAATAAAAATATAATACTAGGTCATTTGAAATGTTAATATAAGTTTCATTAACGAGTTTATAAAAATGATATTTATATTGTAAATTAAATGTTTTAATTAAAAAGGAATGAGACATTTAGCTTACTTTCGATTCTTTAATCCAAAAGAATAAAAAAAATGAAATGTATATGTAGGTATTGCGATCTTGGAGATGTCCGTCTGTCCGTATCTCTCTTCCAAAATCAATTCAATCCATCTGATTTTGAAAATTATTTTTTTGTTAGAAGGGTAGAACATCAGAAATCCACCTTGTATACTTTTTGCCCGTCTCTCTGTACGATTTTTCGTCCGTCTGTCTTTTATAATACCTCTTCTAACCGTTCGGTTTAAAAAATTCTTTTTTTTGTTAGAATGGTATGACATAAGATTTCTATCTTTTATACCTGTTATTACCGTATATCTGTCTATCCATGCTATAAGAACTTCCGTGAGTATTAAAGTATTGGAAAGTAGGCTATTCTAGTTTTTTTATAAATTGTTCTTCAGAACAGCCATGTTCCAACTTATAATAAGTAAATCTCTACTTAAAGTTTAAAATGATTTTACTTTTTGAAAAATATTTTAACATGTATTACCCCCGTTGACTTTTTGTGAGAAAATTGTAATGTTTGCTTCCAGGTAACAAATTGATATGCACAGTGAAACAACTTTTACAGTTCACAAAACTTGTAATAGCAGCGCAAAGTTCTCAAATGATGCATCACATAGTGATTTGGTGAACAAAATTATGAATGAGATTTTTTTTAAAAAACATGATTATGTTTTTACTTATAACAAGTTAAATGCTCTAATATAGTTTACATGATCTTTAAATTTTTTTAATTGTCTTTTTAATTTAGAAAATATTCTCCTTTTGACTATCTGTACAGAAAACTGTAATGTTTGCTTCCGGGTAACAAATTGATAAGCAAAGTGAAACAACTTGTACAGAAACTATAGGGAGTTCCCTATAGTATCTGGGGTTCTGTTCTTTTAAGGAGTCGGGGATTCCTCCCCAACCTTAAATTTTTGTTCACTGTTGCATATCAATTTGTAACCTAGAAGCAAGCAGTAAAATAGTCAAGAACGACTACAATTTTTACTATTTTTAAAAGTAACTTTAGCAGAGTACAGTACTCAAATAATATATAGGATAATTAGTACATGGTGAATTAAATGAAGAATGCGAATTGTTTAGGACATGGTTATACTATTAATAAGCAAATGAGCTGAATGTAATTTCATTTTAATATATTTTATATTTTAATATATACATTACATATAAAAATATGCACATACATTTTAATATATATTAATATATAGTTATAAAACATTAAAACTAGAAATCCCCATTTGACTATTTGTAAAAAAATATTGTATTGATATATTTTACCTTCTTTTATTTTATAAAAAATAGTATGCAAACTTAATTTTTACCAATTGTTTGTTTTTAACAAAATACATTGCCATAGGTAAATTTGTTACTCTTGAGACCAGAAATAAGCAAATCTATTTTTCAAACTTAGAAAAGAACATATAAAATGTAGGCTATATATACCCAATTGCTTTTATATGCATGTATGCCAATTTAATATTTGAAATTGCCTTTGAACTTACTTTGACTTTTCCAAAGAATGCTCTTGGGAATAAATTCCAAATAAGATTATGCATCATATAGAAAACGAAAAAAATTGACATTTCGCTACAGTGTTCTATATTTCAATAAAAAAAAACCTTTAGATTCTTCAGGTATAGTAAGGTAACGAAAAGAATGCAGGAGTTATCACAATTATACATTATGCAATTTAAACTATATTAAGTTACGATTTATAAAATTTGAATAAATATAACGCTTACAAATTATATCCAATTTTATTAAAATGTATTTTCGTTAGTCATTTTGGATTACTTGATTTGGTAATCACCTAGAACTTAGTCAAAAGTCGCATTTTTTCAGAGCACGTTGCCATATAGTTTGGATAGTCATTTAATAGAAATGGTGATCTAAATTGCACAATAATTAAAATTTCAATTAGTTACCTTAAATTAATTACCGAACAATAACTAGGTATAAGTGCAAATATAAGGATTTTAAATGTCTTCGCTCATCTTTTTCGCACTTTTCTTGTTTAACTTTCTAAGTTTGGTTCTACACTTTTGAATATATTTTATGATCTACTCAAGAAAAATACCTTTCTTCTATTGAATTTGATAAAATTCAAAACCTACAAAAAATGTAAGTTTGGTTTAGTATGAAAGTTCCCAGATGTCAATTTTTAACCTCAATTAGGATATTTAACACATCCAAATTGTAAGTTGCATTTTTGCGAAACTAATGCAGGGGATTGTCTTAACGCGACTCTTGGGAGATAAAAATGTCCTCCACCCAGCTCCTTGAAGTCGAGAGGCGGATTACTAAAGTGGAACAGATAAAATTACGCCTAAAAGGTATCAATGTAGCACTGGAAAGTCTATAAAAAGTCAATTGATGTCTTCAAAATAAAGCACCAGCCTTCTATTTTGGTAAAATTTTAGTTTCAGTTTTGAATAGGCCAAATATAATGGCTTTAAAAGCGTCCACATCTGGTATACCCTTCAGATGTCTAGAAAACGATTTTGGTTCCTTTACAATAATCTAAGAATAGGGTTGAAAGCCATTGTTATTTATTAGTATATTAACTTTCAATTACATCCAAAATCGAGATTTTGTGTTTTCTACATGTTTTGGAGGGTGCTGATTCAGAATGAGTGTCTTTTGAACATTGGTCCGTCTGTCGAAACCACTCTACTCAGGTCGAACTAAAAGACCTACATACTTTGATAAACTCGAGTTTCTAGTACCTATTGGACGTCATAATAAAGTTTTCGAGAAAAAAGAGCATGCACAAATGTTAGCTGACAAGGACATTTTTAGGTTCGAAAATTATTGAAATTACCTCATAGGGTAAATAATTACCTTTGAATGTATTGATTTATTGAGTGGTAATTGTAAAAGTAGAGTAATGTTACAAACCCCTAGTTTTTCAAAAAAAATTCAGGAAATATAAAGGAAATACCAGTAATACGTAATGTATTTTATTAACATGAAGAGCGAAAAGACTGAAAAGCATGAAGATGACGCGTAATTAAAATTTTTAATTATTACGGTTTAGAATCACTCTATCAATAGATAAAATTACAACCATTAAATTTTAACAGGATATTGTGCGTTTAAATTTTACATTGAAATTAAAAAAATAATGCTGATAATGACCAAAAACTATTATGCGATTTTTGGGCACAACTATTGAACATTTTAACAAAAATAATTTAATTGCCGAAAAAATTTGTAGTTGATTTGTATCTAAGAAAGAAAACAAAAAAGTTTGATTTTTGTTTCTGCCGAAAAATTACTTTAATTTTCAAAAATCATCCCAAGTGGCAAAATATAGCTGATTTGAAATATATGGTTTTAAGTATTTCGCTCTCAACTAAACGTTTAGTTTTTTTTTTAGCCGCATGTAAAAGTAAAAAGATAAAATGGGAAAGTGATATTTTTTCTTTGGATGACATCAACTTTTTTCTACTCTTTCATTGCTATTGCTACCATGTGTCTTTTTATGTAGAGTATTTAACATATGTAAAACTCAAGAGCCTTGAAGCTTAAACAAAACCAAACAAAAAAACCATTTTAAGAGGTTTTTATCACTAATAAAGTCTAGGCGCTATTTTTGCGATTGAGCCAAGTGAAATCCTTTTCTTTTACATAGTCGAGAATCGTTAATTGTTTGGTTAGGCAAAGAAAAGACTGCAATTAATTTGAGTAATAAAAAGAAAGAAAAAAAAAACATAGAGATGAAATATGCACTTTTTATTATGCAAACATTTGTTCTAGCTTATAGTCCAACAATGACTTTTATTTTCTCTTAAAATATTATGTGACACTTCTACAAAAATAAACTTTGAGATGTATTTTTTATCAGAATGTTTAGCACAAGGCAACTTCACTACTGACGATATTTAGTTGATACTTGGTCGTGGTTGATAAAAGCCAATCGCAGTGGCACCTTCAGACAATAAATAAATTTAACGAGTTTAGTTATTATATTTTCAGAACATGGCGTCTGGCGTCTTTAAGCCCGAGTAATTAAGTTGTCAAAAAGATACCTTTTGATTTAATATTTTTGATATCATTGCGTAAATGAGGTTTAGGTCATAAAAAAGACGTTTTTCAAAGAATTTTGAGTTATGCTGAACTTGGGAACAGATCAGGTTCAGAATTCGATATGAACTAAATAATACTTGCACTAACTAATATGTAACCTAAACTAAAATGCAATGTTTCAGCATTTATTTTATAAATTAAACAGGATTTTTTAAGCAAAGCATTTCCTTGTTTTGCTACACAATCTTAGTTCCGCATACATTAATTGCAACGTTAAATGATGGATGAGAGTGTTGTTTCACATTGTTTGAATGATTAATTTAAGTTGTTTGATGAGATCATCAAAGAATTGGTAAACCAATTCAGATTTAAATCTTGTTTTCAGCCTGGACCTATATTTAAGATTGTTGATGATAAATCTTTTCATTGAGATTACAAAAGTTTTGACCATGGTCTGACGGATAAAAGGAGTGGTGCTATCTGCATTTGAACAAATTGCACAATTTGAAATAGTTTACTAAACTTAAAATTACAAATGGTTGCACAAAAGGGGGAACGCATAATTGAAGTTCTATCTCTCAAGGCCAATGTTAAGAAATTGAACTGAATATTAGTACGGTATTTTAAGTATTGCATGATTGAATTTTAATAATTATAATGCTAATTAAAGATGTTTTAATGCGTAATTGAATCCTACAGGATTTGTTTCAAATTTAAAACTTTTCCTGTCAAGCATAAATTTTAAAATTAAGAACGACACAATAATAATTTTAATCGAGTTTTTTTATAATATAATACTTTACCTTTAGTTTTTATTTACTCAACCCTTAAGACATTGTCTAAAACACTGACAGGGTTTATCACATCTATCTGAATTGACATTTCAATAAAAAGCAATTTTAATTTTGGTATGGATGTTTTTTTTAAACATATTTATTGTTCTACACACTCATCATTATGAATTACAGAAAGCTTTAGCTAATTTGTTTAAGAAGATTTTCGTAATATGAGTTGAACACACACAGAACATCGGTTACTTTCCATACGATCTGATGCATAGTTTCTAAGGTAAATCTACCCCTTCTCCCTTTTTTTTCTGACTTGACGGTTTTGCCATGGAACAAATTTTGGTTAGATATAGCTTAACTAACAGTTACAATGCTGTGTTACCTCTTATAAAGTAAGTCCCTTTCCCCAGCATCTCCAGAAAATCCGATGTCATGTTTCTCTCATTAAATCATACCAATTAGCAAATATATAACATGTGACCCACCCGTCGATTTATGACTTCCATACATTTCATTAGTGCCGCTAAAAATGTGACATTGATTGCTCGGAATTCATATCTTCCTGGTTCTTTTAACATTATTGTGCCTTCTTTAGCCACTAAATTGTACTTTTATCTATATTTTATTTTAAATGTTGTTGAATAGGCATGGGTTTGAAATGCGGTTAGTATTATGTGTTTACTCAGTTTTAAGAAGCAATTAAATGTTTTTGTCGTCATACGAAATGATTTTTTTTTGCCTGAATGATGCATATTTATTTCTTTAAGTTAGAGAGATACTTTAATTTAAAGATTTTTGGACTTTCACAAACTAAAGACCAGGAGGAAAAGAAAGAACCACAACGTCATTCTAGTTCTCGAAATTATTGCCAGTTTGGTCATTTTCCAGATTGTCCACTGAGTTGTAAGAGTAAAATTTCCCGAGTATTACAGGCTAAAGAATGAATTTCGTATTTAACAGTTATTAGTCAATTTAATAGTTATTAGTGAATTTAAATTTTAAATTGTTTGTGTATTTAATAGTTATTAAAATTTAGAAAAATTTTAGAGATTTTCCTACATGAAATTATTTTGTTTAAACATTAGAGGTTTGTTGTAAGCTTATGAAAAAATTCTATGTTTCCTTTTAACATTTCTTATTAAAATAGATTTTATACAAAAATAGATAATCTAAAACTTTTTCGGTAAATTTACAAAATTTTAATTTTTTGCTAAAGTTATTGGTTCTTTTTTTTGCGAAATTTTGTTTTAGTCCATAACTAAAAAAAGTATACATACGTTTATTTTAAAATTTGTGCCTCATTAAATTCTCGTTTATTCAAAGTCAGATGGGGATGTACATTTAAGATTTTTTTTTTGTTGAGAGCTTAAAAAATTTACAAACAAGCTATGCTGAAAAGAATTTCTCCTACATACTGCCTCATCAAGGTAAATATAAATGAACACAAAAGAATATAATTATTTTTAATGATGACTGTTATAGTCTATTTTAAAAGTACAAGTATTTAAAGTATGCATCCTCCAATTTTTTTAGGAACCCAAGTCATATTTATGATCAAATTACATGTTCATTTCTCGAATGTTCGAAAATAATTGCATTTTCCAACTTTCAAAAACAATCAGTTGACCTTAACATTTTGCAATTGCTTTCTCGAGAATGTTTTTAATAATAAAGTCGAAGAATTCTTTATAATAAAATATGAATTTAATGTTTTTTTATCATGCATACTTTCATGAATTTTTTTATTGTCATAAAATTATTTATCCCCTTGTACTATTAATTTTTTTTGTACTTATCTTACTTTATTGTTATCATCTTACAATTGTTATTTCTTAGAAATTTCCCTTTCTTTCAGAAATTATGAAAAATCAAATCAAGCTACAGATATTTAAAAAATATTTACTAAGTCCATGATTACTAAATTTAACGAAATATGTAAAAAAGAATTTAATGAAGTATTAAAAATATACAATTACACATTAAAAAAATGCTTTTTACTCATAATGTATAGAAGTTTTCCTAGAATTTCACGGTGTTGTGAGTTGTGATTTGAATGGTTCCTGATTTTACCTTATTTTGTTTTGTCTTGGAATTGTACATTCTAATATAACCGCTTTGAGGTTGAAGAATTACAGTAGTATGGGGACTAGGAAAAGGAAAGAACCACAACGTCATTCTAGTTCGCACAATTATTGCAAGTTTAGTGGTTTTGCAGATTGTTCACTGAATCTAAGGAAAAATTCCCTGAGTATTGCAGAGGTTAAAGAATGAATTTCTTAATTTAAGAGGGTCGGTCGAACTGAATGTACCTTTTTTTTTAAAAAAAAAAGACATTTGACATATTTAAATACTTTATTACTTATGATGATGGTAATTTATGCTTGTAATTCAAAGTTATTAAGTTGTGTTTTCAATCAGGGCTGGTATAAATGTGTAAGGTATATACAAGTAAGGTATATGCCCTTTGCTAATGTTAGCCCCTGGGAAAACCTAGCCTTTTCTATCAGCTACGAGTTCAAGCGGTAAAAACTACTTCGATGAATAAAATAATCATAGAGCATTGCAATGGGGGTCTAAAAATACGAAATGGAATTTTAGCTTCCACACTACGTTTATAACGTAAAAAGTGGAAGGTATTATAATCGTTCAGTCCGTCCGCCCGTCCGTCACCCACTTTCACAGAACGAACCGCAAGTCGCACAAACAAGTGGGATACGTCAATTTGAAGCAAAAAATGAGGCTAGGTTACATCCCAAATTTCATTAAAAAATTTAAATTAGAAGTATATATAAAATTTAAATTACTAAAAATTAATCTACATTGAAATAACATACAAATTCCATTTTCATTCAATATTTTCACTGTTGCCATTTCGTCAAACGTACGAGAAACTTTATTTAAAATAAAAATAAAATTTTTGAAAAAAATTTATTTATGTGATATGATTCAGTTTGGATTGATGTCATATCACAATAGAGTTCTTTTGATGATGGTTCATTATATATGTATGAGGAAAGACGCATGCATAGTGATTTCTAACTTTGAATAAAAAATATGCAAAAGTTCGCATTTATTTTTAAAGCATCAATTTACAAATTGTTTACTATTCTCTTTTTCGAAAGAAAGTTAATGAACATGGGAAATTGGGGCGACTTAAAGATATTTCTTAAAAAAAAATGCATAATTATTCTTCGAATTTCAAACATATTTAGCAAACGATAATGAGTAAATATTAATTTGCGAAAGAAGATTAATAAAAATAGTTAATTTTGGCGTTTAAAAGTTTGAATTAGAAATAAATTATTAGCTAAAGGCCCTGTTTGGCGAATTTCTTTCTGAGGTGTATAAACAGTTCGGTTTTTTTTGTTGAGTACAAATATTGTGTGGAAGCGGTTTAAGTGACAGATTCTGTAACAAACCTACTTGTTTGTTTTAGCTTCCACACTACGTTTATAACGTAAAAAGTGGAAGGTTTTATAATCGTTCTGTCCGTCAGTCTGTCTGTCCATCTGTCTGTCTGTCACCCACTTTCACAGAAAGAACCACAAGTCTCACAGACAAGAAAGATACGTCATTTTGAAGCAAAAAATCAGATTAGACTACATTCCAAATTTCATTAAAAAATTTAAATTAGAAGTTTATTTAAAATTTAAATAACTAAAAATTTAATCTACATTGAAATAACGTGCAAATTCCATTTTTATTCAATATTTTCACTGTTGCCATTTCGTTAAACGCACGAGAAACTTTATTTAAAATAAAAATACAAACTTTTGAAAGAATATTTATTTATGTTATAATTCAGTTTGGATTGTTGTAATGTCACAATAGAGTTCTTTTGATGGTTCATTATATATGTATGAAGAAAGATGCATAGAGAATTCTAACTTGGCGTAAAAAAATATGCAAAGTTTCATTTTTATTTTTAAAGCATCAATTGTACTAATTATATATTTTTTGAACTGTAAATGAATTTAACAAACTATAAATAAGTGAATTTTCGAAAGAAATGTGAATGGGAAATTGTGGCGACACAAAGATATTTGTTAAAAAAGATTACATCATTATTCTTCGAACTTCAAACAAGTTTAGCAAACGATAAAGTCTAATTATTATATATGAGAAAGAAGATTAATGAAAATAGTTAATTTTGGAGTTTAAAAGTTTGAATTACAAATAGCTAAAGGCCCTGTTTGTTATTAGAATTAAATCACCATTCGCAACAATCGCCCGAGAAACTTAATTCTTTTAGACAATAAATTAAAATAAATTTATTTAAATGTTTAATATAGAATTAATGCTGTGTTTGACGCCTTTTTACCTGTTTAACACAACTGTTGTGTGGAAGTGGGTTAAGTGACAGATTCTGTTACAAACCTACTTGTTTGATTTCTATACGTTTTGATGATGATTCTAAAAAAGTGGTTTTCGAGCATTGGTTCGCCTGAAAGATAGTCTGTCTGTCTGAAACCACCCTACAGCTCAAACTAAAAGAACTACGGACTTCAGACGAGTTCCTCCGTACCTGTTGGACGTTTGAGAAAATAGCGCATGCGCAAATGGTAGTTGGAATAGAACTTATTTGGTTCTAAAGTTATTGAAATTACCTTGTAAGGGGCATGAATACCTTTAAATGTATTGATTTATTGAGTGGTAGTTGAAAGTCATGTAGTGTTACACACCCTTAGTTTTAAAGAGTGGTAACTTTAGCTACAAAATCAATTATCTAATAAAGGATAATCGATATTCCTTGATAACTAACCGAAAGTTTGTGTTAATCGCGTCAAAACTTGCATAACAGACAGCGATTGACAAATTTTGTTTGTTGTGATCTGAGAATGTTAAAAGTCCCATAAAGGGTGACAAGTGTTGTAAATATCTTTTAAATTAAATCCAATTCTCCTTATGATGAATGATGTATTATTTTTATATTGAAAATTAGAATGGGCAATAAATTCAAAAAGGTCCGAGAAATTATTACGTGAAGTGCTAAAGCTATTATTTTTTTATATATTTAAATAGTTTATAGATTAGGAATCCCTTTACAAAATCGTTAAATTGTTTCATGAAATTAAACTGGATAAGTTAAAAAATATAATTAAATAAAAGTTAAAATAACTTTTTATTACCCTTATTGGTGTTTTGTTAACCGAAAATTAGATAGTTGATAATTAAAAAAAGTAAAAGTAAATCAATTTTATTCATCTAAAATCTCAAAAGATGAGTGATCCTTGCTTAAAATATTTATATTTACTAATTTCAGAAGCTCTTGAATGTTACAAGGTTAGATAGACACTTGTCAGATAAAGCAAATTTTTGATAAGACTGATAAAGTAAAAAAATAAGCAAGCTTTCAATTGATTATTAAAAAAAAATACAAACAATTTTTTAAACAGACAGACAGACAGGCAGACAGACAGTATGACAGACAGACAGACAGACAGACAGACAGACAAACAAATAAATAAATACGACCCACTTACATAAGACGAAGGTAGTTACGAGGGCCGTAGTAAAAGCGGTCATTACGATGCCGGTTCCCCTTTCGACACTGGGCCGCGAGTCGAAACGTTGTCTTTCTTTGAGGCACGATCGAGCGGATTGACTCCTCCCACCTCTTTCAAGAGACCTCTCAAGATCCAAAACAGACGCGCGCTTTCCGCTCGACTGGGATTTGAGTATTTAATGATATTTCGTACGATAGTAATATTTTTTTTTAGAAAGAGGTCTTGTAAACTACGGTTAATGAGATTTTGGTTGAATTAACGTCTCACATGCGACCATACTAGATGTGTTTAAAAGGTTCAGTAGAACATAAAAATTATTTGAAACAATTGGGACGACACCGTACCAATTTTGGAAAATAAATAAAAAATAGGTAAATGGATTCGGATTTTATTCATTAATAGAATTATTAAAACTGCTTGTAAGGGCTAACTCGCACCACAGCTACACGGGCTATTGTCGACGGGCCTTTTTATTTTGAACCAGGTCTGGTGAAGGTGACGATATATAGGCTAACATCTGAGTGATAACTCAAAGCAATCTTGTAGTGACATTGTCAGTGGCGTTAAAACATTGAGCCACGACGAATTTAACATGCACTAGAATTAACTAATTTGATAGTTAATACATACTTTAAAAAAAGTTAAAGTAAATAAATTTTATCTATCAAATACACGGATTATTTTTTAGGTAATTTTTAGAGAGAGTTGCCGTTTATAGTCTGGCTCTTTCTAAAGACCGTATTAACGATTTGATACCATGCCTCTTGAGATCTCAAAGTCAGCTCCTTACCAGGCATCATTTAAACGTTTTAAACTTTTTTTAGTCTGTTAGTCGCAATGAAACCAATTGGATTAATTTTAATTTTATAAAAAAAATTCTACTAAACTTTTTATCTTTCAAAAAAATTTACTTAAAATGATAATAATGCTAAAAATAATATTTGGTCAGAAGTTTTTCTGACCCTCTATCTTCAGCTTTTGTGGAATCTTTACCTCTTTTTCTTCATTGCCTCGATTGTCATTGTGCTTGAGAGGTTTTACATTATTCAACCACATTATTTCATATATTAACGGTCTCGCAGGGGTTACAAAGAAGTTTCAAATAAAAAGAATGTGAAACAAGCTGCTACAAAACTACCTTCTTAAAGAGCTTCTTTATCAGGTCACGTGTGTTTCTTCTACGTGATTCCTTCTAATCCAAAAAACGATGTCATTAATCAACTACAGATCGGAAAGGTATTCATTATATTATGCAGACTAGTAGCCTGCGGTTTCTCAGACAAAACGTTCCAAATTTCTATTATGCAGTAACTCCTTGTTATATTGCGCTTCCCGGAAGAGGAGAAAAAAGAGCTATATAGCGAGGGACATGATAAGTATTATAAATTTGCTGTCTTTAAAATGTTCCAACTGTTAAGGGGGGTGCTCCCCTAAAAATATTACTTATTTATAATCCAATCACACTATAGAATATCAATCGCCACTCAAGCAGTGACAACCATTTCTATTGCATTAATTTTCTGTGTAGTGGACTTTTTTTTCAAAATGAATACAAATAAAATTTAATCATATTTTAGCAGTATACTTTGAGTCAGACTCTTTTTTATACATCATCAATATATTCTATATGGTCTGTAATGGTCCCATGAAATAAGCGGGATAAAAATTTCACCAGAGCTCCAGTAGGATCTACCATACAGTTGTTTGATTAAAAAAGTTGATTAGTTTGATTAGAAAATAGATAAACGGAATTTTTTTTTTTACGATAGGTGCTTGCATATTTTAGAAAAAGTAAGTGTAGAATTCCATAGTTTTTTATAAAGAATTACTTCTGTAATAGTTAATTAAAGGTGGATAAAAACAAGGTTTTCAGTAATTTTTGCCATCTTTAATGCACTATTTTGGAATCAATAAATTAACGTTTAGAACGTTATAGGGATTTCAAAATAGTACAAGGTACAGCTGGGGAAAAAAAAAACGATCCACCCTTGGTTTTTCGGCTGCTATTGGTCAAGGAATTTTGTGAAAGGTGTCATTTTTCAGGAAATAGCTTAAGCTATTGAGAACTGGCAACCAAAATTGCATAAGGGGTCGTCTACATATTAAAATGAGTACCAACTTTGAAAATTCCAAGGGCAACACCCCATTTTTTTTCACAAAAATGTTCAGCACCTTCAAAATACCCCATGTATAAAAAAGAATTATTTGTTTTGCATTATTTGCCGAGATATTAAAGCATTAATTTTGAACGCGATTAGGGGGAAATCTCCAAATTGAAAAAGGTAATATTTAGGGTGTCTTTTCGAAACCACAAGCTAAGAAAAGGGTTTCCATAATCTCGCCAAAGGATGCTAGAATTAAACCTTCTTCACTAATATTGTGATTTTTTTTTAATGTTTTTACCTTTTTTTAAAATTTTAGATTTTAAAATTCAGAAATAAAATTAAGGGTAGACGAGAAAAGTTTTAAATTTAAATTAAGTCACACATATTATTATTTATAACGAACAGATTTTCAAATACAATTAGTTACAATCAGATAGACAAACATTATTATTATATTTATGTTTTACATTTTATGCGAATTTTTGTTTCATTCATATTGCTACAAAAAGTTTGTTTAAAATTCGGCGCACTGGATCTGGGACATAACCGACAGCGAAATCCCGACAAGCCGAAATCCGACAAGCCGAAATCCCGACAAGCCGAAATCCCGAAAGCCGAAATCCCGAAAAGCCGAAATCCCGAATGAGTCAAAATCCCGAATGGGTCGAAATACCGAAAATAGATTTTTGTCCATTTCTCGATTTTTTTAATATAGATTTTTTAATATAGAGATATTTTTTTTAATATTAGAGATAATTTATTTATTTAGTTATTTAGTCAGTTAGTTATCTAATCAGTTAGTTAGTCACTTAGTTAGTCAGTCAGTTAGTCAGTTAGTTAGTCAGTTAGTTAGTCAGTCAGTAAGTTAGTTAATCAGTCAGTTAGTCTGTTAGTTAGTCAGTCATTTAGTCAGTCAGTTAGTTAGTAAGTCCGTTTAGCTAGTCAGTCAGTTAGTTAGTCAGTCAGTAAGTTAGTTAGTCAGTCAGTAAGTTAGTTAGTCAGTCAGTTAGTCTGTTGATTAGACAGTCAGTTAGTCTGTTGATTAGACAGTCAGTTAGTCAGTGAGTTAGTTAGTCAGTCCGTTATTTAATCAGTCAGTCAGTTAGTCAATTAGTCAGTTAGTTAGTCAATTAGTCAGTTAGTTAGTCAGTCCGTTAGTTAGTCCAGACTGACTAACTTAGTCTAACTTACTGTCAATTAGTTAGTCAGTGAACTGACTGACTCACTGACTAACTGGCTGACTAACTGACTAACTATAACTAACTAACTAACTAACTAACTAACTAACTAACTACTAACTAACTAAACTAACTAAACTAACTAACTAACTAACTAACTAACTAACTAACTAACAACTAACTAACTAACTAACTAACTAACTAACTAACTAACTAACTAACTAACTAACTAACTAACTAACTAACTAATACTAACTACAACTGAACTACTAACTATAACTAACTACTACTGACTGACTAAACTGACTATAGACTAACTAAACTGACTGACTAACTAACGACTACTAACTAACTACAACTAGACGGACTAAACTAACCGACTACTAACTAACGACTGACTAAACTAACGATAATGATAACTAAGACTGAACTAAATAAGTAAATAAATAAATAAGTAATCTAATAATATATATATTTTTTAAATCGAGAAATGGACAAAAATCTATTTTTTCGGGATTTCGACCCATTCGGGATTTCGTCTATGTCGGGATTATGGCCTTTCGGGATTTCGGCGTTCGAGATTCTGGCTTGTCGGTATTTTGGCTTTCGGGATTGTGTCCGGGACCCCGGCCACTTTATCGGTAATATAAACTACATATTACAAAACGAGAGTTACGATCTTAACACGATATTTAAAAAAGCAAAATAAAATTACGCAGAATGATTTGGCAATGATTTTTAAACAAAGCAGTGGGTACTAATCGTTTTAAATAATCAATGTGGTAACAAAGAAATATACTAAACACTGAATTCCAATAATATTTTAGGGTATTTAATTTTTAATATAAAACACACTTTTTGAAATTGTATTGGAAATAACATACATTCAAAAACATAGTAATCGATATAATTTAATGTTAATTATACAAACAAAATACATTGTATGCACTTGAAACAAGAAAAGATTTTTAGACCTTTGACAGACATCAATAATTTGAATAAATATTTGCCAAAAACGCTTTTCAACCTCCAAACGATAATGCAAGTTAGGATCCAATTTGCTAGGTAATTTTTTACACGGTCCCTAAAATTCGTTTTTTTCAGTATTTTTACAATAACTCGGCAAATAATTGTTGTTGAATTAAAAGATTCGGGATTTTGGTTCTACTTGATCTACTTTATCGATTTATGTAACAAAAATTTGAGGTTGCTATTCATGTTTTATTTTTTCTTATTTAAATTTAAATAAAAAAATAATAAAAATGAAAAATTGATGAAAAAACTTGTGTGATTTGTTTTTGGAAGATTAAGAAGTATATAATGAAAAAAAAAATTTGGTTTAATTCATTTTATTTGTGGAGGTATGAATAAAAGTTTGGGAAACTTTTTTAACATTATGGGCGTTCAACTTTGAATGCTTATATCTCAACAAATAAAGCAAATTAATAAATTTTCTTTTGGATCTGGGGTATTTTGAAGAGGATAAACATTTTCATATTAAAAAAATTGGGTGTTGCCATTGGAATTTTCAAAGTTGGTACTCAATTTAATATGTAGACGACCCCTTATACAATTTTGGTTGCCAGTTCCCAATTCCTTACACTATTTCCTGAAAAATGACACCTTTCACAAAATTCCTTGACCAATAGCAGCCGAAAAACAAAGGGTGGATCGTTTTTTTTCCCCAGCTGTACCAATTAACAAATTTTCTTTCAGTTATCGATAGATATTCCATACAAAATATTTTATGCATAAATAATTTAATCAAACAACCCAGGCAGCACACCAATGTGGGATTCACATGGTCCGACGTGGGCCCACGTGGTTCAAATGGGCACTGGTGGGCCCCATAAGCCCATCATCAAACCATGTGAATCCCATGTACTAAATTTTAGCAAATTATGCGCTAATTACGATAAAATATGAGTAAAATATTATTTATTTTGTAATAATTAGGTGACATTAATGTATTTGGATGCTAAAAATTTTATATTTTAAGCTTTTTCTAGAAAAAAATATAACTACGTGGATCTACATGGGACATTATGGGCAACTCATATAGATTTCTGTGGGCTATCCATAACAAGCCCACGACATTGATTAAAGTAGTTTAGAGCTCGGTTTTCATTCTTAGTCAAATGGACTGTTTATAACTCAAATAGAATAGGTTTCATTGTTAACTAAAAATTATTGTACCATAAAAAATATGCATCCGTATATTATTCTAAATTAATTCCTCGATGCAAATTGAAATTATATTTGATAAAGCAAATCAATACCGCGAATTTCACGGTGTAATAATTGATGTTGTTCAGTACTAATGCATTTTTAGAAAAAAAATTAGTACAATTTATAGCTATTTTAATAAAACAGAGCTTTATAGAAGAACCCGAATGGGTCGATATGGGACAACCCATGTGGGCCAATATGGGATAACCCAGGTGGTTCGATGTGGGATGGCCCATCTAAATCTATATGGATTGCCCATCTGTCCTATAAAGTGAACTGTTGTCCAAATACAATATTTTTTTTATCCTCCAACTGTATATTATGTAAATTAGTAAAATATATATTAATTGTTTCGGCATATTATTAACTAATAAAGAGATCGTTCAACTTGAAAGGCAAAATCGATTGCTCATGAAAAATTGTACTGGGCTGATGTGGAGAAGCCCAGGTGGGCCAATGTGGAAGAAAACCATATGGGCCTATGTGGGATGGCCCATGTGGGCCGACGTGGTTTCACCGGAAAAAAAGGGGGTCGTTTCTTTCTGGGCCCCATATGGAAGCCTACTAGGAAACCACGTGGGCCCATATGGGGGTGCTACCTGGGAACTGTATAGTACACCCTTATTGGAGCCTTACTGACATTCTATCCCACTAAACCAGTGATCGGCAAACTTTTTTTATTAAAAAGGCTAAAATGTTCGTTTTTGAAAAAAATATCCTTGTTTGTTTTTGAAAAAAATTTTCAGCACTCAAAAGTATGTATTTATGATAATATTTTTTAAAATATTTTAAAACAGTATTAGAAAAGTTGCTTGAAATGTATAAATTGCAAAAAAACTTCAAATAAACAGAGGTTTCCATATTTGTTTTCAACAGAAAAAAATTTATTCCTTTGTTTTTATTTAAAATAATATCTTGCGCTATAAATAACTCGAAAATAAAATCTTTAATTGATAACCATATATTTGGTGTAATCAAATACAGATTTCTCAATTTTTGGAGTCGACAGCGCCTAAATGGAAAATTTTAAGATAACCGGTGTTGCGTGTTTACACAGTAACCGGAGTTTCGCGATTTCATAGAATCACAAGAGTTTTGCCTTAGAAGGGACGCTCTCACTTCAGAGCTAATAGCATATATTATTAGTATTTAGCAAGAAATTTGGTATATATAATATTTTTCGATTAATTGGTTCGATTAACTCCTTTTTATGATCTAATCGAAATGTAGGGGAGAGTGATCAAAGTTAAAACTCAAAATCGAAAATGCGCCCATAATTTTTGTGGAATCACTGGAAAAGATTGTTTTGTAACTAAATCTTCTATAAAATTTACCCCGAAAATTTCCTCTTTTTCAGGGTACGTGAATTTAAAAAGACCATCTTTGTCTTCAAATAGCTTACCCACAGAGTTCATCGCTTTCTATTTTAGAAATCAATCCAAAGTAATAAAGAATAGTTTGCTTTCTAGCAAATTTTACCAACAACAAATTATTTATCTTCACCAAGCTCTATTCTTATTCAGATGTAATTAATGAAATTGCAAATGGAAAAATATGTCATCAAAAAAGCTACTTGAACTTTCACTTATTATACTATGAAAAAAGTTAAAAAGGTTTAAAATCAAAGTTTCCAAAAGCTTTTGGCTGAATAAGATGTTAGAGATTTAAATAGATTCTTCAAGAGAAGCATACAAAGCTAGGTTTATTCGTGTCGCATTTGACCCCACAGTTTCTGTCCCATTAGACCCCACAGTATTATTGTTTATAAATGATCCAACACATTCCATATTTCACCGTAGTATTTGACAGATAATATCTTAATCTATGATATACTATATGTCTTCTATCTAAAACTATAGTTTAATTCATGAAAAGTTTTTATTTAATACTTTTTTTAAAAGTGTAAAAAAAGATACACTTTTAACTTACTTTGGATTTAATTATTTGGATTAGAAAAGTAGTTCAATTTTTTAAAAAATTCAAATTTTGCAAGTTTTACACCTTCGATCTTAGTAGGTATATAATACAATTCAACTCCTGATTGTAAAAAATAATTAGAAACTATAATTTCTTATTAATTGAGACACATTTTACAAACAAATTTGACATTTTATTGTTTTTTAAAGTCAAAACTAACGTTTTGAAACTTCAATGCAAGAAGATTTTAAAAATAAAATGTTAGACTTCATTGAGCCACGAAGACGTCAAAAAAGAATATATGGCACTCAAAAGTATGACGACATTTTATTCACAACGTTTATATTAATTTCCATTCTATTCTATATTTATTTAGCTACATAAAGAATTTTAAAGACTTGCGAAGGACACAGATATTGTTAGTATAAATGGACGCCCCACCTCCTTGTCTAATAAGAAAACATTGTGTGACACAACTTTTTTCCTTCGTTAGGTTCGTTCGTTTCCGTCGTTAAACAATCGTGTTTCTTGCATGCAAAATGCAATGCAAGTTCAAATCGAAATAATTTTCCTCAGAAAGTAATAATCCGGTTGTTGTTACGTTACTACAATTACTGAACAGGAAATAAAAAAAAAACGCTGTCATGAAAAAAATATGAATACAATGGAAATTAGAATTTAAAATTAATAATTAATCCTTTATTGTTACGATAGTAGTTACTAAAATGTGAAGGAGAAAAGAAAAATGCCTTTAGAAAATGGGATTTCTTTTAGCCAATAATATTATTTAACGGCGTACGAGACCGAATGATCGCGGGTCTCCAAACCAAAGTGCCTCTGTGTTAATACAATGGAAAAAAAAGTTATTTTCTAAGCCATATTTCTCAGGCTGTATTGATTAATAGGGGCACGTCACCTGCTCGCTATTGCTCGCCAAACCCCCGGGAACTGCTTACGCAGTTCCCTTTGGTTCGCATATCGATCCAGGCTCGCTTCGCTCGCTAACCGTTCATTGAAATATTTTAGTCTAGCCTTTAGTATTCTTTTAAAATAAAATAATTACAAATTAATGCTTATAAATGTTTTGTTTAATGTGATGTATCCAACTTTTTTTGGTTGATTTTCGTTGAAACACCCATATGTATATTGAGTTATTGAAATTTATGTTTCCTTGCTCCTGAGTTTCACTTCTTGCGATTCTCCTGCTAAGATTATTGCGAAAATATTTTGCTGCTTGACTAAGATACATTTGCAACAAAATTGGAAACCGTGGTAGGCGTCAACGCTTAGAAACTCTTTAAAAACAATTTCAATTTTCTTTTTCAACTATGAAATAACGTGAACAAATATATTGACGGAACTGGATTTCAACAAACCAAGTGAATTCCACGTTTTTTTTTAAAGTTTAGTTTAGTTTTGAATTATTGTCGCACTAGAGCTATACGAGGGCTATTGGCGACAGGCGTCGTATTTTAGAACCACGGTCAAGTGACGAGCAGACACCTGAGTAGGAACCCAACGCAACCTTTAAGGGCGACATCGTACGCAGCGTTGGGACTTTGGAGCATATTTAACGTGCACTCCCTCTACCGGGGTATTATTCGTCGGACATTTTGGCTGCACGGGCCGTTTATAGTTCGGCAGTTATTTTGGCGTGCCCGGACCCGAACCTGGGACCTGCATGCCTGGGTCGCATGCTAGGCGAATGCCTAACCCACTGGGCTGCTCTGGCCCCGCACAATCAATGGTTTGGTAGTTCAGTCGATCTAAATTATAATTTAAATTTTCAAGCATTTAAACGTCCCTAATATTATGCATGTTTGGTTAACCTAAAGGAGTATGTACGGCATTTTTCGCCAAATCTGGTAATCCCGTCAAATTGATATTATGGCAACCTTGGCAATGAAAGTCGGGCTAAATTGCCACAGATAACATTTTATGCGAAATTCGACAAATATTACAACCCTGCCATTTCTTAAAACCCCATTTTAGTTTTAGTTTTGAAATATCGTCGCACTAGAGCTATACTAGGGCTATTGGCGACGGGCATCATATTTTAGAACCACAATCAAGTGACAAGCCGACACCTGAGTAGGCACCCAACGCAACCGTTAAAGGCGACATCGTATACGCAGCGATGGGACTTTGGAGCATATTTAAAGTGCACTCCCTCTATACGGGGTATTATTCGTCGGACATTTTTTGGCTGCACGGGCCCTTTATAGGTCGGCAGTAATTTTGGCGATGCCCGGACCCGAATCAGGGACCTTTCGCATGCAAGGCGAACGCCTAACCGACTGGGCTCCCCAGCCCATAAAACTCCATTTAAATCTTAAATGTATATAATTTATTCTGAAGTTTTTATACCAATCTTATTAATTGTATGCTTAACGATTTTAAATTATTTACTTTTTTAAAATCAATTATTTGACATTTTTAACGTTCCACTTTCTTTAAAAATCTGGTATGAAATTTAACTTTTCCTGGTACGTAAAAGTTTTTTTGATCTTTTTAATTTTCCAAAATATCCATTTTTAATAATGGTTATTTTTAGTTCATGGTGGTTTTCCTTCATCGTTCTGATTTTCTTATTTTAATATAAAGTATAAACAAACTCGATTGTTGCCATTGCCGAGTTAGAAATATAAGGAAATTTGGGAGCCGTATAAGAGTATTTTATATATAGATTTTTATAAACGGTTTTCTTTATATGATAAACGTAAATGACTTACACAGAGGTGCCGATCCCCCCCAGAGCTAACGACGCACCCCCCCCCCTAGAAAATTATTACCCCCCCCCCTAAAAAAACCGGTGAGGATTTTTTATTTATATGGGCAAATGGGAGTACCTAACCAAAGTAGCCTCTAACTACATCTTTACGGTGTATATAGAAAACCTTATAGTAAAATGATATTTCAAGTACCATCGAATGGGGTACCTTAACTTTATCCCAAGAATTAAAACCCCAGTACTGACTTTCTTCTTAAATATTTTTCTACTGATAGGTCAAAGCAGAGTTGCCCCTAATCGAAAAAGGGAAGCACCTTTTGGAATATCTTTTATAATACGGAATTACAAGCTATTTTTAATTTTCCTTTAAAAAGGTTTTCTTTACAGCCAAAGCTATCGGAATCTAAATAATTGGTAAAAAATTCCGCTCAAAATTTATGTAATTATATTATTTTTTAAAACAATAAAAATAGCCGGACACGTGATCCATTCAAAAACGGCTTCCAATTCATTCCCTCAATTCTTAATGCATAAAAAAAGTTTATCTTGGTATAGCTTTTTATTTAATACAACACATTTGACATTATCAAACACATCAGAATTATTTTATAATGTTTACAGAGATTGCTTCACTTAAAAAAAACCTAAAAATTAAAAAAATTAAAGTTAAATATAACAAAATTCTTACCGTGAAACTCGGAATTGCACTATTCAATTATCTTCAATTACCCAGACCCGTCACATTTGAGACAAGACGACAAGTATTTTCCTACTGATTCTAAAGCAATCATTTAGTTATTTTGGCTTCGAGTCTAATTTGGCGGGAAAAAGTCAAAATATTATCCGAAGGTCATTAATGCGTAAAAATGTTATACAAAGTTAAGTTCGAAAGATTTATGAGCCAGCTGCAAAATATGGCGGGAATATCTCATTGATTCCATTGGCAAACTATAATGCGAACGTCATCAATTCACCGAAATGTTTTATAAACTGCGTGCGATTTATGAGTGTTTACACTTTGTTACAGTGATCGGATTGTTTATTGGAAATAATTGTCAGAAATCGTATCGTCTGGTAGACGCCAACGAACATAATTTATAACTCCTTTTTTCCCAGGTGTTGCTTTGAAATATGGTTGCCCATCCCTATTCTTTGAAGGCAAAAATATAAAAACAAATTGGAGCCACTTTTGATTATCTTGCCACTTTGTGTTTTATTTTAAACCAAATAAAAATTCGCCAGAGTACAAGTTCTGAGCCCCCCCCCGGTGTTGCGTCGACTGGGGGGGGGGGGGGGGGGCAGATAATGAGTAAGAATAAGAGTTAGCTGAGTTTTTTTTATCAAGATTGGCTGTTTATTAATAATTTTTATATAAAATTCAACCCCCCCCCCTAAAATTTCAACGACGCAGTCTGCGTCGTTGACCCCCCCTTGTAGGCACCCCTGACTTACAGGCCTCTATAATCTCTACTTCTTGAAATTGGTCCAATTACTTTGCGTAAATTTATTTATTGAAAATTAAAAAAAAAATTGAACCAATTTCACAAAGTGGGGATTATAGAGACCTATATAAGTCAGCTACATTTATCATGTAAAAAACCAAATATAAAAATATTCAATACAGCCGGAGAAATGTGGCTTTGGAGCACTTAGTTTCGAGACCAGCAGTCATTCGGTCTCATTCGCACTTAAAGCAGGCCATGACGTCACATCGTAATTTTTGAAAATATCAAAGCACCTAAAATTTGTTTGACTGATCTGTTTTGAACTAAAACAATGAAATTAGAGCCTGCTTCTGACAGTAAAACTAATGTAATGTAATCGTTTCCGACTGCCTATTTCTAGACTTTAGTAGCTTTAACACAGCCAATTACGCCTCGTAATTTAGAACCGAAGTGGGTCTGATTATCCGAATGTCAGAAAAAATTCCACTCGGCCTACCTGTTACTGTTCGTCTTTATTGAATGTCAAACCTAGTAATTTTTTTTGTAGCGACTAAAACAAATTACTAGGCATGACATCCAATAGAGACGAACAGTAACAAATAGGCCGAGTATAAAAGTTTATATGTCACATATAAACTTTTATCAAAACCAAGATTCTAACAAGTTGAATGCTGTAGAACTCCAACTATCCGAAGCGTTACTAATTATCCGAATTTTAGGAAAAATTTCACCCGGCCTATCTATCACGTTGTCAAGTAATTTTTTTGGCTCGACTTCCAACATAGACGAACAGCAACATATAAATCGGGTATAAAAGTTTAAATAAATTTACCATAAAAAAAACGTTTATACTAACTGCACCTGTTTTTATATTAGGTACTCATCTGTCATATAAAAAGGCAATTGCTTTATTATACCTTTTCTTCCGATTAACTCCAATTATCCGAATGTGTTTAGGCCCTAATGACTTCGGATACTTGGAGAGCCACTGTATAAAAAAATATTACAAAAAGCTATAAAACCCATTTCACACCTTGTCACAACTACTTGCAACTCCCATAGGACACCATGCATTTAAAAGTTGCACTCAAGTCGTGAGATTTTTTCATGCGAGCACGAAAAAATCTCAAGTTGCATGTACCGTTAGCCAATCAGAATTCAGTATTTGTTTGGCCACATTGTGGCGAACTAGACTTCGCCAACTTTCCTTGCTTGCAAAAAAATTCAAAAATCTGCGCAATTTAAAATGGGTAGTAAATGGACGGCAAAAATGGAAATTGATCTTATTAATGAAGTTCGGAAACATAAATTTCTGTATTAGGATCAACGAAAATTTCACGCTCAAGAGCTTGCAATGTTTTCAATGAGATAAGAGCGAGTCTATGGTTTGAATAAAGTTTGTTTACAAATAGATGAAACTTGCCAAATTGTGAGATAAATAATATTTTGTGGAAACCCGAAAAACCAGGTTACCACAAGTTACGAGTTGCAGTTGCAACGGAATTGCAAGTAGTTGTGCAGGTGTGAAAAAAAAAAACTCAAACTGCCAAACGAGTCATTGCAATTTGATGAATTGATAACAACCGAAACTTAAACTACATTATCTCACAGCCCAACAATACATTGAGAAATTGATTAAAATATACCTTTTCTTCCGATTAACTCCAATTATCAGAATTTCCGATTATACGAATGTAGTAAGGTCCCAATTACTACTTAGGATAATTAGAGTTCTACTGTAACTAGCAAGTATAACAAGACGCCAAGGCTAGTTGACCGATCTGATCAAAACTAGAACTATAAAAAGAACACTCATGCAGTCAACTCATTTGAGCTTATTTCCGCAAATGAAATATATAAGTTCGAATTTGAAAAATATAATCGTATCAAAATATTGGCATTGTTTTTCATAGGCCGCTAATAGCAATGCAAAAAAAAACACCCTAAAAAATAAAAATATTGAAGCTGATCCATAGTTTTGCCTGCGTTTCTGTAACTTTTATAGTTCCTGAGAAAAATGTTTCAAACTGTTGCGAAACCTTATATTTCAGGAAACGCAAAAGAAAAGTAAGGTTTAGGTAAGAACTGATGTTCAGAGTTTTTGAAAAATGCTTATAAAATGAAAAATACTAAACAGATATCGATAATCTTGGTCTCAAATTAAAGCTATAGATATGCAGATTAAAAAAAAAACAGAAAATCGATTTTTTTTTATCAAAACACCCATCCGACTCCCCTTAAACAACTTCCCTCAGCTTAAACATAAATGAAATGCAGTACAAATTGATTTGATTACCAAAGCAGCAATAAAGCCAGTTTAATATATGAATTATTTATGTAAATTTAAATTGATCATCATATTTAAAAAAATGTGTATTAAATGTTATATTTTAGGGATTATGGTTTCTAGTTTTGAAAGCATTACATAATTTTTTAAAGTGTATAAAATGATATTTTAAGAAGTTTTGATCGCTAGGTACTATCAGATAGTAGGTAATAGACTATCTATAAAATACGTTTAGACAATGAATGGCTTATTTATTGGAACCAAACGATGCAAAAAGTATGATAATATAAATTATATAATAAAATATTGTAACACTTTCTCAATAATATTCTCAAGAAAGCAATGGACAATTACAGCGTTTCCACAAACATTATTCGATTAAGCATATTAAAAACTCTAAACTCAGTATTTGGTTTCAAAAATGTATTTTTTAAATTTACTTTTAAAGTTAATGATACGTCACTCCTGTTAAACCTCTCTTAGCATAACAGATGACGTCACGGTTGGCTCTTTTTTGTTCTTGGCGTGTTATTTCGTATCACGTTTCATTGTATCGCTTTTGAAACTGTGAAACGTGCTTTCATCCTTATCAAATACTTAAAAAAGTTATGCTATTTTACAGAAACATGTCATGTTCATTCCAGTTAATTTCTTCAAACGTTGAACGATTTCACTCGACTATTCCGATCAGATCCAACAGTCAATAGTTCTGCAATAGCTCATACGCGCTCTAGTGTGTGTATTTTAACTAACAACCAAACTTGGAACAAGCTGTTTAACTTCCTTGATATGAACTGGTTACAAATAATATTGTCTTCTTTTAATGAGGTTTCGCAGAAATTGTAAGGTTTACTATTTTATAAACTGTATTACAGCATAGATCGAAACATCGGCAAAAACATAACAGTTGACGTCAGAGCTGTTTTCAGTGACGTACATTTTCGGCAAATTGCAAATGCATTTTTTGTTGAAATTAAACATATTTGTGAATATTTAACCTTACATTCGGAATCTGCAGTTTCTAATGTACCAGAAAAACACATATATTATGAATTTCGCGTTTAATGCAACTTGTCCATTGTTCTTATAAATTATGGGGACAAAACAGTAGCAGTCTAATTTTAACAAGTTCTATACATATAAAAAACAGGCCAAGGCATTATGTTAAAAAACAAAATAATTGCTTATATTATGATGTATAGTAATAAAATAAGTGAAATATCATATACTGGAGTACATTTTTATTAATGAAAAAGTTCCAACTGGAAGTGTTTTTACATAGCTTATTCGCTGGAAGATAAAGCAACCATGCAAGTTCTTTTTAAATGTCGATGAGTGTTAATATAGTTAATGAGCCCAGCTCGCCACAGCAAAAGAAAGCACAAATGTCGCTAAGTGCAGGTTGGTCAATCGTCATCTGGATCTACACCTCCTGCGGGCTTGGCCTTTGGACCACCGGCCTGTTTGGACATGATGATCTGTAAAAATAGAACAATGCAATTAAAATTTAGAGTTCATGTAAGCAGGAGGAAAGCTGCAGCCAATTCATCAACATATGTTTCTAAAAGAGTGCATCACATGAAATGACGGTTAATTTGTGTATTGATCAATTGACAACCATTGTAGAGCATCAATATCAGTCACTCACAAGTAATTGGCAGTAACTGTCATTTTAAAAAAAGATGCATGAACAGTGCCATGCAATTTTAATTTGATTCGATATCTATCACATTAGGAAAAACCACCAATTCTTTGAAAATACACCAAAACTAATTCAACCAATGAACAATTGGTTTGGTTCTAATTATTTGAAGACAATAATACATATTTAAAAAATTAGTTTTCAATAATTTGAAAAGATCAACAAAGTTACTTTATAGACAACCCCCAGTAATTCATGAGGGAGTTTAACAAAAACAAAGCAGTCACCTGCGTTGTGCAAATCATTAAATAATAATAATCATAATAAAATCATTTGAGAAAAAAAAATCATTTGAATCATTTAAAATCATTTGCTTGTGTTAATGTTTTATTTTTTCACCACTATAACACAACCCTTATGGACTTTTTGGGACAATATCTATTGCACTCCTGTTTAAACATCACATTCTATGAAAAACCTTAAGATTTTTAAAGGGTTCGGAAATATTTGTGAACTTTATTCACAAATAAAATTTACACTAATTGTCATGATTTTTGTATACATCAGAATTGAAACAGTAATGAGAATAACAACTCACTTGATCAACTCTTAATATGGTGGCTGCTACGTTAGCTGCATTTTTGATTGCCCAGTGCTTTGTGATATAAAGATCCAAGATGCCAACTTGCTCTACGTTTTTCACAGAGTGTTCTCCCTAAATGAAGAGAAAATTGTTACATTAATTCTACAAGTTTGGATTAATACATTGGGGAACACATTACTAAGGAGTTAAGAAAAATAGCTAAATAATAAATTCTTTGTAAGGAAAATCAAAAGTACTTTCTTGTCATGTGAAGAGTTGAACTAAAGCTAAAAAATTGTCATTGAATAAAATTTTACATAATTTAAACTTAGATTTCTTCTTTTCATAATTGAGGCATTTTGAAAGTATAGATTTAGTATGAACAAAAATATTTAACTAACTAGCAGACAGTATCACAAGATTTTTCTTTAATGAAACACACACTAGTTTAATTTAAAACTGACAGATTAGTTTAAAATCCTTATGTCCTGACAAACAATATGCAACCTTCAGTGCTAAGTTTTAACGTTCATAAACCTTTTCCTTCTTCGGTCAGAAGACCAACGAGAGCTAAATAGACAGAATAACAAGCATTTCATTCATGAAGAACTGAAAGTAAAAATTTCATTGCTAACAGCATAAATGTTAACAATGAAATCAATGATGAATATTTGATTTTTTTTAAATATTTACCTAGTCACTAATGAAATGACAATTTCTTGATTTTTAGCATTCATCAACTTCACATTGACAAGATTACATTTGATTTATATTTATAATGCAAACATCCTTAAAATGTAACAAGACAGGGTTCCCACTCTTATTTCCTACTCCAACTTTTAAAATAAAAAATCAAGGAGTTTTTAAGGACTTTACAAGGACCCTAAAAAAAAATTCAAGGACTTTTAATCATAACGCGCCCTTTCTAGAAAATAAAACAAAATCCATAAAATCTATATATATGAAGGAAGAAGTCCTGACTGACTAACGTATCAACGCCCAGCCAAAATTATTGGAGGTACAGATTTCAAATTTTAGAAGCTTATTCCTTTTGTACAAAAAACATAATTTAAGAAGCGATTTTTCGAAATTCAAACCCAATATGGTATAGGAGGCCGAAACCTGAGCAGATTTCTACTTGGGAATAGCATTGTGGGTTATTGTTGTAAGATCAGAATTAAAATACTTTTCATTTTGAAAGGGATTTCAGCACGAGCCAAAATAAACACACAAAAGCAAGCAGGTTTAATTTGTAGGATTGTTATTTGCATATCAGTATTTTATTTATCAATTTAAAATCGTTATTGGATTCTTCTTTTTGCTGGATCAGATTTCCTCATTCTACTTATATTTCCTAATTGAATTAAATTGATGTTTATAGATGATAAGATATGGAGAAATATTTAAGCATAACTAAGAAGTTTGTACTTCATAATGAAACTTTTCCAACCATACATGATGCATGTGTTTGGTATCCTTTCTTTTGTAATGTACTGTACAGACTTCATGTCTGCGTAAGTCCGAGAATTAATATTGATACACGCTGTAGATAATCGGGTGATATTTGCTAGTGCTACAATGTCTTATTACAGTAAGGCTGATGATTATTCTATAGATCAGCCAAATACTTTTCCGAAATATCAGTTGTCTATACATATAGCATGTTCGTGTGAAATAGCAGCAGCTAGGAAATGTTAAACTGATTTTTGATCCTGGGCCAGGATTTCCTCAGTTTATGAAACTGGCATATTTAACAGGAGCCTATGGGAAAGACAGCAAATTACTTTTTTCCCCGAACAAAGACATTGGCTTCCGTCAAAATTTAGGTGTTTTTCAAGGCGATGAACCTTATTTTTATAATTCAGGACGAATCGGTAAACCAAACCTCAATGACTCGGAATTTTTGCTTATTTGTGGCGAAATTGCAGCTAATGTCAGTTTTTTCTTCCAAGTTAACATCAGCAGCTGATGGCTAATTTTCAAAACATTTGGGTTGATCATTGGTCTAGACCAAAAAATATGAAACCGCTGAAGAATTCAAATTATTTATTATTATTTTTTAAAGTAATTATACATTAAATAACTATAAAGTAGAAGTTAAGAGAAACTAACTGAATGGGGTATCATAATTTTAAAAACAGATGTTTAAGAGCGACAAAAGCTGCATCCATAGCAAGAATTTTTTAAAACAAAAATCCACGTCAGGAATTGTAACATTAAAATAGTGTTCAAAATATCACCTAGTGTTATAGCAACCGTATCAGGATATGAGAAAAACAGAAGGATTTGGCAAAAATGTAACCGCTTAATAAACATTGTAATGTAGAATGCAGAGATGTTATGTGCGTCATTTAATGCCGAGTTGGCAATGACTTCTGGAAATTTGAATTTCCTGTCAGAAAAAAACCAAGGACAATTAAACAATGTTGGTCAAAATGAAAGAGTACTAGGGGGTCTTTGAAATTGAAAATCAAGGACTTCTTAAGGACTTTCAAGGACCAGTGAGAACCCTGCAAGAAAGAAATTTTTCTTTGCAGATTACATACCTCAATGTCAACACCCACACTTCGGTCACCTTCTTGATGTGCAGCATACAGTTTGGATATTATTTCATTGGACTGTTTAGGAAGATAATTAAAATTTAAAACAACTATTTTCATCATATTTGTTTCATATCAAACTGTAAGTATAAAAAAAATAAAATGCAAGCTTTTCTGGCTTGCCCACAAGTTTTCTTGGCCTATTTTCAAAATCTCAACTTATGCTTTGGTTCTCTAAAAGTTTGGGACTCCTGATTACTAATAATAATTAACAAGGCCAATCAATAACTATTGGACACCCTTATAAATAGATATTAGTTTAAGAATTTTTGTCTGAAAAAATATTTACCTCCTAAAATAATATACTAGAATTTTCTTTTGTTTGTATTTGATTTGGGAATAAGAAATTACATTTGAAAAGATGTATCCTATTTTATGTTTGAAGAAAATGGTTAACATTTTAATTTTATTAAAAAATCTATTTATACCTTAAGAAACTAGTTTTTACCCTAAATGTAAAGATGTTGTAATCCCATTTAAAAGAGTGGAATTTTTTTTTGCTATTAAAACATTCTTACTGCACCATTTAAGAAACATTTCAATCATGAACTATTAATGCCGTCATAGTACCTTTAATCCAGCATTTTCTGCTAAGGCTTTTGGTAACGATTCCAAGGCATCAGCAAATTTCTTTACAGAGTATTGTTCCAAACCAGGGAGAGTCTGCAAAAAGTAAAATATTTCATAATAACCGTCACAAATGAATTTGTTTTGAATAAATTAATGTTGCACTTGAGCTACAACAAAGACAATGGTCAAAATATTAGTAAAGTAATAGTTACCTCTCCATATTTAGAAATTTGTTTTGCTAGCTCAATTTCGGTTGCACCGGCTCCTGGTACTAATCTGCCATCCTACAAATATAGAAATTATACTTTATATTAAATTTCAAAATAATGTAAAATAAGATTAATTGTTTTGGTTCTCTGCTTGACTCTTACGTAGGGCTCAACAGATGCATCAGCATTTCCATTTTGCTAATTTATTGCAAAATCACAGTAGCGTCTCAGTTTTATACTTACCGCCAAGCTCTTTTGTCACACTTTGGAGTGTAAAGAGGCGCATTTCGTACGCGCAGGCAAAACAACACAAGTCATTTTCAATCAGGCGTTTAGTTTGGCGCTGTTATCGCTATACTTGGCAGGTTCAGGGCTCAGGAGTGTTGTTGAAATTAATCCGTAAGCAGTGTGTGTGTGTGGGGGGGGAAATGAGTGTTTTTTTGGTAAATAAGAGGGGGAGGGCGAGGGTGAATTTTTCAAAAATTGAGCACAATTTACATAATTTTTTATTTCGTTGTTAAACAGGAGGTCAAAAAAGTGATATTAAAACAATTTTGGTAATAAATACTTACAAAGCTGAAATGTCAGTTAATTGATTTTATAAATCCAAATGTACACAATTCAATATTTTAATTAATGTATATAACTGTAATAAAAAAAAAATTGATGCACAAATTTCGCAAATATGTGCAAGTTAAATAAATTTTACATTTTAACTTATCTTCTAAAAAAGGAAAAAGAGAGAGATCAATATTTACTATTACAAACTATTATATCCTACCTACTTGAGTCAGAATTTTCTTAGACAGTTTCGTTTACGTTTCCAAGTCTTATAAATTCTCTTTGTTATATTTTAGTACTATAACGAATCTCTCCATAGGTTCATGTGTTTTTTTTATAAAAATCTTATTTCACAAGAATCTTATTTCGACATAAGCATCATAAAAAACCCCATTTCCACACCTCCATCCTCCATATTTTTTTACAATTGACCTGTTTTTTTAAAATGGTATCACCGGTGAAATATATTTTGTCTTTGGGTCCAAAAAAAACACCTTTATTAATTAGTTAAGAACTAAATTATGTCTATTTTTGAGCCATTAAAATTATGGTTTAATCTAGTTTAGTTTGAATTATCGCCGCACTAGAGCTACATTAGGGCTATTGGCGTCATATTTTAGAACCACAATCAAGTGATGAGCCGACACCTGAGTAGGCACCCAACGCAACCGTTAAGGGCAACATCGTACGCAGCGATGGGACTTTGGAGCATATTTAGCGTGCACTCCCTCTACACGGGGTATTATTCGGACATTTTTGACTGCACGGGCCGTATATAGGTAGGCATTTATTTTGGCGATGCCCGGACCTGAACCTTTCGCAGGCTAGGTGGACGCCTAACCGACTGGCCTCCCTAGCTCCCGTGGCTTAATCTAGCTATACAGCTAATTTCCAATGCAAAAAAGTAATTTTGTTCATTTCAATTAAGCGGTTGATTCAAGAACCACTGATCCTAAATAGCTGTGGCTAATGTATGTGCAAAAAAGCTTCATGAAATATCTTCATTATTCGGGCTTGAATACCTCAAAACACCATTGCTGCTTCTCGTAGTCCTCTAGGAACAGAAATCCTTAATTGGTAAAAGTAAAAAAAAACTAGCTGTGAAGAGACGACACCCCCTCCCCTCCATCACCCTGGCTGGTTACAACATTTTTAGTGCTTATTAAGCGAAGCTATGTAACGAAACACCAAATCATTTAGCGAAAGCTGTATCAATAAAGGAGGAGGAAGAAAGAGGTAGTCGATTTGCAATATTAAAACAAAACGTTCGAAAAATCGCCAACGTCAAGGACAGATGTTATAGCAACCATATCAAGGATAAAACACAGAAAGGAATAATTGGTTGAAATCAACAGAATATTTTCACAAATACTTAAATAAATAACTTTTGTTGAGAAAAATTCATTAAATAGTACAATACTTTCCTGTACTTAATGGATCTTAAACGAAATTCCTGATTTTTAAGATGTATTTCAATAAATTACTTTGTTTTAAATGGAACTATTTACATTTGCAGAAGGATTCCGTCTGTAGTATATTTACTCGTGTTCTTATTTGGTTGGCGGCGAGTATAGTTCAGGACAAATAGATAAACCTAACATTGACGCCTCAGAATATTTATTTCTCAGCACAATTGTATTAGGGTATGTTTTTTTCCTATTTCAGGACAGATCGGCAATAAAAACCTTTAGGTATATTTTACTTTTAACCATGATAATGGCCAGTTTGCAAAGAAATGTCATAGCGCGCCACTTATGTATGCCGAATTTCCATATTAAAATTTTTTATTACTTCTTCTAAAGGACAAAACCACAATAGAGTGCTTGTGTACACAAAAGTTCATAACTCCAAAAAAAAAAGATAAAATGAAAATAGAAGAGAGTTGTGGTTAAATTATATTTTTTGTTGATTTCATTGGAAGGAATTGAATTTTGCAATAGATTTTTTTACCATCAATGAGAAGGTAAGATGATGAACTGATTTAAACTTTGAATAATCAGCCAAAAAGTGCTGTTGGTCAAGCAATTAACTTAGCAATTATTTAATTTATATCTTCACTTCAGAGATAAATTTCTGTTCTGCTCATAGAGTGTTAAATGAGTTAGCACAGTTTAATTCTTATGTGTGTGAATATGTTTTGTTTCAAAATCAGTATTACATAAAAAACAAGTAGGTTTGTAACAGAATCTGTCACTTAACTCGCTTCCACATATTTGTGTTTAACAGGAAAAAACGCGCCAAACACAACATTAATTCTATATTTAACATTTACAAGCTAAATTTGGCTAGTTTCATTTATTTTATTTCGAAAATTCAATAATTATTACTTATCGTTTGCAAAAATTAATTTATATTTTAAAGAATAAATATGTCATATTCCTCGCTTTTAAATAGAATGAAAACATTTCATATCAACATACAAGGATTCCGTAGTGAAATATATTTGACGTCATTTCAAACTGATCGATGTCGCAAAAATAAATTTATTTTAATTTGTTATCTAAAAGAATTAAAGTTTCTCAGCGATTGTTGCGAATGGCAAATGTGATTTAATTCTAATAAAAACAGGGCCTTTAGCTATTTGTAATTCAAAGTTTTAAACGCCAAAATTAACTATTTTCATTAATCTTCTTTCTCAGATTTAATAATTAGACTTTATCGTTTGCTAAATTTGTTTGAAGTTCGAAGAATAATGATGTTATCTTTTTTAATAAATTTTTTGTAGCCACAATTTCCCATTTACATTTCTTTAGAAAATTCACTTATTTATAGTTTGTTAAATTAATTTACAGTTCAAAAAATTTATAATTTATACAATTGATGCTTTAAAAATAAAAGCGAAACTTAGCATATTTTTTTTATGCCAAGTTAGAATTCTCTAGGCATCTTTCTACATACATATATATAGAACCATTAAAAGAACTCTATTGTGATAATACAACAATCCAAACCGAATTATATCACATAAATAAATATTTTTTCAAAAGTGTATTTTTATTTTAACAAAAGTTTCTCGTACGTTTAACGAAATGGCAACAGTGAAAATATTGAATAAAAATGGAATTTGCATGTTATTTCAATGTAGATTAAATTTTTAGTTATTTAAATTTTAAATAAGCTTCTAGTTTAAATTTTTAATGAAATTTGGCATGTAGCCTAATCTGATTTTTTGCTTCAAAATGACGTATCCCACTTGTCTGTGGGACTTGTGGATGACAACAGTGAAAATATGAATAAAAATAGAATTTGCATGTTATTTCAAAGTAGATAAAAAAAATTTAGTTATTTAAATTTTAAATAAACTTCTAATTTAAATTTTTTAATGAAATTTGGAATGTAGCCTAATCGGATTTTTTGCTTTAAAATGACGTATCCCACTTGTCTGTGGGACTTGTGGTTCTTTCTGTGAAAGTGGGTGACAGACGGACAGACTGAACGATTATAAAACCTTCCACTTTTTACGTTATAAACGTAGTGTGGAAGCTAAAAAGAGGTAAAACTATTTTATGATGATCTCTATTAGGGCATTGTATAGCCCAGTTTTTAATTAGGTCGTTAAGTTACAGAAGATTTGCAAAGCATTTTTAACCTGAGTGAGTGCCTTGAAATTATTAACTCCATCATCAATTGCTCGACTAAACTCGTCCATTAAACTGTCGGTAGACCCTCGAATGACGATGGTGGAAATCCGGGACTGCTTGTTTTCTAAAATGAATTTAAATAAAAATTTATTACATTCACAGTTTTCAAATGAGTAGTCGAGACATCATTACTCAAAGGCCAAAAGTAATTTTTACATGCAGTTTATTAAATAAACACTTGATTTTGTAATTAAATAATGTAATTTTGTAACATATATGTGTTATTACTATATTTGAGGGACTATTAACCAAATGAGCTAAACCAATAGGCTATCTTATGGTTTTTATAGGGCTTATTATGAAAAGGCTTTCTATATTTATGAAAGATCTCAATACTATACCAATCACCATTTGCTACAACAGTAGAAATATGTATTTTTTTAAAGGTTGAAAGACCCATAGAACTGTCACAAATCATGTGAATTTATGTCAACTGTATTAGAACCCCCTTTATGGATTTAACAAAAAATATAGTAAATTATATTATACCTTGTTTGAAAACAACCACAGCTGTATCACCGATTTCTGAAACATATACTTGATCACAAAAGCCAAGCTCCTCTTTTGCAGGTGCAGTCTAAAAGAATTTTTTATTTATGGTTACTAATGCAAAAAAAGAGAAAAGTTTACAATATTTCTCAAAGAAAAAAATATTAGGAACATAAACATACCATTTTGGGTATTGGTACAGCTCCCACTGTTTTGCACAGTCTTCGTACATCGAACTTGGATTGCAAGCGAACAGCCATGATTCCAAACTTGTTTAAGTAGTGAATGGCCATGTCACCAAACTTTCCTCCGGATACTATTACTTTCACACCAGCATCAGCAATATCTTTAATTTGCTAAAAAAAAAGAAAAAGAGTTCTTTGATTCTAAATAAAAAAAATTAAGGAATAGATTGACACACTAAACTATATATACTTTCATAACATTCGTCAAAAGAATTGTTTACTAATAACACATTCATGTAATTGTACAACCATATTAATATTGTTCAACTCAATCCATTTAACTAGACTAAAAATAAGTTTTACAAACCTGTTCTAACAAAGTCTCTTCTCCTCGACTGTAGTTCAACAGTTCATTTGCAGACTTGATAAGCACAGTACCCTATATAAAAAGTTAAAAGCAAATTATTAAAATTCTAATAATTGTATCACTTTCCTGCCTAAGATAGACAAAGTGTCCAGCAGAATTGTTGGTAAAACATTTCTGGGCTTTTCAAGGACACTCACATAAGCAGGCCTCGCAATGACTTTTATCAAAAATATAATAGGAAATATAGGAATTTTTAAAAAATATATAAGGATTTATAGGAATATTTTCAAGTCGATAGATTAATTTTTGTGAAGTAAATATACGGATAAAATGATTGGCAATGAGACAATTATTTTAACTATGATCAAAAATTATACATAAAAGCACAATATATAAGATTTATTAGCTTTATTTAACTGATATCCGATAGGGATCGGATCTAATATATGATATAACTCCATTGATTCGATAGGGTGTGCTGCCCTACCTGAGGACCTGAAATACCCTTAATTACCAATAAATTTCACTAGGTTACTATCGGCAACTAAAGTGATCCTACATCATAAAAAAAACCTAAAGCTATCTTTTATTCAAAAAAAAAACTCCCGCGATCCATAACAATTACAAAATCGCTAATCTGGACACCTATAATCCAGAAACTTTTGAATTTCGACGATAGTCCGAAAAATTTCCGATACTCCATTTTTTTTTTTAAAACTTAAACCTTTTAAAATCAGAAACCCCAGAATAGACCAAAGTTGAAATAATGGGGGGGGGGGGGGGGGGGGGGTTCAAACGTAAACAAAAATAGATTTAAACAATTAAGCTGTTTTTGTGATCACAAGGTCACGAACACTTGATCAAAAGGAATTATTCTGGTTGGTGCGATTGGCGTGAACCGGAGCTAAATAAGACGCTCTTCCGATCACGCAGAGGCAAAAATGTCAAGCATTATGAGACATCGCGACCCCATCGCTGGATTTCGTGAAAATTACTAGGCAGCAATATAAGTAAATCAGGAAACATTGTTGGATTGCACTGGCCGGTAACGGATTTTCGAAGCCATGTAGTATAGTCTAATTATAATTCATATTCAACTTTTAATTAAATTTTTAAACTTTATTATTTAAGGTAGTTGTTTATTGAAATTTAAGCTTAGTTTTCAATAATATAGACCGATATTTGCACTATATTTCTCTGCCTGGATATTTATATGCTAGGGTACTTGTAACGCGATTCACTGGCACGTAGTTACCCTAAACTCATTCTAATTTTCAGAATTGTGGAAATATTGGTTAGTTAACCCCTAATCCGGAAAGGCTCAAGTCCCGCGATGACCGGAATAAAGGTTCTAACTGTATCCAGGAACTCCGACGATCCTAATATCCGAAAACTGTTGATCCTAATACAGAAAAACTCATCCCATAATCGGGCAAACATCTGAAAATCATACAAAAGGAAAAATAGACAATCACACGGGTGCAGAATACGCCTGATCCGGAGATCCTAGATTGTTTAAAATTTTTATAAATTTGGGGAAATTTCGGTAGAAAATATTCAATTGATTTCGATTTTAACAATGAATTACAAAATTCCTTAATCAGCCGTTCGTTTTATATAGTTAATAAATACCGCACATTCTCATACTCGTATATCTCGGTCGAGAAATTAAGCACAAAAAATAGCGCCTTGTAAAAAAGGGTTGGCTTTTACACGACGGTCGCCTCAAAATTTCCACAACGTTAAAGCCACCGAAAAAATAGTTTCCTCCATTCTCGGAATAGAAATCAATGAAAACTAAACTTAAATTTCAATGTAGAACAAGTTTAAATAATAAAGATAAAAATATAATTAAAATGTGAAGATAAACTAAGATTAGATTGCACTAAGATATCTTTAAATATCGGCAAGCGGACCCCCCACCCACATTAGAAGAGGATCATCAACACCTGACCAAAAATATTCAGTCCAATAATGCTTCTTGATTTACTTATTTTGCAGCCTAGTAATTTTGACGAAATCCACCCAGGACGTCCATCGCCTTATAATGGTTGGCAGATTTTTGCCTCCGGTTGATGGGAAGGGTGTCTCATTTTACTTGTGTAGCTCCGATTCAGGCCAAATCAAACCAACCAGAAAATTTTGACTGAAATTTGAAAAACTTGTGAAAATTATCAGCTAAAAAAACTACCAGAAAGTTTCTAAAAATATAATTAATGGTTAAAATATTAGAAAAAAGTAAAATCAGTGTTTATAGGATTAAGTTAGTTAATATTTTAAGTTACAATCTTCAATTTTGGTGAAACAACACTGCATAACATAGGACTCTTCTATATGAGATTTTTTTTTAAAATACAAAAGATAAAAGTTTATTTAAAATATATTTCATTTATTCAAATTTATAACACAAATTTTAATTTGACACAAATTTTTTTATAACACAAATTTTAAACTTAAGTTTTAACCAGAAAAGGCAAAGTCGGACATTCCAATCATCGAGGTCCTTCCGTATGTGTAGGATTTTCCCCCTAGCTACTTAACCGTATGTTTTCATAAAATTTAATAGAGGAGGTTCCAATCAAAACCCTACAAGTCCACCAGAACTGAATTTTGGGTATTCACTAAAAACTGTTTTCTGGTGTTCTACCAATGAGATTTGATTTTTTAAAATTTTATTATCTTATCTCGGTAACTATAAGCTAAGTGACAGTAGTGATTCAAATCATATTTCTATAATATTCTTGAAATGCCTTGTTAAAGTTTGGACAAGTGGGGTTTTGATCAATTTTTATCAACTTGTGGGGTTTTGATCGGTTCACAGTGTGGACTTGTGGGGTTTTGATCGTTCAAAAAAAAAAGCAAGCGACTAATGCAAGAAATTATTTATTGAAAGAAGTAGGGTATATTGTCAAAGAAATTAGTGTAACCATAAATTATTATTGAATAAGTCAATACCAATTTCAACCTACATATATCATGACTCGTAAGTTTCAAATTTAAAAGGTTCAGAAATTAAAATACCAGAAATAAAACTGAAGTATGAGGAACTGGTAAGTTGAAATAAAACTGAAATTGAAATAAAACTGAAATAAAAACGCTATTGAAATAAAAGTTGAAATAAAAACTGAAGCAAGAGGAACTTGTAAGTTATTAGTCTCTCTGTAATCTCTCTTAGTGACTAGGTACTGATGAATAGGTACTGATGGACTAATATTTAGATGTGGATTGCACAGTCGTCCTCCAAGCAGTCGCACTCAATTTCGTTAACGCATTCGGCGTTTTCTGATGATGTCGGGAACGCTTCATTGCTTAAATGTTTCTATACCAGGATAGACTGTCATCATTTATCCACTCGGTGCTAAAAAGAGTAGTAAGTAGCTCGTTCACGTCTTTCTTTTTTTCATTGCTGATGGGGTGTATTAAAGGTATCATTGGCAATGGTGTCGACAAGATTTTTTCCAATTACAACCTCTTTTAAGCAACCTTATCCGTGATCCTTCATTCGCCACTATAACTAAAACAGACTCATTTTCACCCACGTTCATTGTAACGTTCGAATATTAATATAAAAAAAACCACAAACACAGACTCAACACTCACGACAAACAGCTAAAACGCCAAACTGATTAACCATCTCTGTTATCAGAAGCGTTCTGTGATTCACAGAAAATCCGGACTTCTTATTGGCTGATTGGGTGGTTTTGCTCAGTCATCTTGTCTGGACATGTGTGGTTTTGTTTGAACCAGCGATTTTCTCCACTGCTTTACAATGGGATTTGTGGGCTTTTAACCGATTCCGAACATCAGACTCGTTGAGTTTGATCCTATAGGACCAGAATCCACTCCCAAGTGATTTTTTTTGTGACTTGTGGGGTTTTGATTGGAACCTCCTCAATAGTCTGTGTATCTTTTTGCATTGTTCGAATATTGGAATAAAATGTGTGTAACCTGTTACTCGTTAGTACTTATTTTACAAATGCTTCTATTCCAGACCTGCTGATAAAATTTCTCAGCACCCACCGTAATTTTCAACAGTTTCATGCACAATTCCCAATTTATTCAACACCAAAAAATTCAAGTACAATTCACAATAGCTGGAAATCCTAGCCGAGAAAGTTAAACAAAAAAAAAGTACCTTGGTTTCAGTTTGAGAAGAGTCGAAAGGGCATGTGTATACAGCAACAGTTGCATTTTCAACTTTTTGGATATCACCCTCGACCATCTTCTTGAAAACCATACCTTCAATTATGCTGGAAGAGTCAATTCCACAACCCTATATTTTAAAAGAAAAATACCTAAAGTTAATCACAAGAAATTAAAGTTCAAAAGTACATATTTTAGTACAGTTAATTTATTTTTATGAAAGCATTTTTAACACATGCTTAATCATGTCTTTGTTTTTGATATTATATCTGTGAAATCTTATTAAAAATGAGGTTCCATATAAACTAATTTAACTTAACAATATATTTTTAAAAATAAGATAATCTTATATCAGCGATATGTATTAAAACTAACAGACATCACATTATTCATGTAAATAACATCAGCGTCATTCAATTCAATCAGAAGACCAATATATATGTTTTAAAACATATAAAACATAGTTAAATAAAGACTAAACTTACAACAATCTTTGAAACTCTGACATTGTCCACATTAAATGCTGAATGTTCTGGTTTCACCAATACTAAAAATGAAAATAAATCACATATACTGTAAATAAACAAAATAATTGCAAACATTTAAACTGAAAACCATTATAAAAATATTTGAATCACATACTGCAAGCTTTGGCAATCAACCGAGCCAAGAAATCTTCAGTTCCATAAGCTTTGCTCATCAAAGCTGTTCGAATACCCTTTACAGCTTCTTCTTCATTTGAGACATCTTTAATTTCGGTGCACATGAGATCTAGTAAATAAAGATTAAGCTTATTGATGTAATATTTGATAAGTGTCAACATTACAACTATACTAAACAATGGATTTTTATGAGCAGGAAAACTACTACTAAGCATTTAAAACTTTAATTTTGAAATATTATAATAACACAATAATTTTGAGGAACTAATAATAATTATTTAAAGAAATTTCTTAAAAAAATCGCTATCTTTTTATTGAACTCAATGTGTTCATTTTTTATGGAATAAAAAAAGTGTTGAAGTAAATTTTCAAAAATGACTTTAAAATCTAAATTATCATTGAACATCCCTTGTAAGTAGAAATATGACAACATATTATATAAAAATATTAAAACATAAAATTACTTGGTAATATTTCCAATGTCTTTTCAAGGGCAAGTTCATATCCTTGAATAATTTCTGATGGTGCTAGTCCCTGAAATAATATAAAAAACTACTTTTAGAGAACAGTGAATATTGATAAATAAACTACTAAAACTTAAAAACAAATTGCAACTAGTAAAATGCACCAAGTTTGAAATCTCACCATTTTAAGCAGTTCTTCAGCATTCTTTAATAAAGCCCCAGTAAAAATAATGACGAAGCTGGTTCCGTCACCAACTTCTCGTTCTTGCATGTCGGAGGCATACACAACCAGCTTTGCAGCAGGGTGTTGAATCTATTTACGAAACCATTTTAATACATTAAACTTAATTTAAAACAATAAGTGAAAAACAATCAAATAAATTGTAAGCAATTACTATTTAACTTTTAACACCAAAATATATTTAAATATGGTACTTACTTCCAGTTCACTAAGTATAACGGCAGCATCACTAGTAACAAACATCTTTTCTAGATGATTAATAATGAGTTTATTCATACCTGGGGAAAAAATTTAACAATTATTTTTCCCAAACATTTTTAGACACAATTGTGTATTATGCATTTGGAATCAAGTGTGTAAGACAAAAAAATGTTTTTGGAGAAAAAATAACTTTTTTAATCATAGAGACGAAAAGAATTAAAAAAAAAAGTTCATAATGAAAATAATTTGCAAAGAGAGTAGAGAAAATCCTAAAATCAAGTACTAAATCAAAGCACTGATTTCCAATACCATATTACATACTAAAAAGTATGTATTTTAACCCATGTAAACAAATACAACTTACCATAAGGGCCGTATGTTGTTCGCAGAGTGTCGGCTAACTGAACACATGCTTCAATATTACGACAAATAGCTTCTTCTAATCCAGAGAAGTGCTGAAAATGATATATTTTGAAAAATTAGAAGGATATTTTAGTGCATAAAAATTGAGTAAAAGAAAGTAGACAAAGTCATTTAAAAGTTAACCCAACAGATATGTGAAACTAGCCAGCATGGAAGGGCGCTCAGGGTATCTCTTACCCGAGCGATTCATCAGTGCTTTTTGCAGACAGAAATGGTATTCCAAATAACTTTGTTTTAAAAGTTTTTGGTAAAAATCAAGGAGTTTTAAAAAAATAAAGTAGAATGAATTTGTTATACTATTTACAGTTATAAGATGCATTTCTGCACATTGAAGCCATATGCTCTGTGCAATATATTTTTTGGGCCTTATTTGCAGAGTTGTGTTTTTCCAGACCAAAACCAATATTTCACATCCCAGAAGGAAAAAAATAGGAAATGCCTGAAAGCATGCAGATTTTGACATTACCAGGTAAATTGATTTACAAATTTCATAATTGTTTTTTTGATCAGAACTAGTTTAAAATTTAAAACTTGCCACTTCTTAAGTTGTCCTGTCACAATTGAAGCAATACAAAGTACACACTACATTTCTGAAATGAAAAACGTTGCTTTCATTTATTGAACCTTTTCATCAACTAATGGAAAAAAGTATACATAGATTTTTCCTCTTTGTTGACATCCTAAAGTAAAGTATTATGGCTGCGATTGTAATTGTACTACTGTCTGGGTGGAGGATCCATGTCGATCTCACGCTTTTTGTTCCCCTCATCTCCACTATAGTAGACACAACTTGTACAATGATAATTGATAAAGCAAAGTAAAATGATTAAAGAGAGTATGTAGTAAATATATTTCTGTAGTATTGCTTTGAATTATATTTTTGGCACACGCTTGCACATTAGTTTGAAACTTTTTTTTATGACATACCCCCCCCCCATCACTAGAGGAATTTACATCAATTTCAAAGTTCGCATCACTGCCTGTTAATGAATCGTTATGGCTGTTGTCTTGTAAATCTTAATCAAATAGACTATCAATCGAGAGTATCATTTAAAATTCTCAAACTCTATATTCTTCATCATAAGTCATTTTGTTGTTTTTGTCCCTTCATCATAAGCCATTTTCCTCACAATTTGTTAAAAGACTTCCAAAGACCAAGGAAGAAAAAATTAAAGTGCCAGGTATGGGCACACAGGTTATGACATATTCGAAACCCAAAAAACCTGGAATTTCTATTTTTAGAAATGACTTGCAAACATGGATTGAAATAAACGATCGCTAGTTGCAAAAATGCGACCAACTACTACAATTTTGCGACTTCAAAATAAATTTAGTCACAGTTATCACGACTAGTTTTTGAAAAAAACTTGGGGCTTAACGATTGTATATTCCTAAATTTTTTTAACTACAGCAGCTAAGAAATTGCACAACTTGGGTGCACAATAACGGCAATCTGAAACAGGGTTCCCACTCTTATTTCAAAGTAAAAACCAAGGAGTTTTTAAGGACTCTCCAAAAAAATTTCAAGGATCCTTAATCATAATGCAACGATTACTTTACCGATTAAAAATCGACCGATTTGCAGTTTTTTTTCTTATAAAATTAAATACCAAATTTGGTTATCTCATGAGAATACAAAAAATACGATTTAACTGCGACCCTCTACTATTATTTTACATAAATTTTTTTATTTATGATTTGAGGTCTGGAGTTCGGCAGGTGAAGTCACAGACCAGCCATTATCATCTTTCAAAGTCAAAGTAATAAAATACCTAAAGATTTGATTTACCAGATAAAAAAAAATACCGGATTTAGAAATAAAAACAGAAACCGAGATTTTGTAGCAAGTAACCGAAAATTACGAGGAGTCGAGGTTTGGTTGACTGATCCGTCCCTAACTAATAACAGGCAACACTCGATTTTCCCGCTAATAAGCAAAAATTACAAGGCGTTGAAATTTGGTTGAACCATTTGTCCTGAACTAAAACTTCATTATAAAGTGAACTAAAACAATATAAAAAAAAGAAAAACTCGAAAAATTTCTGTTTTTTTTTCTCAGAAACATTGACTTTCATCGGCATTTCGATGTTTTCAAAACCGATTAACCACTATTTTTATAATTCAGGGATGGATCGGTCAACCAAACATAAGGCGAATCGCAGTTAGTGTCTTTTTTTCAAGTTCAAGAGGTTCAAAGTTTTTTCCCCCTCCAAGTTAATATCGGCAGTTGGTGCTAAATTCGATGGCTAATTTTATTCAACTAAACAGAACGATACATATTAGTCTAGCCATAAAAAATTACAAAAAACACTGAAGAATTAAAGTTGTTTATTTTGTTAAAGAAATTATGCATCAAACAACCATAAGGAAGAAGTTAAGAGAAACTACGTAATGAAACGGCAAATCGTAATTTTAAAAACAGATTTTCAAGGCGACGAAAGATGCATCCATAACAAAGAATCGAAAAAAAAATCTGCGTCTGCAATAGTAACATCAAAATAGTGTTGGAAATATCGGCAACGCCAGCTGTTTTGGCAACCATATCAGAGAAAAACACAGAAGGATTTGGCGAAAATATAACTAACAATAGTAAGCATCGTTTTGTAGAATACCGAAGTCCTATGCGTGCCATTTAGTGCTTACTTGGCACTGTTTCAAGCAATGACTTCTTGAAATTTGAATGTCGGGAACGAAGAAAATCAAGGACTTTTCAACGATTGTTTGACAAAATTAAGGAGTACTAAGGGGTACTTAAAATCGAAAATCAAAATCAAGGACTTTTTACGATTTTTGGTAAAAATCAAGGAGTATAAAAGGGTCCTTGAAATTGAAAATCAAGGACTTCTTAAGAACTTTCACGGACCCGTGGGAACCCTGTTAAAAAAATACAAGTCGCTGCAGACGTCCAGAGTTTGTGGATGAATTACCAAAAAATAGCATTTTTTTAGATAATTTATCAAATATAATTTTAATTAAGTTTTTTTTAATGTTCACATACATTGTTACATGAAGTTGTTTTAGATCTGTTATACAAAGGGTGACAATTTTTTTGGAACATGTCAAATGAGAAAATAAAACGAAAACTCGTCACATAGTTTTCAAGTTGATGATTCTTTCACATTAAGAGTGGTAAAAATAGCAATACAAACTACAAAATAGTTTAAAAATTATTATAATTGAATAAAGGGCGTGAATATTTTAATATAAACCTTTGTGCCTTCTGTGAACATCTGTGAAATGCCGGGTGCTCTGGGTACATGCATAGCCATGATTACTTTAGAATTTTAGTAGGAAATTTTTTACCGAATTAAAATATCGTAAATTTCAACAGAAGTCAAATTTAAATATATTTTTAAACAAATTTGTTTGTTAAAAGAAAGTTATTGCTTTTCAGAAGCAAACATGCGGATCGCTTCTTATGACGGTTGCAGTCGCAGTGAGGAAATGGAAATGCTATTATTTTTACGACAAATAACATTATTTAATATATTTTTTCATTCAGAATAAGATTATTTTGCATATTTTTATATATTTAATTTAATCAAGTGCCAAATGATAACTATCAATGCAGTAGAAATATTTCAGAAATTGGTTTCGATTTAGTTAAAACACCTTGTCAGTCATGTCGTCTGCAAGACGTCAACCTAAAAACTTGCTTAGTCAGCTTTGCATTAAGCCATAGAGTTAGGAAGGAGAGGTAGAGGGGTCTATGAGTTCAAATGGTTTGAAGCAGGGCTGTCAGGTTTTTCGAGCTACTGCGCATCACATACTGGCACTGAGGTATCCCAAGATGCACCGCTCTAGCGGTGTTTTGAGCTACTGCGCATAACATAGTGACCGAAACTGGCACTGAGGTATCCCAAGATGCACCGCTCTAGCCTGCTTCATTTGTGCGCTACTGCGCATATACATGGACCTCTCTATTCTCTTTCCTAACTCTATGCATTAAGCAAACTATCTATAATCGCGATTCTCGTATCGTCTATTTCTAGCTTTCCACACAAGTTTTTGATGGAAATATGAAATATGTTAATTCATTTCTATCCTTCAGTTTCTTTATTTTAAAATAAAATAAAGAAAAAGAAAGATTTTGATTTTGAGTTGTATTAAAATAAAGAAAGTGAGGAATACACAGGGAGGTGTTCACATTAGTTGTAAGTACTCTGATTGGAATGTGAAGTAGTAAGTGGAGTGCCTCAGGGATCTGTACCTCTGGCCTGTTGTTGGTCGACAATTTTTGTATTTGTATTTGTGTAATACAAGTGAAATGATGTAATTACTAGTGAAATAACGTTTCAAACTCGCTCTACGAGAATGAAACTCTAAAGGGTATGGATAATGACTATTATATATGGCGATAGAATAGCACACTGTTGCTAGGCATGTTTGAGTAAAAGACAGAATAAATGAGCGCATTAAAATATTAGTCACACTAGATGGTCTAACGAGTAAGTGGTCTAACGAGTTCAAATATATGCTTTTGTTTCATTTATTTAATATTTTCTGTTGGGTTTAGGCAGGGCCGTTACTTGGTTGCCAGGTTACCAAGGCGAGACTCAATCATGTGCCTCCCATCATACCCCTACATTATACTAATATGCGCTTTCGGTTATTAATATCTTTTTTGAGAAAAAGTACTTATCTAATCCCAATAATTGGGCCCTGTCCAATTATTACCCCGATTTTCCGTGTACAATAATTACCCCGGGTCACCCTAGATCAGGGGTTCCCAACCTTTTTGCAACTGCGTACCACTTGACTTTTTGAGAAATTTTGGCGTACCACCAGACCTTAATATTTTAATGAACGTATAATGTATTATCTTCTAAAAGTGTTCAAAGGTTTTTTGAATTAAATTCCTTATGTTTTTGTTTATTTTTAACATGCTTATAATAAAGGACACATAAACAATTAAAATGGTATTAATTTACAGTTTTATTTATTACCCATAGGTCTAAAAACATACAAATAAAAAAAATAGCACAAACTCGGCAAAACATTAATCATCATACAAAATATACTTTTATAGTCTTTAGTGTGAAACTTGTTGTAAAAGTTCAGAAAATCCACTCTCACACAAAACACTCGTAACAAATAGCATCAAAAATAGCGGAGCTTGCCAGAAGATCAAAGGGTACTTGGTTTTACATCCGACCCAGAAGTTAAACATTAACATTATTTTAAAGAGAAATCTTTAAAATAATAAGTAATATGTCTGCGTGCTCACTGCTCATGCGTTTTACAGAAGCTATTAACCCAGGTAGCACAACAATGTTGGCCGACATTCTACCGACATCGGCCAACATTGCGAAAGTCGAGGAATGTTGAACGTTGTAATCGCGACATCTGTCGACATTCACAAGCATTGGGAATTTTTTAAAATTAGTATGACTTTAAATTCATTTTATTTTGATGTTGGAAGAATGAAACAATAATGTTAATAATAATGCAGATAAGTTTTAGTCATTATTAAAAAAAAATAATTTTTAAAAATATTCGAATATTGTGGGGACATCTGGCGACATTGTGGATACAACGTCGATGAAACAACATTGGCCAACATTGATCGATGTTTACTAGGTACTCGATTCACGTGAGTATTAAGCTACTAAGAAAACGCAGAAATAGGACTCTTCGAGTGCTTTAGGATGTGAGGTTTTTTAAAAACGGGTTTTAGGTTTATCGGTGGCGCTGAGATCAACATAAAACGTTAGCTTTATGGCTTGTTACATCAGGAGGAGAGTACGATCAAGGCGTATTCTTTTAGTTTCGATATTTTAGTCGTTTAAATCTATAGTAATACGCAGCTTTAATGAAAAAAATCAAAAATATTTGTATAATGATCTGTAATAGAAAGTCAGAAACAAACAGTATCATTGTTTTGTTCCTGGCTACAGATCGAACAGTAGAAACTTTCGTTGTTTTCTGTGCCAAAAATGCAGAAGTTCTTGAAACTTAGAAGAAGCAATCTTGTGAAGTGCACTTTGAAGAGGATTTTATTGAGAGCCATTATAAATGCATAATTAACAATGAAGTTTAATGCCTAGAGGTAAGACTGTTATAAACAGAGTCATTCAACCAATTCCCTGACTTTCCCCATTATTTATCAAAAAAGTTCCTGTAAAACGTTAAAACAAAAAATTCGGTTGAAGGAGGAGAAAAATCTTGAAGATTAGTGAACCAGAAATTGATTTTAACACTTAAAACATCACAGAAGAAAAAATATCGAGGCATTTACAACATAGCTTTGCTTCAAATGTGGATCAAAGTAGCGAGAAAAATCCACAAATGTCATAAGTTTCTGTTCATGGAGAGAGGCAAATCTGTGTGCTTTGCCCTGCAAACAAATTGATGTTGAGAAGCTTCGGGATACATATACCTGCACTGGATACGTGAAGAACATTTCTATTTTTACAAAACCGGTAGAAGCCAAGACATTAGAAGGCCTTATCAAAAAACTCGACAAGTGTATGTGAAGGAGTTAGAACTGTAATTGAATTTAGATCCGATATTCAGATGGAAACTTTAAAATTGATGGAGAGGTCCTTCGCTTAAAAAAGTGCAAAGGGACAGTAGAAAGTGACTTTTATTTCGTATTTGTATGACTGGGAAATCCATGCTCTTAATGAAGGTGGTTTTATTATCAACAGTTTTATCACTTGTCTAGTATTTGACCAAAAGTTTAAATTTCAAATATCTTATGATTTCATGTATAAGCCAAGATAAAATTGAAAGTTTATTTGCAGTGATTCGTCAATGTAAAGACTGCAACGATTATCTTGCATCTTTTGAGTTTTTGACAATTGTAGAATGTCTAAGTTTTTACAATTTAGCACGGCCACCTTAAGTATAACCTTAAGTATAAGAAAGAAACCGATATCATTAATTCTTTATTAACAGAACAGGATAATCAAACTGTAAGTAGCAACACTTTCGGCACTGTCTGTGACGTAAGCACGTAAAGTGTCATTTTCGCAACGATTTATGAATGAATATGATATAAAAAAGTGAACTTTTTTGCACGTTGTTATAAAAAGATTGTTAAGATAATGCTGGATTTAAAATAAATTTCTATTTTTTTTAATATGTATATTTCATAATTGTGTAAGATGTTTTAGTGAATTATCTGTCATAAAATTAATTATGGACTATTTGATCAATTTTATTCTTGGTAAAGTGTAAATATCAAATCCCTCGTATTGTATTCAGTGCTACAGTAAATAGAGACATGAATATGTACTTGAATAAATATAGAACAGTCTAATTAGTTATTAATTTTATGATTTGTTTTTTGTGAAACATTTCGTACAGAAGCATTAGCAATATTTCTAAAGCTTCTGTACGAATTAATAATTGTTTTTTTTAATATATTAAAGTAGAAAATACATAACTATCTAAAACATGAAATTTAATAAAATTACATGTAAAAAATAGTTTAATTGAAGTTTGTGCATAAGATTTACAGATTTTGTCAAGAATTTAACAGTTTCTCTACACTTTAATTATATGAAATAACACCTATACCCAATGGAGGTACGTAAACATATTTTTATTCAACTCTACCTACAGTAATTTTTCGTCTTTTAATGGTATCGACCATCCCTATATAAATACATCCAGAGATGTTGTGTAGTTAACTTTGAACAATCTGGGAAAAATATGTGCTATGTATCAGATATTTAATATATGAATAATAATACGTAAAATTTGTTTTAATTTGACTTTGAAGCAGTACAGAAAAAAAAAGCTATGTCGTAATGTAGTGTTTATATAGCTGTCTGAATTACTAGTTTTTAAAATTACAATAGTACTAATAATACAATATTTCTTGATTAATTTTGATTTATTTAACCTATTGTTAATTGTTTTACAACATCGCATATTGACATTGGCTGACATAAAAATGACACCCTTGCGAATATTGTACAACATCGGTTTACGACATTGATCAACATTAGTCGTACCACATTCATGGGCGTTCTTTTACAGTACTTCTCAATTATACATTTGTACTTCGCACAACTTTTTAACTCATCTGTTTGTTGAGTAGAAACAAAAATTATTTACAAAGGTAATTTTCTTCATATTTTTCTAATTAACAAAATTTTGTTAATTAGAAAAATATAAAGAAAATTACCTTTGAAAATATTTTTTTTTTCTACTCAACAAACAGATGAGTTAAAAAGTTATGCGAAGGAAATGGAAAAATGTATAATTGAGAAGTACTGTAAAAGAACGCCCATGAATGTGTACGACTAATGTTGATCAATGTCGTAAACCGACGTCGTACAATATTTGCTAGGGGGTCCATTTTTATGTCGGCCAATGTCAATATGCAATGTTGATCAATGTCGTAAACCGATGTCGTACAATATCTGCAAGGGTGTCATTTTTATGTCGGCCAATGTCGATATGCAATATTGTACGACGTTGATAAATGTTGGCCAATGTCGTAAAACGACGTCGTACAATATTTGCTAGGGGGGTCCAGTTTGACGTCGGCCAATATTGACACCAATGTCGGCCAATATTTTTTTTTAATATTGGCCGACGTTGGTGTGCTACCTGGGAATAGCATCATGTTGCTCACATCACTCACGCGTACCACCTGAAATTATCTCGCGTACCACCAGTGGTACGCGTACCACTGGTTGGGAACCCCTGCCCTAGATGATAAAGATTTCTTGTGAACCTATCGTAAAATCATGGCTTTTTTCTTTCTTTCAATTTGGTGTTTTTTTGGTTTTTTACTATTTTTAGTTTAATGATGCAAACAACCTAGAATCGTCGAAGATAATGACGAGTGTAATAAAACTGGTTTTGTTTATTTGGATCGATTAGATACACATCCAATTGGGATTATGAGGTTTCCAAAAAGGAGGTTTTCCTCAAAAAGGCATACGTTAAAGAAGCCATAAAGTTAGCCCCCCCCCCCCACACACACACTGATAGAAATTTCACAAATGTCATTCGTTTGATCAGATTAATAAACATGTTCTTCATTGGATCCAATCAGGATTTTAAAGAAATTCAAAGAAAAATTCTTGGGGTGGGGTAAGGGAACAGGCTAAGTTTTAGGGATTTAAAAAAAATGACTGGAATTGCCGCATTTTTAAAAAAAATTCTGTCAGAGAATTGCTATATCAGTTTTGGTTGGAATTTCTGAAATATTTTTATGTCATCTGATAAAGAATCATTAGATCAAAATTGATTAATTTTTTGCTGGGTTTGATTGGACTCCAGAGGGCATAAATCATAATTTTATTACAGGGTGAGACATGTTGATCAAACCTGATGAAACGAAAGGCAAATGTGAGATTATTGATTTCCACCAAGGGGGAGGCTAACTTTTGGGGTGCATTTTTCCAATTGCTATACAAGAAACGATTTTAATTTTATGAATAAGATTAAGAACATTATGTAGATTGTATAACAAGGATTGATTTACAGATGTTTGTACGTGGTACGGACAGATTGTGCGAAATTAAGTGCATTAACAGATGAGCAACGTAGGTCAAATTTTTGTCTCAACTTAACTACAGGTTTCATATTTTAATTTCGGTCCCGATTGCTTTTTTTTCTGTTCATTTTCAGGATTCTTTTGTATCCATACCATTTCTATTCAAATGTGATTTATCGTATTCAAATTTTTCACTGTCGACGGATACTTCCTTATTTGATTAAATCAAAGAGGATGCACATCAGAGGAAGAAAATATAGATAAGCAACAAGACAAAAAAATACCCAGGTGAGTTAGGAATCTGCGGGAACTCTCATGCGAAATTAGTGAAGAGTGCCTTGATGGAGTTTTCGGTGAAATTTCAGATTTACTTTGGACTAACAGTAGTTTTGCTATCGACTGGTAAGTATATACTCGTACTAATATTGTGAAATATAAAAGTGTTTGTATGATTACATAAAAAAACTTATTTCTAATAAAAACAACATCACATAGGATATTTCTTATTTTTGGCTAGTAGATTTTAAAACAGTCATTAAGGTGGTTTACAATACACAGTATGTAATTAATTTACGAACAGTGATGTACATAACAGTTTAATTCTGAAAAGTTATTTCTTTGACCATATTACTTATAGAATTTGCAATCGGTACGAGACCTGGCCTAAACAATTTCTGTTAATTGAGAATTTAAAATAATTTACTAACCCACATTATTTGCATGTTCCATGTTATCATTTGGATACTTTCATTTCCTTAACAGATTTAACAATGCCATAATCGAAGTTTTAGTTGCAGTATATATTTATTTTGGCCAATAGAAATACATATATATTAGTATTCCTTTTGCTTAGCATTTCGATCATGCTCTATAGTATGTACAGGTTAATCAAATATTGTTCTGCCAGTGTGTTCTAGCAATAACGTCATCTGCAACAATGAAACAATGAATTGTTTGGATACACTCCGCAAATTAATGGAGGAAGATTACATAATAAGTAAAGAAGATAAAGATGAAAAGAATAAATTTTGTGAGTGAGTAGAATTATATAATGTATATTTTATTTTAAATCTGGTATTCATTCTTTCAACAACAGCTAAACCCACAAGTGAAACTGGACAACTAAGTAACTATGATTGCACTTAACTTATTAAACTCATCAATTATATCACACGTCCTCAAAGAGAAAAAAATCCATACTTGTCACAATGTTTTTTGTTACTAAACTTTAAAATAGTAGTATAATGGATTTTGCTTTTTTATTGGCTACTTGTTTAGATTTTAAAAAAGGGAAAACAATTTATTATAAAGACAAATGATAATTATATTAATAATAATAATGCCCAATAATAACTATCCTTGTAATTGATAATGATGCCCGATATTTTAATTATATTAATTTGCTATGCATATTAACAAATTGAAAAGGTTTACCATTGTAAGTTTATTAAAAAAGAAATTTTTATTTATTTTGCCTAATTATATTTAAGCATAATGTGAATTTTTTAAAATTGTTTTTCACCCAAAGTTTTTCTTCAGTAGTATATAAATAAGATTTTTTTTTCAAATTCTGTCTAATAAAAAGAATTGAGGATTCTGGATTCAAATTTAAACAATACCGTATCCTTGTCTACATATATAAGACTTCACAAAAACAAAAGTTAAAATAGTAGGAGAGACAGGGGCTAGTTTTCCATGTTTTTTTCGAATTGTATAGTTTTAACTTTTATTTATTTTAAAGAAAACAAAATATCATTGCCTTCCGCACATGTTTACCTGCTAACTAGAATTAGTACTTTTCTGACAAGTAATTATACTGGCAGTAAGTGGTTAACCGCAAGCAAATTGAGCTGGAACGCGTTCCCTTTATGCGGGGTACATTTTCTCAGACTGCCGAAAATGGATGGGGAAAATTTTCTAACTCTTCTTAGATTTAACACATATAAAAAAAATATTTTGTTTTTATGTACATTTTATTGTAAAATAAAATAGCCCAAAAGAGTATGCCTAGACTATAGGCAACTTTAAAAAAAGCCAGTTTATTATGCTAAAACTTTATTTTAACAAATTTCAATGAAGGTCATATTATCATCTGAATCAATTCGAACTTTATATTGATTGATAGGGAATATTTAAGTTTTTGGATGCTTTTCAGCTAATGCATCCTTTCCTGATAGTTACTAAAACGACGTATATTACTTCAGAACTCAGAAGTGTACGACCTTAAGTCGGCTTTCTTTTTAGAACTACGTGTACAATTTTTAATTTGGAACAATACTTTTTGTTTTATTTAGAACTTAATTTAGGGTTATATGTTTGGTCATTTAATAAAAAAAATAATTACATTTTTTGAATACTAAGCTTAGTTTACAAAGGCTGGAGCACGTTTTTCTACAAGGAATTGTTGGAATTCTTGTCCTGTAAAATTTTGGAAAGTATGCCTCGTAGCCTATTTTTACGTTAATAGTACCTTAACGAGTAGAGGTTTATATTATTTTGAAAACAAATTCATTGTTACGCAGAGAGACAAACCACCTTTTGGTATACGTACTGATAAACTGTAATTTTTATAAAAGTATGTTTAATTGAGGTTTAAATGAAGGCATGAAAAGTTACTCGATGTTGAAAAAATCACAAAAACCGCCTTAACGACAATATTACATTACCAACTGAATGAAGATTCTTGTGGGCAGCATATGTCATGTTGCTTTATAAACCAAGCAGTCAGTTGGCTGCCCCTAACGGCTCATTTCCAATATAAGGCGTGGTGTAAAACATACCCCATTGGGGAAAAGTAGCCCCGGTCTCCCCTATATATAACTTGCCGGCATAATGCAAAATATTTCCATTATGTCTGCAATTGCAATTTTTAATTTATTGATGAAATTGAAGTACAATAACAACACATAGTCAAATGTACCATTTTATTCCATGAAGGAATGAGTAAAGGGGAGTCGACATCGGTGAAGCCGTCACTGCAACCGCAACCCCATCTTAGAGCGGCCAAAAAAAACGACAGGATTGTGTAGTACATTACGATTTTGTGTCAATATAATAACGTTTTAATTAAATATTTTAAGAAAGTTTCTGAAACAATTTTATTGTATTGAAGGAATTGTTAATTCTCAATTCCTTCTGGGTGAATAATATTTTAATTTGCCCTTATTTTTAACTAAAGTACATGAATGTATATCTAAAATTACAGCTAGAGTATATTTTTTAAATCCTCCAAAAGGTCACCTTTCCTGAAAATTCCTATTACTTCCTATTTCGCCAAACGCGCGGGATGGCCTTACTTCCCTGTATTTAGCTTCCCTGCTATACTCCACAGTTAGTTCACCCCAATGGTGGGGAATAAGGCAATGACGACTCCCCACTACTCCATTCCTCCACGTTTTATTCAGTGTATCTGGAGCTGATCTTGAATTACTTTTTTTTTCTTGATGGCAGAAAATTCGAATTTGAAGGTGATTGCATGAAGAATGTAACCGATATCTGCAAAAAAGGACAGGAAAGTAAAGTGGTCTTGGGTACAGGGATCCACAATCATTTAATTCACCAGTGCAGTCCCGGACGGGAAACACGAAAAAGTAGCTATTCCAATATACATCAATATAGATATATTTTAAAATTTACTTTAATATAGATGGATAGAAAAAACAATATGTTAAGCTTTTTTGTTCCAATGTCTCCTTACTGGATACCTGCTATATATTAATAGAATTTGATTGTTTTGAGCATTCCTGGAATTCGACTGTTTTTTTAAACAATAATTCTGGTCTCTGTACAACTTTTGATGCTACTTAAATTTAGTGGCGAACAGGTCGAGCTTTTTTGCCTAAAGCTTTACAATTGGAATTTATTTCTTTTAATTACAATGTGCATATAAACACAATTCATTTATTGTTTAAATATTGCATTTTTTTAAAAAAGTGCCTTGAACACTTGCTATCCAGACACTTGTTTTTAAGAAAAAAAATTGAAATCAGTAATAAGTAATTCGAGTTATAAGATTTATCATAAACGTTTTTTCAGGTAACATGGACATTCTTCTTTGTATTGAACGTCATCGATATAATTTTTTAGAATGTTTATACGTTTCTAAAAGCGATGAAGATAAATCACTGGAAAGAGCCTGTATGTAAGTACTCCATTTTCTTGAAAGGATGATGGAGAGTGTTTGAAAATGAAAACAACCCATTTTCACATTCGGAAAACTAAACAAACCGAAGCATCGTTTCAGATGCACTGTTATAAAATGTAAAATTTTAAATTACTAAATGTTAAAATTATATTGCGTTTTTTTAAAGTTCTGATGTACAATAGCTAGGATAAAAAAAGAGAATAAAACAAAGTAATGAAAAGTTGGTTCTAACATAAAATGAAGGGAGTTATTAATGCTCGACAAAGTAACTTGATTTATAGGTATAGAATAGGAATATTGTTATTCTTTTAATAATAACGAAATTGGTAGTTTAATGGCGGGAAATGAGTTAAGAGTGTTTTAAGCTTATTAATGTATAAACATGGCTCGAAATTACATTAAAACTTTATCTTTCAATACATCTCTACTCGCCCTCCCCCCCCCCCAAAAAAAAATACGGATGATTATCTTTCATTGGGAATACCTTAAATATGCTATATTAATGACTCTCATTTATTTTTTTAAAAATATTTATTCTCTAACGAATTTATACAATTTCACAAGGTATTTTAAATAATGTAAAAGGAAACAGCTTTAAATGTTATTACAAGATAAATTTAAATACCCAAAATGCCACTCCTGTCCTCTGTCCCCCCCCCATACCATGCACTGAGCTTCTGGAACTTTTTAAAATGCAACTGCTGATTCTAAAGTTAGCAAGTTTTTCAAAATTATTAAATTCAATATGTTTCATGAATTCAAGAAGGTAAGCGAAGTATTTTTGTAATACTAATTGCTGAAGAATAGTAAACAATTTAGCCATTTCGCTGGATCATCGAATTGGGGCCATTTGCACCTGCAAAATGAATATGTACCGAAAATTCAAACTTAGACTAAAATATGATATTAATTGTAAAAGTTTGTATTTGCTAGACTAAAATATTTTAGTTTCCGTTGAGCGGGAGAAGCTATTCGAACAGCGGAAGCAGTTCCCGAGGGGAGCGATAGCGAGCAGGAAATGGAGCTTCCTAGTTTCATTTAATCCAAAAATTGGATACATTTATTATTCAAATATAAGGAGTTTTGATTTACGGCAACTCATTCTTGAGAAAGTAAATATTTGTAGTACAATTGAAGAGCTTAGTGGAAAAACGTGCTAAGTGACAAAAAGGTGAAAATGAGCTTCAAAGTTTTTAGTTTACACTTAGATCCGTTAAAAATAGTGCTTTCAAACGGCAAAAAATTCTTAACTAAAAGTTTATGAAAAATGGGAAACTTTTTATATTTAAATGAGGAAATAACTTGTACATTGATATACACATGTCCACCAAAAATCTTAATTTTTTACAAAAATGTCACTTAGCACGGTCTTCCACTAAGGTCTTCAATTACATGTTCTATTCCTAACTACTTTATCCTAAATTAACTTTTGTCTTTCTTTATTTTGAACTTTACACTCTCAATTGGACATTCAAACTAAGAATTAAAAAAATCCACTTGCTTGTTGCACCCACTTGCACTAATTGAAATAAAATCCAATGAATAAAGGAGTCATAAAAAATTAATTCTTGGGCAAAATATTTACCCTATTGATGAGGTCTTCTTTCCTTTCCAGGAGCATTGGCTCTATGTTATGCGTAGCTGACAAAGGTAGAAAGTTCTGTGAAGAAGATGGCAAATCTGCTGCAGAAAATATCGAATATGGTTTAAAAGAACCTTACTCTATGTTTTGTAAAAGTGCATCAGTCTCTTTAAATTGCAATTTTTATGTTATTTTCCTAACAAGTATCTTGCTGTTGATGGTTAATATTGAAAAAACTGTCGCAAGAGCTTATGAATTAGGTTAGGTATTCAGAAAAGTTCAGTTACTCAATGCAATGTAACAAAAATGGTGTATTTTACAGAAATTATGAAATAAAATATTAAAGAATTTTTATATATATAAAAAAATTTCGTGTTTATTTGTTTAAATTAGTATACCATTGAAAGCATGCAGTGATTGGCTATAGGTATTGACTTTTCGTTTTAGTGCTAGTAATTCCATGATTGAACCAAATGACATGTTTCGATTGGGATTGTTGCATTTCAATAAAAGTAGTATAACGAATCAATTTTTAACGAGAGGAAACGGATAGACGCATATCCGGGATGGGCTTTGAAAATTGTTATTTGTGCTTGCTTAAAACGATTTGGGTCACTGTTATTTTGATTGTGGAAATTTAGATAGGTTCAGAGTTATTTTACTAGTTCCAACTAGAAGAACTGATGAAATATGGCGTTTTTAATATGGCTAGCTTTTTCATTTATCGCACGTAAGTAAAATGTTTTATAAATATATTTAAGAAATTTTATTGAATGAGCTATATAGTTTCTTTTAGTACTCCACAATTCATGACTGGCTTTACTTATTTTTAAAAGTTATTTTATTGAAAATAACAATTAGATTAAAGTAAAGTTATTTTTAACACTTATTTTAATGAAATTTCAATTAGGTTAAAGTTAAGAGTATAATTATTTTGGCGAATAATCCAAAAATAATTGCATAATTTTTTTTATATAATTAATAAACTTTACTAAAGATAGTATGAATTTAACTCCTTTTTAGTAAGTTTCAAAAAACCAAATATGAAGACAAAACTATTCAGTCAACAAAAAAGAAAAATGTTGATGCTAATAAACACATTTTGTACATTGTATATTTATTTAATATAAATAATTACTAATAAAAGAGTTAGAAATATCTTTAATGAAAAAAATTAGTGTTTAGTGTTTCATCACTAAACATGATCAAATAAAAATAAATCTTACACAATTCTACCTATTATAGTTTTTAAAACTTCGACTTCACCTTTAATTCTCTTCAAACTTTTGATTGTTTTAAACTTTGATTCAGTTGAAAACGTAGTATTTGCAAACGATGAATGTAATGAAGAAGTTTGGCAACCTTGTGAGACCACTCTTTTGAAGTTGAGAGACAACTACAGAGTGGAAGATCATATGGAGGGAGATATGGACCGTTTTTGTCGGTAAGGTTTTTAAAAGAGATATTATTCACGTGAATATCGTAGGTTTCCTTTAACACTTACATCTTACAAAAAATTTAACCGAAACTCTTGTGCTCAGATAAATTCCGATAAATATTTTTGAGAACAGTTATTAACCTATCTTGTTACAATTATAATCAATCGTTTATCCTTTTAAATTTACTTGAAAAAACATTAAACATAAAAATTTTACTAGCGAATTAAAACTTCTTATCTGTAGAAGTGGTTGTTGTGTGCATATTAAAAATTGCAGAAACTGTACTTGCCATTTAAATCAGGGCAACTAAAACACCATGGAATTATGCCTCGTAATTTTTATCGCAGTTGAATGGCAAGGACAAATAAATTAAATGCCTTATGACACAGTAAAATCCCCTAAGAACGGATTGCGGGTCCCATGTACTGTGATTTAGATCATGCTCAAATGCACTAAGTTTTACAAAGACTTCGTTGCATGTCAAATCAAGTGTTGTCCATTTATTATGAACCATTAAAAAGTTGGATATAAATGTTTTTTTTGTGTGTGTGGAAGTTGTATCTTCTGTAATGGATATAAACTTGATAATGGCTGGATGCGTACATAAACGAAGAGAACTAAAAGTTATTCTTCATTTTCAAAAACTGCCTTATAGGAACAGTCTTTTTTCTAACTAAGATCGCAATCGAATAAGAATAATAGATTGGATTGATGCCCGGCTTTAATGTGTTAAAGTGTACATTTTATTACTGTTCAAATTCAATGTTACCCAAAAGATTGAGTTAGTGAATGTTTCGTATTTATTTAATGATTTTTTAGACATGACAGACTTCTAAGGTTTTCAGAGCAGAAGCATCAACTCAAATTAAAACATCACTTGTTCCGTTGTATTTTTGAAACATTCCATTTCATTTAACACTATCTTATTGTTTTAATAGATTTTAAAGTGGAGAAACATTCTAATTCAAGGTCTGATTTAATATGGGTGCAAAATGCAAACCACTGTACAGAGTGAAGTGAAAATCGAATAATTTGATGGATAGAATTTTTTTAAAAATAAAAATCAAATAACGAAATTAACAATACAGCAATGCAGTTATTATAAAGATCCGTACAGATAGTATTGTTTCTCTCACCGAAGTATATGAGAAATATCTAATATGGATTTGATAATTAGTACTTTAATCATAAGTCGCTTCGTTATTAAAAAAAATTTAGCCTGTTTGAAATTTCGGTACTTGAAACAGGAAAATAATTCATTTCTTCAAAAAAAAATGTTTATATTATCACTGAAGGTTTAATGTAACTTATTAAATAAAGTTGTACTTATTACAGTATAGTGCGTACTTTATAGTGAAAGGCATGTAATTTTAACTACAGCAAATGAAATTTAAAATATAAATAAGAATAATTGAAGAAAACTACTTAGACTATGAGGTGTGACAACATTTTTAATACTATTTTCTAGTGTTGCAGAACAGAATGGTAGCTGTTGGAATGGAGTGAGCCACGCTTGTAAAGAAAAGTATCCTCAAATCTCGACGGATATTGCCACTTATTTTGTCAACAAAATTATATTTTGCAATAACGAAACTGATTATGTATCAAGTGAGTAAACAGAATAACTTTTTAATAGTTTAATTAAACTATAAAATTTATTACTAAACAAAGCAATCATCAAAAGTTTTCCCCTTGTAATTTTTTTAGAACTAAGTGTTTTAGGACAAACTTTTTTGTATTCAATTGATTTACATCATTCGCAGTATCGATAATCATAAAAATATATAATTGACACTCTCTGAAATATAAAGTATTTGACATAGAAATAAAATATTTTTTTTTGGATAGGTTTTGTAGCTCTTTTAAACATTCCTTAAATGATGTTTTGATAAGTCAATTTTTAAGCTTGTTTCTTCAAAGACATTATAAAAAACTAATAATTATGTAAAAAGTACTTCTATCGAATTTTTTCGTTTTCTTATATAATTTCTCGTATTCGTAAAAATATAGTCTGTAAAACTTTAAGTACTTCTAAGAAAATAGTTAGCAAAAGAGTTGGTGATAGAAAGTAAATTAGAATTCAAATCCAGATTCTCCAGAAACTGAGCTCATTACTTCACTCGTAAACAGCACTTAACTTTTTATGAGAGCTACGAATTTGAAATAGAACAAAAAATAGTACGTATTCTAAACTATTTTGACTTGTTCATTTATCTTTTACATCATTTAAAAAATTTTTGGCAAAAAATATTCCATTTACTTTGAAAATATACGAAATTGATTATTTTTTTTTGCTAAGAGTTTTACATATTTAGCTGGGAAAAGTGTGTGTCAACTTTTTAATGTTTATTTTATTTTGACAGTGAACAAAAGGGTAACGGAATGTGCCGGAAATCATCAATCAGAAATAGAAAACTGTTTTCCTGGAATAAACGAAGACAATGTCCCTAATCTTAATGATATGTGCCAGTGAGTATAGTTAATTTTTAAACAGTGCATAATTTAATTTTAGCAAATACCAAATTTCCCCAAATTAAAATTCTTTCGTACCTCTATTTGCGAGGGATCAAATTTGTAGTTTGTATATACTTTTAATAAAAAAAACACAAATTTTACTATGACGTTAACAAATTGTTCAATTTTAAAATTTAAATTTGTGTGATATTTTATAGTTTTTAATCTATTCCTTTAAAAGTAAAGCAGACGTAATATTTAATTAAAAATGAATGTAAGAACTGAAATAAAAATACTCTACTATACGACTATACCTTATCATGAACAAGTCTTTTTTTTATAAATGTGCATAACTGGTTTATAGTTAATTTGTTACAGTTGGATTAACGATTCATGATATCTTTTTTGAAAAACATTAAAAGTTTTTTTTAATCTTTCAATTTTGTGTTAGAATGTATTCCTTAAAAATTTTTAACCTCAAAACACTCCCATTTTAATCACAATGGAATACCGATTTTATTAACACATACATATTTCTTGTAATGTAGGAGAACTGTGACGTTTTTGTACTGCTTAGCAGAAATCAGCAAGAAGCATTGCGGAGAAGATGGATTAACATTCGGAAATGCTTATCAACGGAGTATATATCAATCATTTGAAAGTACATGTAATATGTCTTCGATAATTGTAGCACCTGTAGAAAATTAACATGTTTTTAATCGTTAAGAATAGCCATGTTTGGGCACATGTTTTGTAATTATGATGTTATAATAGTCTGAACATGCATTACATTTATTTAATAAATAACATTATTCTCTTTGAGGATACTTATGTAATATATTTGACTATACAATGTTTTTAAAGTGCTAATAATTGACTACACAAATTTGTGAACTAAATTATATTTATTTTAAATGTTAGCCTGTAATATACAAAACCAAATGTTTAAATTTTTTAGTATGTATCTTACTTGCTACTTATCGCTCATCATATGACTGCAATGGTTTACGCTTTTGCATTGGTTTTTAAAGAGGTAATTTGTCTTTATCAGCAGAAATCTTTTCTAAATTTTGGGGGGGGGGGGGGGCATAATGATCCTCTGAGGTTGACGTATTTTTGACACTTATTTGATCACTTTTATTGGTCGAAGTTGCTTCGTTTCCATTTTCTGACAATTCTAGGGATTTAATTTCTGTAGTTTTTCCTTTATTTACCATCGGTGAAGAGTCATTATTTTTATTAATTGGAGAAACTTGGGATGTACTATGTTTTATTTTATGTTTATTCGAACACTCGAATTCTCGCAATGCTGCTGTAACCTTTCCCTCTTCAACAACTGAATTATTTTCTTCTAAGGATTTACTTGAAGACACATCAACATCATTTAGCGGAATCGGAGATTTAATTTCCTCTTCCGATTTTAAAGCTTTTGTTGAAGACTTTATCTTGTCGTAGTGCTTCTTCTCATGTCGAGACAGAGCGGACAGCGTGGCATATCTTTTGTTACAAGCTTCACATTTGTGTGGCTTGTCTTCCTTCCTGTGCATTCTCACGTGTTTTTGAAGCTGTTTAACACTGATGAAGTCTCTGGAACACCTCTCACAATGCATCTTTGAAAGTTCCTCAATTATTTGCATCTTCTTTAATTCGATGACAGCGTGGTCGATCACTGTAGCTTCTTCGTTACCAATGACGCTCCTTTTAATAACAGATTTTGTTGATCTATCCGAGTCACCTTCTTCGATCTTCTTTATTTTTTCTCCAACCGAAATCTTTTGTCCACCGTCTTTCATTATTGCTTTTGATGAACTGTATTTCTTCGATACCATATTCCTTTCCTCAATTGCGTTTTCAGACACACTTCCAGTATCTTCATTATTATCATTGGCACTCAGTCTCATAGAGGACAGTTGTGTCTGATTCAAACAAATCTTTTGAGTTTTCTTTAAATTTGTCTTGACCATCTTCTTTTTGTGTCTATCGTCCTTATCGAAACGCTTTTTTGTATCTTCTGTCTTTTTTATTATTTTCTTTGTCTCATCGATACCCTCTTTCTTTTCGTGGCTCAGCATGTGCTTCCTCAGGAGTGATTTCTGCACGAACCCTGCTCCGCATATTTCGCACTTGTGGGGCCTCTCACCGCTGTGCGTGAACGTGTGTTGGCGCAGGTGGCTCGAGTAATTGGTGGCGTATGGACACAGAGGACACTGGTGTCGCTTTTCGGTTGTATCCGGCCTGTGACGTTTTTGGTGGGCACTTAAGACGTCTTGGGACGTGAAGACTCGACCGCACTTGTCGCAGTAGAAGAGTTCTGGAAACAAAATGAAAGGTTTTAAACTTATTAAAATGGACAACGAGAATGAAAGCTCCAATAAAGAAGTTTTTCAGAGAGAGAAAGAGAAAAAAAGCAAGAGATATAAGGTTTAAAATACTAATATTTTCAAAAACACTATAATTTTAGTTAATTTAAAACACTTTCTCTTTGTGTAAGTTAAAAGAAAAACACGATTACCTAAAAATTGGGCTGTAAATAAAACTTAAATAACACAAACAGTAACAAGTAAAACAAACAAAAATACAGTAGTTAAACTGTTAAGTAAATTATAATTATTTAAAAATAAATTTTATTATCAAATGTTAATTCTCACACAGTAATAGTTTCAACAAATAATGAATTGTGAATTGTGTAACTGATAGCAAAAAGGAATATCAGGTACAAATTCACAAACAAATTTAAACAACTAACTTGAAACTTCCTATAAAGAATGAATATATTATGCATTAAAAATAAAATTTATGGGGATCGGGAGATTATCTTGAATTTTATGCTGACTGCATTCCAATGAAAAATAGTAAGGATTTAATGAAGAAATCCACTCCACTTCGTAAATATCAGAATTGAGCATTACATTCAATACATCACCTGAAAAAGACAAAATTATGAGGCAATTGTAGTTTGTAACTAAGGTTATTTCATATTTAGTTAAATGTCATTACTTTTTACATATTTCAAAATATAGAAATTTTTTGCAACGTTTCAATAAAAATAATACATTGCAAAATACATAAATATTTGCTAGGAGCTAAGGAGAAGTATAAAGTTACTCACAAAGTAGTTTACTAAATAGATTTATAAGAAATTGATAAAATAATTTTATTAAAATAAATATTTAAAGCTTTTTTTAGCCACTCTACTCTGTTACTGAATAGGGGGAACCAGAGACACATGACCCAACTTGTACTTTTTGGCTTGTAACTTTTAAAAAACACTATTTATGGATGTGCAAATGCAGTCAATTTATACTTTAATAAGTATTATACAATATATATTAGTATTTTTCTGAAGTATTAACTGCAATATTATAAAATATAAATTACTTAAAACTTTAGTTTTGGGTCATGTATCCCAATGCATAGGGATACATGATCCACCCATTAGGGATACGTGACCCAACCCAAAAATTTGGTAGTAAGACTTAAAATTATCAAAACACTTTTACCAGAAACAAAACTAACATCATATTATAAATTTTAAATAGATTTTATAGTTTTTTTAAGACAAATTACTTCTTATTTTTATCACATTAATTATGCTTATATAAACGAACTTATCAAATTTAAACCGAAAAATCTTGTCTAAATACAAAACTGGAGATTCTTTTATTTTGCAGAGAAAACACAGGTGGTTGAAGGATCTTCCATTTGATCAATATCAACTAGGGATGTATTATCCATTTCAGGCCATTTAAAACATTTTCCATCGATTCTTTCTGCATACTGAATTGTAAGCTCGTTAAAAAAAAATTCCCTTGTACTTTCCCAACAAACCTCGTACTCCCAGAAGAACCCAGTCATTTACTTTGGGGACTCCGGTGATTTAAAAATAATTTAATTGGTCTACTTCTGTCTACTTTTGTGTTGTTCACTTGGGTCACGTATCCCTAATTGGTTTGGGTCAAGTATCCCAGTTGCACTTTTTTTTTTATTAACCCCAAAACAATGACATTTGCAAATAATTACAGTAGCACTATTATACACGTAATTGTAGCTAATAGCATGAACAAAACAAGTAGCTAATTGAAAATATCTTTTCTTTAGACCAAAAAAAAAAAGACTGAAAAATCTTACGGCACCAAAAATTTACTTTCAGTGCATGAAAACGTATTTCTTCGTATAGCTAAACACGTACGCAATGATTCAGCTGGTTGCTTTAACCATGTGATCAGCTGAATGAAAGGAAAAAAGTGATGCCACTTCCAACTCATAAAACTTTTCCAATGCTGAAAAAAAGGCATTGGGTCATGTATTCTTGTGGGTCAAATGTCCCTTGTTCCCCCTACCTTATTATGCAGAATATTATTTACATTTTATTAAAAAACATACATATTTGGTTTCAGAAAATAAAAATTTAATGTATATGGTTAGAAAAATATTTAATACACAAAAATAACTCTCAAAAGAAATCCAATAATCCAAGTAATAGTAAGTACTAAAAGTAATTTCTTTTAGATAATAATTTTTAGTTTCACATTATAAGGTAAAAATACAAATAAGACGAAAAATTAGATAAACACTTAATAGATTAAAAAACACACACATTTAGTTGGTTATTTTGATAACATGAATTTTTCAGTAAATTTACTTAAGTTGCTATTCGTGCATCGTCATACTTTTTTTATTAAATTAATTAAAAAAAAATAAGTAATAATAAAAAATTCAATTAAAAACTATTACTTTGTTAAAATGGTTAATTTTATACAATTCAAAAAGGTCTATTTCATACAATTCAAAAAGGTCTATTTCATACAATTCAAAATTACTTAAAATCCCTTAAAAACAACAATCCTTTAAATAATTGATATTTATACACAGATTAAATATTTCTCCTCTAGAATGTATTTAAAACACAGTTTAAATATATTAGGTTGTTAGTTTAAGTATCTAAATTACAAAATATATTAGCTTAAAATATTTAGATTATAGTTTGAATTTTTTAAAAAAATTTTTTATAGAACAAGACAAATCAATTAGTTAGCTTTCATGTCAAGAGATTCTAAGAGGTCTTAGGAATACTTTGGCACTGCCACCAAGATGCCCACGTCTAAGAGGATGGGTAAAACATTTGCGTTTCGCTGTGCTTGCTGATTAGTCTCGTATGATCTATCCTAGATTGATTTGGACACCAGTTCAATTTTGGGCTTCGTCACTCGACCGCGGTTCCAAATTGCAAAAAGTGTTCAGCAGTTTAAAAGGACCTTTAACGTTGCCAATATCCCATGTTAGTTCTAGTGCAACGAAGTTTCCAACAAAATAGTACTATTGTTTCAAAGTTGCATAAAAAAATTGCCGTTGTCCTTGTTGTTAATAAGCTGCGTTGGGTCCCCTCTCAGTTACTGAGAGGGGACCAAGTATTGAGGTTACTGAGGTTAGTGAGGACCAAGTATTGAGGTCAAGTATTGAGGTTACTGACCTCAATACTTGACTGCTACTAAAATACACACTGCATGCGTGATTGTGTTACATCCTAAAGAAATCCAAGAAGCACAATAACGTGGGATCCCCATGGGACCATTTGGGTAAAAGTGGATACTGCACATATGGGTCCCAGAAAGAAATTATCTCCTTTTTTTTTATGTCAAACCACATGGGTCCACTTGGGCTACCACACGTGGGCACATTTGCAGTTTTGTCCCACTTACAATTATCTTCAAGAAAACTATTCAAAATAAGAAACAGTTAATTTTCCTCAGTGCAATAAGTTAAGAATTATTTAACATTTAAATTACTCTACCCAAATAATAATCAAAACTGTGTCCTAGAAGACTTCTTTCGATAACACTGGTTTCACATGGTACACTCATAATAATTTTTATGGTTTACCCATCATAACCCAGTTATTATTTGGATAATGTAATTATAATGAAACTCTAAAATTATATGTCATAGTTCATTTGGTATCATTTTGCCACAAAAATTTAAAACTGTCTCCTTATTTTTAATAATTTCTCTAAAGATAGATGTAATACGACATAATTGAAAATTGACTTACGTAGGAATCCCCTTGCGGGACCATGTGATTTGACCAAAGATAAAAGTGGTAGTTTCTTTCTGCGTCCATATGGGTAGATCCTACTCTAACCAAGTGGGCCCATATAGATCCCACGTTAGAATTCTACAAGGGAAGGTTAGAAATATTCATTTGATAGTGTTCTTAAACCAAATCAAAATCTTCATTTTGAAAGCATATCGCAGCCGGTGTGGTCAGGGGAGTTGAAGAGTCAGGCTGTCCCGGTTGGTTCTGCCCTAATTAAGGAAAAAAATCCGACCAGTAAATTCCACCGTGTACACGCGCTTGGTGCACGTTAAATCTGCCGTTGTATAAAGTCCTGACGCTTCGTACGATGGTTCTATTGGGTTGCATTGGGAGCCTGCTCAAGAATCGGATTTGTCTGTAAACCGCTGTTCAAAATTGACAATAGCTCTAGTGCGAGGCTATTTCAACGAAAATCGAAATGCATAACACTACAAGAATTGCAGAATTTTCCATGAAGGCTTATGTATGTAGAAGTTTCAGGAACATAAGAACTCTGTTGTCTGAGCATTGAAACATAAGTCAACTGAATAACTGAATTTGCATGCATTTAAAAGCGACCAACAATGAGGTCACAGAATTGTGTGTGTTTACCAGTGAGCAGGTGTTACAGGTGTACAAGCCGAAGATGATTTTAACTTAGTATTGCATAAAAATATGTATTCTTGGCTAATCATAAAAGACTAAAGAAGATTTTCTTGCATTTCGTTGTGAATTATATTTGTTGAAAAACGTATTACATTTTAGTTAATGTAAGCTTTGTATAACCTCCTGATACCGCTACAAAATTTATATATAAAAAATAATGCTTAATATTTGCAGGGAAGGGGGGTCCCTTCAATTTCATGAAATTTGTGGTTTAAAGCTCTAAAAATACACATTTTTGGTTCTTTAAATGCAAAAACATACTGATGTATTAGTTTTTTTATTATTATATTAATAGTCCATTCCAACATTGTTTTCATTGCAAAATTTCCTTAAATTTTACTGCTTAAAAAAGTATTTTGCAAGAACTCCGAAATCGTGTTGATCCTTGTACATGTACAATTTTATCTTTAATAGAAATAAATAGGCTGATACCTGTAATCAAAGGCTGAAAAGTGATTTTCAGATCTTCTTTTTTCGAACCATTCCAGTGCTTAAAGTTAAAACAAATTGTGTAGTTAAATTAAAGTCATGTAAAACAAACATCCATTAAAATGGATGTCAGATATCAGGAGAATAAACGAACATTTTAAATTCAAAATTTCAATTTAAATTCTTGTCATGTTGATTGTACAATAGTTGAGAAAAAGAATTATATTTAGTTTAGTTTGAATTATCGTCGCACTAGAGCTACACGAGGGCTATTGGCGACGGGCGTCATATTTTAGAACCACAGTCAAGTGACGAGCCGACTCCTGAGTAGGCACCCAATGCAACCGTTAAGGGCGACATCGTACGCAGTGTTAGGACTTTGAAGGATATTTAACGTGCACTCCCTCCACACGGGGTATTATTCGTCGGACATTTTTGGCTGCACGGGCCGTTTATAGGTCGGCAGTTATTTTGGCGATGCCCGAACCCGAACCTGGGACCTTCCGCATGCTAGGCGAATGCCTAACCGACTTGGCCTCCCTAGCCCCAAAGAATTATGTTATTAGTTGTTTCTCAAATATACTCAAATAAATAACATTTTTCGAAATTAAAATTTTACTATTTGATGAGCCCTTGGCCTTTAGTTGGTTGTTAATATCTTTATTTGTATTTATTCTTTTTGTTTTAAAATAAAATTATTTTCATATTGCATTTATTACAATATATGATAGGGTAATTCCATGCAAAATTATCCTTTCTGTAGTGTAAGTCACGTTTGTAAAAAGTGATTATTACTAGAAATTTTAATATTAAATGAAAAAAAAGCAGTGAAATAGTTGATCTACACTTATTATAACTAAATAATGTAATGTACTTTACTTAATTTGATTTATTTTTTAAATTTAAAAAGCTTTTAATCTCCTCTTAAATCGTGACTTACACTACAGTTACATGGAATTAGCCGATAAATATACATTGATTATCGATGTACATGGCGTCCATAGTTAAACCGGCGGTGCTATGACTACTCTTTTTGTACTTAAGGGTCCTGTATGGTAACAGATCTCTATGCAACTCCAATGGGGAAACTTTTGACCCTGTTTTTAAATAAAGTATACGACATGTACTCACGAAAACTTACCAAAAAATACAGAAGAAAGGTATTTTGCCAATAAAATAATTAATAAGTATAATTTTTAAGATAATAATTAGTTGTAATTAAAACAAAATTTTAGTAATTATTCACAAACTACAGATGACAGCACTAACGGCATGTAAATATCTAAACAAAAAGTCTTGTTTAAATTATAACTAATTAATATCTTAAAAATTATACTTATTAATTATTTTAATGGCAAAATAACTTTCTTCTGTATTTTTTGGTAAGTTTTCGTGAGTGCATGTCGTATATTAGCTTCCACACTACCTTTATAACGTAAAAAGTGGAAGGTTTTATAATCATTCAGTCCGCCCGTCTGTCCGTTCGTCCGTCTGTCACCCACTTTCACAGGACGAACTGTAAGTCTCACAAACAAGTGGGATACGTCTTTTTGAAGCAAAAAATCAGATTAAGCTACATTCCAAATTTCATTAAAAAATTTAAATTAGAAGTTTATTTAAAATTTAAATAACTAAAAATTTAATCTACATTTTGAAATAACATGAAATTCCATTTTTATTCAATATTTTCACTGTGGCCATTTCGTCAAACGTAAGAGAAACTTTATTTAAAATAAAAACTTTTGAAAGAATATATTTATTTATGTGATATAATTCAGTTTGGATTGTTGTAATATCACAATAGAGTTCTTTTGATGGTTCATTATATATGTATGAAGAAAGATGCATAGAGAACTTGGCATAAAAAATATGCAAAGTTTCGCTTTTATTTTTAAAGCCAATTGTACTAATTATATATTTTTCGAACTGTAAATTAATTTAACAAACGATAAATAACTGAATTTTCGAAAGAAACGTAAATGGGAAATTGTAGCGACACAAAGATATTATTAAAAGATTAAAAGATAGATTACATCGATTTCGAACTTCAAATACATTTTACAAACAATAAAGTCTAATTATAATCGAAGAGATATGAAATAGTTAATTTTGGCGTTTAAAAGTTTGAATTACAACTAGCTAAAGGCCCTGTTTGGCGAATTTCTATCTGAGGTGTATAAATAGTTTGTTTCCTGTTGAGCACAAATGTTGTGTGGAAGCAGTTTAAGTGACAGATTCTGGAACAAACTTACTTGTATTATTTAAAAACCGGGTCAAAAGTTTCCCCATTGGAATTGTATAGAGATCTGTTACCATACAACACCCTTAAAACTAATAAGTAAAAATATCATTCATTTTCTAGAGAGGCTATTGACGGCATAAAAGCGGGAATCCTTTAAATTTTTTTAAAAACATTTATTTTAATGACATTTTTTTCCCCCTGTTGTGTTTCCCAAGCTTAACAAGCACACAAACCTGAATATATATGTCTACCAACCAACCCAAGCTTAAAATCATCAAAACAGTCATTTATAAATATTGACATATTCTATTATATCTAGCAGTTTTAGTTTTATGAATGGTATATAAAATGGGGAATTTTAAACCTTGGAATCAAAAATTGGATTTTTTAAAATCTTAATTTTTTTTTGTATACTGTGGCATGAACTAAAGTGATACCGGATATTCCCTATAATTTTTTATTAAAGATATTTTGCTATAAAGAAATCGCTATAAAGTATTTAAAAGAAAGCTACTGAAGCCCTGTCCTGAAGCACACAACCTTGCATGCCGAGGTCTAATTCAGGAGTGAATAATTTTCAAAGGTTGTGAGAAGAGTGGACTCGGAAGTTAAAAGTATTCTGCTGCGTTTGAAATTCCTATTGAAAAGATTCAACCACGCCCCTTTAGACCATCGGAACTGTTCGACGAATTGGCAAGATAATAACTGAGAATTATTGAACTCAATTCTAGAATTATAGATTTGTGCGATATATCAGATATATCGTCACTTAAGTTCCCACATGTGCTATCTCATTTTCTCAACTTGGCTGAAGTATACATTGACGCCCGGCAGTAAAGTCGCCAATCTGGCAACCCCGCCAAATTCAGTTTTACGGCAACCCTGGCGACGAAAATTTGGCAAAATCGCCAAATTGTGAAATTCGCGAATTTTAGCAACCTTTCCCATTGTTTTTTCGCCAAAAAAACTGAAATCCGAAGTTGGGCAACCATGCATGTTTTATTTTTTTCTCCACTCAAACTCGCGACGATCAAACGGTGCAGATGAGTCTAAATCTTTATTTTTTAATCTATTTGAATCTTAATTGTTTTTTATTTAAAAGTAAATATTTTTCGTACAGATCGATTTTTAATTTGATATTTAACTATTTAAAATGATTATTTTTCATTATTTTTTTTCGGCACCTGCAGTATTATGATCCACGTTTTTAGCCTACTTTCTTTTTTTAATTCGAAAGAATTAAAAAAAAGTAGGTATTGACATGCGGTCGATGTCCGTCTGTCTGTCTGTCTGTCCGTACCCCCTTCCAAAATCAGTTCTATCCATCGGATCTTAAAAATTCTTTTTTTGTTAGAAAGCTATGACCTCAGATACCTAACTTTCATACTTTTTGTCCGTCTGTCTGTACGTCCGGACGGACATAAATCTACTATCTGTCGGCGAATTTCCCATTGAATTAGCATTGAAATTCAATTTTGAGTCATTTAAATCACTGTTGCCAAATTAACAATGGCATGAGAAACATTATTTATTTAAACATATTTGAAGCAAAATAATATTTTCATGAATCAGTTTGAAATGACTTTATAAAATGTAGCACAATTTGATTCTTTGATTGTTCATTAATTGTTTACCAAGAAAGCGGCAAGGCATATTTTTGCATACAATTATGCTTAGTTTTAATTTACTTTTCTTATTTTTTTTAATGCAGTTTGGAGTAGTTTCATTACTTTTGTTATTAATAAATATTTAATTATTCTTCGAACTACAAATAAATCGAGCAGACGATAAATAATATTAAGTTATTTTGCGAAAGAATATTAAGGAAAATAGTTGATTTTGGCTTTTAGAAGTTTAAATTATAGCTGGATGCTGTGTTTCGATTTTTTTCTAATGTGTATAAATCTAGTGTAGAAACGGTTGTTGATGATATTTACTGTTAGGAACCTAGTTTTTTCCCCGATTAGAACTTTAGTAAGTATTTAAGTAACAGGAAAGTAGGCTATTTTAGTTCATTATGAACTTCTTGTTTTATTATATTATCGTGGTAAGATTTGCCTTTTTTCCCTGTTATGTAATCAAATATTTTATATTTAAAAAGAATTGTTTTTTACAGCTTTTCAATCCTTTTTTTTTAATACTGTTTGAAAAATCTTTTTAGCTACAGAGAATCTTTTCCTACTGGATGATCAGTTAATCGTAAACGTGCACATGTTTTCCTTATTTTATTCTTACTTAAATCGCATTAATATTATTTCAAATATTAATCGTATTATGTTTAAGAACATGTTATGATTCTTTTTTTACATTGTTGATCGTGCAACAAACTGTTAAATTCCGATAATTTTTGTTAAAGATCTCTTCGATCGTTAATGCCCTAGTATTAGTTAATGACATTTTTCCCGGGTCTTTTTGGCGGATATTTTCGGTATCAGCAATATATTTGGTAAGTATTTGTTGTCATTTCAAGATGGCAACAGACTTGGCTGACGCTAAGTTTGTTATCATTTTGACTTGGCGAAAATTTTTGACTTGTCGCCAAACCTGGGCGCTGATGTATACTTTAACCAAGTTGCGAAAATGAGATAGCACATGTGAGAACTTAAGTGACGATATATTGATTAGTTTTATTGAATTAAAGTCACACTAGGGCTACTCAAAGACAGGTAACTATTAATAATTTATTCAATCCATATCGACGTCTAAGCCCTTAGAGAAAACTACCATCTGTTTTCTTATCTATCCTTTTATCACATTTCTAACTAACAACACCTGAATCGCTGTCAGAAAATATTACCTATCGGCCCATGAACACTAAAACAAACATGTCACGGAAAATATCAATCCCTTTATTGATATACCTCTTCTCAGTAATCTCAATTTCCATATCATGTCCGAGGAAAGAGGATCTTCGCCCTTGCCACTGCGAATGGCCAGGATTGGAGGGCAGCGCTTACATCTTGTGTCATGGACTAAACAACGAACAAGATCTATCTAATGCGGCTAGCAGCCTCAGAGGCAAGAATTATGTCTACTCCTTCACCATCGACAACAGCAACTTCAACTTTATCCCAAGCGATGCTTTTAAAGGTATAAAAGAGTGCAAACATATATCCATTCTTTGAGATAATGATAATTGAAGCAGAAATTACATTTGAAAATCGTCAATCCACTATTTAAAAACGTATTAACAGTAAATAAAAATATCGTCATTTGGAGTAAGTTTAATAAAAGATTTGTTCTGCAATAACTCTTTAATAAATACACTTACTAAAACTTATTAGGCCTTTTTTAATCCTTTATAACACTGTCGAGACTTATGGTTAAATATTAGGCTAGCAGAAAGTAGAAAGATTGTATTGCTTGTGCAAAAGTTAAACTCTAATATCCGAACATACGTAATCTAAGGCAATCCTTGAGACCTGTCTTTAAAATTTAAATGAACTGTCATATTCTTCACTAGTTGTTTCTAAAGTTATGTTATGCACAAATAAGCAACCTGTAAAATTCCTTTACAATACTCATTTTTAGTTTTGACAACACAAAATCCTTAGCTGAAATCTAAGTTATGCGTTCGGTTTTTGTAGACAGCTATCAACAAAAATAAATTGTACAGTCAAATAAAAAGTATTGTACATGAGTGTTACAAAATATATAAGAGGTAAAGGTAAATTGATAAATGTAAATTGATTCGATAAGAGGTAAATTGAGTCTTCTATTTCCGAAAGGGCTTTATTGCTTGTTAATATTACCACAAATAATATTAGTCTGCTAAGGCTAGCCAAACTCAGTCGTCAGTGGCACCAGAGGTTGGTGCGGTACTACCGATCAATCTTGATTTCAGAAATAACCCCGGAGTTTGTCTGTCTAGAGTGCCTTTGCAACAGAGTTTGGCAGCTTTAGCAGACCAGCATTGCTTGCGGTGTGTGGTCATATCGCCAGACAATTAGGTCTTTTAAAATTGGCCACCTCTCTTACTAAATTATTTTGATTTGTAATGAGGTCTCAATTTCGTCGAGCTGGACATTAACGCGACCACCCTGAGGGCCCTGACAGACACCGACGAGGCTTTTGTGGGCCTGGAGGACCATCTCGAGATCCTGATCATGACCGACTGCGTCTTCATGAGCGAGTGGGACTGGTCCATCTTCAGGAACCTCAAGAAGCTGAGGACCCTAGACATCGTCGGCAGTGACCTCGAGATCATCGGGGAGGAGCTCATGAAGATTAACATTACCAACGTAGAGGATATTTCTTTTGCTAGGAATAGGATTTCCTATATTTATGATAATGCTTTCGTCACGTTTAGGAATCTTAGGATATTGTCGTTAAATGATAACGAGATTAAAGAGATGAAGAGGACTATGTTTCCCAATCCGGCATTGACATTGGCGGATTTTGATATAAGGTAAGATTGGGATTGTTTTCTTAACCCAGCACGAACAATTTAACATAGATATGCAATTTGGATATTTTTGTAACTTAATTTAAAAAAATCAAAGCCATTTTATTTTAAAAGTTATCGCATTGAAATCTGTTACACATTTAATTCTAAGAGTAATTCAACAAGTGTAATTTAAAAAATGAGCGTCATTATCACAACTGCGGAAATTTTTTTAAATTCCTTTAACGCAGATTTGTTGTTGGAGGGTTAAAACTTAATGGAAAGCATTCCATAAATGTATATATATGTCAACTTTATAAATGATAATTTAATTAGGTTCGGTTAAGATTTTAATATAAATCTTTTATCCATCACTTACGTTTTGAAAATTATTTGTATTTTCTTAAAGCAGAACCAGAAAGCATTTAGAAATTTACCTAAAACTCAATAAAAAAATAATTTAAGGAATCAAATAAACTGGATAATATAAATACTACAGATGCATCAATATTTTTTTATGTCATTAGTGTTATAATAATATTTTTAATCATAAAAACTTGATAAATGTTTCATTATAGCCACAACCTAATAGAACAACTACCTGAAGATTTATTTACCAATATGCCCAGCCTTGATACTTTAAGCATAGGCTATAACAAAATTCTAGTCCTGAAAGAAAATATATTTTCTGGAATATGGGAACAATTGGATCTCTTTCATACCATGGGTATATTTTTATTTTTAATTTTCTTTCAAAATTTCTCGTACGTTTTTGTCAAAAGTTTGAAAAAGGACAACGCCATCATAATATCAAATTTTTTAAAGAGTAATTCTGAATCTAAATACCTTTGGAATTTTTTAAAAATAAAAGTCGCTATTAAAATAAAAGTCGTCGATACCTAATGTTAAAACAAACTTATTATAAAAGTTTGTTAAAATCATGTTCAACCACTTGTATTTAATATAGTTAACGTTTGGTTTAAGCCTATTGAATTTTTTTATTCAAAGGTTTTCATTTGTAAATTTTACTTTATAAACTTCAGCATTACTTCTCTATATATAAATATGGAAATAGGGATACTTGACCTAATTTCAAGTCAGAACCCGATGACCGAAATTCGGACGAGCCATAATCCCGACACTAGAAATACATATTTTTTTTTGTTTATTTCTCGATTTTTCCGAATTTATAATGTTTATTTTAAATTAGATATAAACTGTTTGCTGTTAAAAATTGTTCTGCATTATTAAATATTTAAACTCAGCACGAAAGACACCTTTGACTTAGTACATTACTTATTATAAGAAAAAGTAATGTCCATAGGGACCAGACCACATAATAAATAGGTCCAAATTATAAAACGAAAACACAAAAAGATAAACATAAACAATGAACTATTTAAAATACTCCGATTAATTATGTATGTGATTTTCTTATAAAATGCCTTTCGATTATAATACTTAGTATTTTATGTTTACATTACAATAAAAGATAATCCCTCTTCCCAAATGCAAAAAATATTAATGCAAAAATTAGTACTTAAATTGCCCTTAATAAAGTTTAACGGCATTAATTTATTGATATGTAGGATTTCGACCCTGTCGGACTTTTTTCTGACATACATTAAGAGTTTTTAGATGGATCAAACATTTTGGCTAGTGTATTGTATGAGACATTAAACTTTTCTGCAGCTTTTTTCAAAATTTCCTATGAAAGGTCCACTCTTGGTTTAACAGCTTCATTTTTCTTTTGTAGTTTTAGGGGAGTTATAATAATAAAAAAAAAACTCTACAACAAAAAAATACCGAATGAAACCTTCTAAATGCATTCGAACAGTAATCAAAAGCTTAGATAATAAAAAATTACTCTTGTTCAATGCATAAGATAACTATATTTGAAAAATAATATTGAATGATTTATAGATAAGGAAAATCGGATCAAAAATGATTTTTGTCACACAAAATATCGTATGATCACCTTCCAAAATCGGCAGAATGCAGTAAATTATATTTTCATCAGATTATTGAAACTTAATACTCCTAATTTCAAACCTTTTTAATGCACAAGTTAAAAAAGATGCATATTATTATAAAAGATATTAAAATGTCATTCTGTGATACATTATACATTGTATTTTAAATATATTATTTTTTTGGTCGAAACATTAAAATAAAACGTTTAAGAATTAATTTGCCTTTAAAACTATTGTGAGACAGAAAGTACTGAATAACGAGAATAGTGTGATCACTTTGACTAGAGATTATACCATTTTTTTTTAATGTGCAATGTCTTTTAATTTGCATGTCTTTTAATTTCTAGGTAATGAGTTGAGATGCGACTGCCGCATGGCTTGGTTACTCGAGCAGAAGTTTCCTAGGGTCACTCGAGGAATGTGTGCTTTGCCACGAGAAGTCAAAGGAAAAACTTTGGACAAACTCACGTCAAAAGATTTATGGTGTTACAAATAAAACAACGTAGTGGTCTCATTTTCAGTTTTTAAAGAAAATTAATTTAAACAAAAGCTTAAAATGAATATAGACAATATCAACTCCATAAATTATTTGAGTTTCAAAACGTGTTTATTTTTTCCCGCTTATGTAAATAACCGTCCTATACTTCATTAATAAACCAAAATAACTTTTACATTTATATACTATTTTTTGATTAAATGAAATGAAATATTCTTACATTGTATAAAATAGAATAACAAAATAATACAATACAATGGTTTTATGTTTAAATTTATTTTTTTGTATGGTGTACATTTGTTAAAAATAACGCAAACATTTAAAAATAAATAACATTTATATTACATACAAATGGAATAGAAACACAGTAACAAAGTAAAAATTAAATTAAGCTGCGTTAAAACTTTTTTGGTTGAAAGTTTTACAAAATTGCTCGTTATAAAAATTATAGCAAATATAAAGAAAAAGAAATAGAATGCACAAAACAAATACTCAGTTATTTAAAACCCAAAATTCGAGATATTAAAACAAAAAAAAAGCTCAGTCTAAAATATTATAACAAACGTAGGATTAAAAATGCGTACAATCTTAAACAATTTATTCCTTTACTTTTACTACAGCTTTTTTCATACTTTTATTACATAACATATAATGCAATACGAGAAACACCCACTTAACATTAAAAAAATTACTTTTCTTTGTTTCTAAATACGAATCGGCAATTTTTAACGTGAGCATAAAGCTTATTTTAAGTACTACATTGAGTCTCCGTCTATCCGCTTTTACAACCAAACACATATATTTAGGTTATATAGTTACAGCGCAATAAAATGCAATGTGCAATCCAAGTTTTTACAGTGATAAAGTAAGACTATATTTGTTACAAAAAAGTCTTTTAAACTTTGAAATGTACGAATCGTGCATGATGCGTGATGCGTGTTATTAAATGCATGATGCGTGATTAAAAATAATGACATTATGACAGATGTATTATTAATAGTTAACTCTACTACGAAACTAAGCTTACGTTAATTTGAGATATCGTTATATATTTTTCGTTTATTTAGTTTACTATAACGCACATATTTTATCATATATATTTTATCATATAAAAAAGTTAATTTTTGAGTACAAAAGTAGTTCATATACAGAGATAGACAATCATTACTTCTAAAATACTTGAAATCATAAATATAACGGTGTTGTTAGAGAAACAAGTATTTATATCATAAATGATATTGCTGATCTCCACAACTATATGGTCTACCACTAAGCTCAAAAGGATTCGGAAACTTGTGTGGTAAAAGTAAGACATGTTGTTCTGTAGGTGAGACTAACAATGAGTTCACTTGCTCATGTCAATCGTATAAATTACTAGATTCTTTGAATAATAAATAATGTTTTTGGATACCACAAAAAACTATTTCTTTATCTTCGCTTCATTTATAAAAAGTTATCGTTTACCTTGTGAAGACTCATTGACTTCGACTTACTAAAACTCATTGAATTCTCTTAACTAAATGATAATATACCAATATTAGCTAGACTTGTTCAAGTTTGAGATTAACTCTGAAAATAGAAGAATAATCTGAGTTCATTTTTTATCCATTCTTTCAACCTTTTAAACGCTTGTTGTTCTTTCAGTATTTACCTAAGATAACTTAGGAGAAACCAATGATCTTCCAAAATCGTTATAAATTTAGACACAGTTAAACAAGAATGTAGTGATGGAACTTCACTGTAAAAATAAAGCAGATACGAAAGGGACAATGTCCAGCAGCAAAGAATGTGTGAAAGGTTGTAACTTCTTTTTTAAAAGCAGTTTCCTTTCGTAAATGCACTGTAGTTCATCAAGGTTCCAGTTTGTAACAAGTTTTCTAGCAAAACCAAAGGCCATGCTTTTAAATAGTACCGAAGAACTCGGTGAATGAAACGAAATTTGTCTCTTAGTTGTAAAAATAGTTTTAATCTACTATAGGAGAGTGAGACAACGTACATTTCTGGTTTTTATCGCTACCACGAATTCATACAACCTTGCACTTTCTCTCATTTTCCAGAAGAAAATTGCGACATGCCATTAAACTATACGGAACAACTCAGCAAATGTAACGAAACTTGTTACTTTGATGTAAATAAGTACTCTTTACAACGTCCTTCTTTGGTCCTATAGCTACATACTGCAAATTCATTAAACAATGTTCGGATACCAGATATCACAACTTTTCACAAATACTCGTCCCCTCTGCTCATGAGGTACCCGTTGTTGTAGGGATGGTGGAGGGGTTCTTGCATTTGGTCCTCCAGTCTCCTTCTCCGGAAGAAACCAAGCTGGAAGATACAAGTTAAGATAGTACCATGTAAAAAAAGGTAAAGTCTATTGGAGAATTTATCAATACGCTTCTTTCTTTCCAAATGTAAGAAGTGTGTACCGGAATTTTTCGGTGGATTTGACCCCTTTTTACATGTGATAAATAATGTGTTACATAATCATTTGATAATTTGTTGCATAATACAAATTTGATTACGGTATAACATTATTATGAACTCTGTTATAGCGTTATTCTGGGAACCACGGGAGTTCAGAGGTCAAAATCGAAAAAATTATAAATCACATTGCATTGTAAAACAATTTGTCACTTGGTTTCGCCAAATATGGTTACTAGAAGCTGCAACAGCTATGTGGTGAAAGGTTTCACCATATATTCGGTATTCAATTGAACCAATTATCAGGGGTTTTTTTACTTGAAAAACTTGGAAAAATTGTTCCTCCGAATACCGAAAATATTGTGAATCATTTTACCATACAGCCGTTGCAGCTACTAAAAACCATTATTACGGTGAAACCAAGCATCAATACTTTAACAGTGTATTAAAGACTATTTTAGCAAGTTATTAAAGTTTGTTTTAACAACGTTTATAAAGATTAAAGGTTATTTTTTTCTTACCTGCCAAAGAACCAAAGCTAGAAGTCCTAAAATTAAAAGTCCTACTGATACAGAAAGTATCAGTATCCACCAAGGTATCATTCGAAGTTGTAGAGTAACGGTTTCTGGATTCACTTTTGTCGTCACCTATAAATTAATGACCAAAGAATCTAAAATATTTATCATGACAAATAACAAAATTTTTTAGTTTATGATATTTTGCCTTTTTTTATGCTGAAGTAAGCTTTTTATGCTTATCAGTACAAAATGGCAATTTAAAAAATAATCTTCAAAACGAATAACTAATTGTTGATTGGGGAAATTGCTAATATGATCTTTTAAAATTGCCAATCTAAACCATGGTGTAATTAATTAAATTGATATGATTGATTTAAATTGAACTATTAAAGGCTGAAAAATAAAATATGGTATATTTTACTAGAATAATATAAATTGTAAACAATTCTATTATAAAATTTTGGGAAAATATGCAAGAGTTATAGAGAATTTAAGAAAGAAAATATTATGAAAATAAATACATTGCTAAAATTAAGAAGGATACAATTATTGCTAATTATTACATTACTAAAATTAAAAAGGGGATAACTTTATTTTTATTGAATTTTAAAGACACTCATCAATAAATTTTTAATTATTGAATAGTGTCTTCCACAAAAAAAGGACGTGGTAGTTACATAACCTTAAACGAAATTCAACAAGTGAATTTTGGTAGTAAGAAATCAAAAATCTAATATTTTATCCATGGATTTAAGATGTCAAAAATCTATTTTTTAAGCCCATGAATTAGGTTAAATATATCTAATAAGCCAGTTAAATGATTTAAGATGCACTTACGAATAATGCTTTGTATCCTAAGAAAGAAGGATCAACGTCATGTGGAAGAGCTGTCACACGACTTATAAGTTTGGAAGAAATTTGTACATCGTCCAGTCCAAGCTAGAATTTAAAATTAAGATTACCTTAATTCAATTCAAGATAAAATAAACATCAGGTAGAAATTAAAAAATTGTTTTAATAATTGAGATATATTTTTTTAATGTCCCAATTTGTATTAAAAACGTGACAATTAAAAATGAAAAGTAAAAAACATTTTTTTTTAAAATTACCGTACACTGTTAAAAATTAGGCACTTTGTTTCACCAAAAACATGGTTCCTAGTAGCTGCAATGGCTCTATGGTGAAACGTTAAACCATATTTTTGGTATTCGGTTGAACCATTTCTCAGGTTTTTGTTTCCAAATCCAGAAAAATGGTTCAACCAAACACCGAAAAAAAGGTGAAACATTTCACCATACAGCCGTTGCAGCTACTAGGAACCAATATCATGGTGAAACCAAGCACAAAATTTTTAACAGTGTACTATTTTTAGGTACTTTATGTTTATTAATTGGTTAGACAAGAAATGGATTAAATTAAAAAAAAATAGTTAAAATTTTTGTTTCATTAACAGTTAGTTTCACATGTTATCTAATTTAAAGATAAATTGTTGTTATATTTAAAGTCAAAATGAATACGATCTTAACGCTGAAAATTTCAACAATCCTCTTATTTAGCTAAAAGAGTTTCACTAATGTAATGTATATCTCAGTTATATTATGTTGTAGATAATTAAGTAGAATAGTAAATTAGTACTATTTTATAGTATTAAGTTTTTTATTAAAGGAGTAATTATATGTTTTATTTAACTATTGTTTGAGTGATATATGAAAAGCAGGATTAAGAGTTTTGAGCTATGTAATAATAAGAAATAATTTGAAATTAATAACGTAATTCAATGAATATTAAATGGATATGTATGTGCTTTTAATTAGTACTATTATTGATGAATACTTACGAAAATGATTATCCTTGAAGGCTTAAGGTAAACGTAAATAAATTAAAAACTATAAGAGGTTTTAAATGATAGTCAAAACTAATTACTACTGCTAAAGTAATGTACACTTACCAAGAAAATAACTTAAAATAATTTTTACTTTGAATTAGTTGTGAAGATATTCAAATGTGAATAAAGTACTATTGGACATACAAATAAGTATAGATTTCTTTACGCATATCAACTTGTTCTCTTACATCTACGTATTTAAATTGTTTTAATTTTGTTTCAGACAAATAGGATTAAGTAATTTGTGCTTGATGCAATCTTATCAGAAACATACCTCGTCTAAAGTATTTTTCCACAGTCTTGATCTTATCGTGAAAATTACTTGCTCGTCTTTGGTCAGATTGAAAACTGTGCATTGTATTTTTGTACACAGTGTTGGACCACAGGACTAAAAAAAGAGATCAAACTTAAAATATATAAAAAAGAGATCAAACTTAAAATATATAAAAAAGAGATCAAACTTAAAATATATAAAAAAGAGATCAAACTTAAAATATATATTTAAAATTATTGCTTAAGATATTTTGAAATAATCAGATATTAGTTTGATGTATTTTTGATCATCAACATTGAAGTTTCTTGAATGCATTGCTTCATTTGATAAAACATCAGTTTGTAATTTAAACTATACAGTAAAACTAAGGGTGTGAAACCACTACACAATTTTCAATTACCACTGGGTACTAGATGTTTGATAAGCTAGAATTTAGTTAAAGACTTGTAAAAGAGTTTAGAATACAGGTTTAAAAAAAACAACCATATTGTGTTCACATCCGAAGTGTAATAGGAACTTGTTCTCTGTTTAAAGTCTGTAGTTATTTTTGTTTTTTAGCAATGCCTTCAAAAGCTAAAAAACGGTATGGCAGCACCGTTTGCGCATGCGCGATTTTATCGAAAACATTATTATGGCGTATGGCAGCTACTAACAACAAGCGTACCAAATTTGTAGCCTATAGATCTTATTTTACTTCCAGCTGTAGAGTGGTTTTAGGCAGACAGATAGTCTGGAAGACCGACCAATGTTCAAAAACCACTTTTTCACCTTCTGCACCCTCCAAAACGAGTTGAAATCATGAAATCCCCTTTTCGGATTTTCGACTCCATCGCAATACCTTCATTTCTTTACATTCATTTCATATTAGCTAATTGAAAGTATTTATTTTATTTTAACCTATGATAAACTGAGACACAAATTCCGGGTTTTGATGAACTTTGTTTTGATTCGAAACACTAGCCGGTTGTTTACTTACAGGATGAGTCATCAGACCGGGACCTCTGTTTAAAGCTGCATCATATATAATTCGCATTTCATTACCATTTCATCCTGAAGAGCAAGATTTTCTCTCGTCTCATTTGCAGTTCGTCTTTTCCTCCGATAAGAGCCCGAAATCTCATCCTCATCGTCAGGGTCGTCCTTTTGCATTTTCTCGTGAAGATCGGCGATGTTGATCGTCAGGCTGCTCGTTCGAGGTCTCTTCTGTTCCTTCTGACAGAAATGTAAATAATGTACTAATTTATAATATACAGGATGGCCCAAAAGTAGGTTTACAGATAATGACGGCCCAAATGTACCCTAGGTAAGACCTTTGGGTTATTTAGAACTGGTTATTTGACATGGTCGTATTTAGTTTTGTTGGTTGGCTAAAATTACGCCGTTCTCTAGCATATCGGATCCAAAGAGTAGCGATTTGTGGACTTTGTTAGGTTTAGTTTCGAGATAGCTTCGGTTTATTAATTTGATGCTCGAAGAATAAACAAATAATGTCTCCGAAGTACACCATCTGCCATATGTACGAATCCCGCCATCTGCCATTTATCCTATAAAAGGATTTGTGCTGGTATAAAATTTGTGCGTTTTGTTATAAGTGCAAACTATGGCTGGAAATCTGAGCGAGGAGCACCGGTGGTGGATCCTTAAGACCTACTGGAAGTATGAAAATGCAGAGAAAGTGCGTAGGATATTATGGATTGTATGATATGAGGGATCTGGTAATGCTTTCGGATGATTCCGATAACAGAATTTAGAACAGCCTTTATACTTCTCATGATTGTGAACCTCGATCGATTGACTAGATTGTATATTTTTTATAAAGTAAGGTGTAATACAGAAATGAGCACTAAAGAATTTATTTGTGATATTTCCTGTTTTTGTTGATTATATAAAAATATATCAACAGACACATGAAAAGGAATTTTTCTCAGATAAATAATATTCGATATTATTAGAAATTAACGAGAAAAGTTATATTCATTTATTGATTTTTCTTTTAACAACTTTTAATGATTCTTTAGCACAAATAGGTTGCACTGTAAAAAATGTGTAATTTTACCATAACTTTAAAATGTTACGTTAGGCGAATTTTGGAGTACAAACATTAAACTCAAATAATGTGAGAAATCTTCCACAAACCGTTGGGCAACCATCCATAGACCGTAAACGCATGCGCAATCATAAACGTTGGAAACAAAGCTTTTAAAAAAGTGCGGATTCTATTAAGCGGCTCGGCGTTGCTCCTTCGAAGAGAAGTTAGCTAAAAAAAAGTAAAAACTTTGTCTATTAAAAAAACTATTTTATAGAACGTCTGCATATACTGAAAAAACTTTTCAATTTTGCATGAAGTACTCGAGCCGTGTTACGATCAAAATGGGATTTTAAAGAAATTATACGGAATCTCCGTCGCCTGAAATCATGCGTGATTTAATTGCTAGCCTAGGTATAACACAGAATGAATTAAAAACTTTGCAAACTGGTTGAATCCGTTGCATTTCCGTTTCGTAAAACATTGTCTTTGCAAAAACGTTGTTATTACGTAGAAAAACTGTCGTTGCACTTTTCGTTAGCAATGATGATAACGTTTTCACCCCGTCGCATTTTGGTATGAAAGTATGTTTAATTTATTTTTGAATGTAAGCATAAAAATTTACTCAACGTTGAAAAAATCATTAAAACAGCTCTAACGAAAATATTACAATACCAACTGAACACAGATTCTTGCGAGTGACAAAGGCCGTGTTGCTTCATAAACCAAGCAGACAGTTGACGCCCTCCAACGGCTCATTTCCAATAAAAGGCATGGTGGAAAACTTACCCCTTGGGAAAACTAGCTCCGGTCTCCCCTATCCCTTGCGAAACACATTTGCGACTCTATTAGAACCTTCATTACGGTTCCGCAACGAAACGGAATTTCGTCCAGCAGCGTTTTAAAAGCAAAAGCGGAAGAAAACTTGTCCAAGTGCTACTTGGGACAAGTTTACTGTCTTGATTAATGATTTTTTAGTTGAAGTATACATAATAATTTAAGTATATTTGACTTATGATGATGAATGATGTAAGTACAGCTGTGGACAAAAAAAAGTAAACACTAGGATTATTTCGGCCGTTAGTTATCATAAGGAATCGGACCTTTTTGACTTTGTGAATAAATAACGTTCTGAGTTAGTAGCATGACACAAAATTTGCATAAGGGGCCGTCTTCATATTAAAAATGTTACGAACTTTAAAATTTCCAATAGCAACACCCAATTTTAATAACTTAGAAATGTTAAGCCCCCTCGAAAACCCCTAAATCTAAGTTTTTGTTACATTTGGATGAATATTTGACGAGTTATTTAATCGAATCACTTGATGTCCTTTGAGGGACCATCTCTAAAATACCAAGCGTAGTCTATAGGTTCGTCCGAGGGGAAAAGCGAAATATTGAAATATAAGGTAGAATATGTTGAGCAGCCCTGCAAGGGTTCAAAAGTTAATGGTGATGAAGTCTAATTTTCCCCCCTTTTTGCTAGTTTATTTCAACTGTATAGTTAATATTTTAAGTTTATTTATTAAAGTTTAAATTTTTTTTGTATATGTCACGAGCAGACGATAATAGTTTGAAATGCGAAAAATCGTTTGTTATTGTAAAATAAAAATTTCATTTTGTAATTTTAAAAAAATAAAGCATGGAAATGCAACACAAGCCTATAGTTTTTAAAAATATTCTGAGCACTTACCATAGTTGATTATTATTTTTAAAAAAAGCATTGCATCCGTATAATTATATTCAAGAGTTTGCCTCTTAAAGTTGGGTTAATTATAAAGATTCTTACCATAATCCTCCATTAAAAAATATTCGGTGATGAAGTTTAAAAATATATAAGTGATTCAAAAAAAAAAAATAGAGCGTGCGCATATACGCGCTATTTAGAAAATATTAAATTTATTGTGAGTTAATTTTTAAGCAATCCTATGTGACGTTAAATAACTAATATACTTTCTTACTGAAAAATAAATAAAAATTATAAACATTTGTTTAAATATACGAAGTAAATTGACTTTAACACAAGACACTGAAAAAATGTTATTTTAAAAAATGTCTCTCAGTTCTGTGGAACATGCCGAGTCTGCAAAGGCTTGACCGCTAATATTGCAGCCCCATTGGAAAAAAAATAATTGGAGATGCATGCATTGAAATTTAATAAAAAACATTTTAAAAGATGAATAGAATATTTTTTTTCGGATATAGACTCAAATACATTAGTTCATGTGTGTATATGATTTGCCTGAAGCAAAAATCTTATTTAAATACAAAACGAAAAATTTTAATATTTAATTTCATAAAACTTGGATTCAATTTCCTAATAGTTGTCTAGTACATTTTCCTTAAAAATACCGCGGGGCTGGGGAGCCCAGTTGGTTAAGCATTCGCCTAGCATGCGAGGTCCTAGGTTCAGGTCCGGGCATCGCCAAAATAACTGCCGACCTATAAACGGCCCGTGCAGCCAAAAATGTCCGACGAATAATAACCCGTGTAGAGGGATTGTACGTTAAATATGCTTCAAAGTCCCAACGTTGCGTACGCGATGTCGCCCTTAACGGTTGCGTTGGGTGAGTACTCAGGTGTCGGCTCGTCACTTGACTGAGGTTCTAAAATACGTCGCCCGTCGCCAATAGCCCTCGTGTAGCTCTAGTGCGACGATAATTCAAACTAAACTAAACTTAAAAATACCGCGCATCGCTTCCATGTTAAATAAAAGATGAAAAAAGCAGAGCTAGATGAACAAATATTTTTATTAAACATTGATTTTAAAACAATATTTACGAGTAAAGAGTAAAAAGAATAAATAAAAGCGAATAATAATAGATGAAATATTAGATGAAATATTAGAAGGCCTACTTCTATTAAAAAGTATTTAAATGTAGTTATTCTAGAGATGACTATGAAAGTGATAGACATTAAGCTTATAATTCGATAGTTTATATTTTGCTTAAAATATAATAAATACTTTGGTTAACGTTACTCATTCCAAATACAGATTTAACTTATGTTCACTCAGAGCTTTTCCGGCACATCGGCAGTTCTATATATATCAATATTTAATAGCTCTCGGGTAGCTCTAGTGGGACGTTATTTAAGCCAAAACCAAATGAAATATCATTAATCAACCTTAAAGGCGCCTGTTGTGTGATACATAAGAATTTTCAAGGTCGTTGGTTTAATGTTTTCTTCCTTTTCCAAGGCCGTATTTGTTTATCAAGTTCACATATTGTATTTTTATATACAGTCCCCTAAAGGGTAATTAAAAAGTATTTTGTGATTTACTCAGCAAATTATGTATAAAATTTTTAAAAATTGGGATTTCGCTTAAACTTCATGTCTTAAATTCATTTCTGTAAAAATATTAAGGGTTTTCAATTCATAATTTTTTAAAAAATTAATATAATAATTATTAAAAAAGATAAAATTTGTATTAAATACCCCAATAGTGTATGCATTTTGTTTGGGTTATTATAATTATTATTCAGTAAAAAATTCGTTTCATTATCTTAATTATTTATAGAGTGGGATAGTTTTTTATGTGCAACTCATTTAACATTACGGCCCCTAAACTTTGCACGTCTCTAACTCCACTAATAATGCTCAAAAACTAACAAAACTTGGTATTTCGTGTTAAAATATGTCATAAATTTGAAATATGGACTCAAAAAGGGGTGTTTCTATTCAAAATTTTAAAGTTGGTAACATTTTTAATATGAAGACGGTTCCTTATGCAAATTTTGTGTCATGAATTTAACTCAAAATGTTATTTGTTCACAAAGTCAAAAAGGTCCGATTCCATAGGATGCCTAACGTCCGAAATAATCCTAGTGTTTACTTTTTTTTTGTCCACAGCTGTACCTTGACTTTCAAAGTTAACTTCTAGTTTTAAGAATATAAACCATTTCAAAATTCCATTTTCCTGTAATTAACAACAAATTGAAGCTCCACCTTTAGTTTCTTAGGGTTAACTCCCGGGACTTCTTCGCATCTGCCTTTCCCTTGCACTTCTGGCTGGTCCATTAGGTAGAGCAGAGGGCGTTCCTGTAGGGTGTACGTGGGCCACAGAATGTCGATTTCTGCCTCGCGAACCATGCTTGGACCCCGGTTTCCGACCTGGACATAAAGCAAGAGAAAACACAAAGTGTGAATCAACTATACAGGGCAGAGTATGTCTTTAAACAACGTACTTATTTTAAAATTGAATTAAAAGGAGATTATGACATAGATTTAAAGTTTTTAATGCCGCAAATAAATTTTTTCGTTACTACATTAAAAAAAGTTTAAAATTTAAATTTTTGAAAAAAATGTGCGGTACTAATACAAGTAATTCCAAATAAAATCTTTGTATGTTGTCGGTGGTTAGTATAAAAGAATTAAGACAGTTTAATTATAATGGGGCTATTAAGTGTTTTCTCACTTACTTCAGTTTTCAATATCGATAGGGATTTTTATCACTGATTTTTAAAATTAGTATTTTTCTTAATGAAAATGATTAACAAACTTAGAGACTCCCTAACTAGTAACAGGCAAAAAATAATTCGATATCTTTGACATATTAGTTTATATCATGTGTAGCAAGAAGAGAAAAACTATATCATCTTTCCAGTTAGCCGAATTAAGTTTCAGTGTAACAATATCTGAAATAAATATATATTTTGCTTAAGTTAAAGAAAATAGATATTTAAGTACTTATTACAAAAAAAATTTGAATTTGAATAATTTTTTTTGTAAATGGGGCTGATTTTTTTGGTTGATCAAGCCTTTTGTATAACACATTATTTCAAAGAACTGAGAGCCATTTTTTGTTGCACCCTCTAGGCGGCACTAGCTACCAATTTTGACGCTCAGATTGTAATGAATCTAAGCTCGCTGCAGATGTAAAATTTTGCCGAGCGAGCACAAGCCAAAATATGTACTCAAGGGATCTTTTACATGCCAAATAATCATATGAATTGCGCGCCGATTATTAGGCGGGCACGAAATACCTCGCAGCCACTGAGCCGACTAAATTAAATTCTTATAGCCAACGGTTAGAAACATAGAATGCAGCGCTAGGGTATAGACTTAAACTGTTTTTAATTAAATTATTATTATTAAATCAATAAAATTCGATTATTTTCCATGCTTAAAACACATGGTTTTATGCAAGACAACTTTGTTTTTGTATACATTACGAGTAGGAAAAGTCAAAGGGACGTTTACCGCATAGACGTGGATAACTTCCGGTCCCGCTTCGCTCTCGCTTATCTTCTCTTCCGGAAGAAGTTCCGATTTGTTGTAGGCGATTATTTGTGGCTCCGATATTCTAAAAACACAAACAAGATAGCTGGTCAAAAGGGCCAAGAGGAAAGCCAAAGAAATTCACAGTTTTGCATTGGAAAGAAAAAGAAATTAACAGAGTTGCATTGGACAGCGTACCCGTGTATTGTGACGTTGACCTCTACTCGCACGGGAAGCTGTATCGTCGCCGTGTTGTCACCGAGCGTGGTCTTTCTTTCTTTGTTAGTGCTGAAAGAAAAAAATATTGATTTTTTTAAAATTAATAATTTTTTAATCCATTTAAAAAGTTGAAAAACTATGAAATTTAAAATGTCATCCACATCTGAGTAGGAAGTTTTCAAGTATGACTTTAAAGTGAAACACACAAAAAACCCAGTAAAAATGATACCAGATGACTCCTGTCTGAAATTTGAAGCTAGAATTCATATGTTGGATGTAGCAAACAGTTAACAATATTCCCTTCAGGTAGTAAGCTTATCAGTTTTGTAAAATCAGAACGTGTGTGTCTTAATTCAAGGTTTTGTATTGTGATAATTAACGTGATAAAAATGTCGATTGCGCTTACCTAACCTTAAAAACTACACCAAATGTATTGAAAAAGTTATTACCTTTTACAATCAAGTATTTAATTGAATATGTATTAGAAACAGAAAAACTACAGTCATTTGAAAATAGTTCTCATTAGACAGAGTTACTGGAAAAGACAATAACGTTGACAATTCACACGAAGTTAGAGATGTTTACCTGGACACGATGTATTACAAAAATATATCACCATTCCTAATGTAATAAAATTTAAGTGCATTTATCATATTCGGTTTTATCAATAAAATACATAACTAATTACTTAAAAGAGAGAAAAATACCTGTTAGCTTCAAAATAGAATTCCAAATCATGGCTGGCAGATAAAGATTTTGAAGAAGCCAAAAGGATTTTGAAAGTCAGCTTAAAATTTAAAAATACAAATATAAATTTCATTTATACACAATTTAAGAAAACATACAATTAAACAAAACATCTATTAAATGGGGCACACAAAAACAAATGTAGTAACCATTACAACATTTTAATTATCCATAAATTTCTAAATATAGAGTAGCGAATTTATTTTAATTATTTTTAGATCATTCGTGTTTAGAATTTAAGTGAATGGTCCTCTTTGATTAGCAATACTAATAAACGTATTTTTTAAGAGAAAATATGCTGCATAAAATTTCTCTTTGCGTGTTTAAAAATTTAAATTTTATCCGTTGAAGAAATGAATAAAATGTTTGCAATTTATTTCATTAATATTAAAATGTTTTTGATGTCTAAAATGTTATTTAAATAAGTATTTTTTTTCAAAAAATGATATTAAATAAACACGAAATTCGAAATAAGTATGATATTACAACTTATTGCTATATCTATTGGTGTTATCAATAGTCACGTAAAAATGCTTACTGTAGTGCTTCCCGGAAGAGGATTTCCAACATCACAAACCAGCCTTTTGACCTCAGAGCTTTCGTCTTCGATGGCAGTGCAACTCACTGGAATATCCTAGAATATTTTAATTATTTAAAGTACATATGCATCATTCAAATATTCTAGAATGGATTAACTAAATGCGTGAAAATACTTCAATTCTGAAATAAAAATTAAATCTACTTATTTAATGACAAGAAAAAATTTTTGGTTATTATGAAAACTACTCTAAATTAAAAAAAAAAAACCGTTGTGAAAGTTCACCTATGAATCTAAATTGTAGACAAGAGATATTGATATGCCACTTTCTGAAGGCTTTATTTTTTGCTTCATAATATCTCTAAGCAGCATTATCCCACTTTTCCATTTGTAGAAAAACCAAAAGTTACTTCATCACAAGTTTTCAGTTGAAGTTATGTTGTTTTTTGTGGAGAAGATATGATATGTAATAACAGCAGAAGATGATATGTCTCAGCAATACAGCCGATTTTGAAATCGTTAAAATTAGTTCACTCTAATTAAAAGTTATTAAAATTCATCTGGCTTAATCAGAGAGACATAGAAGATTGAAAACAACAAATAACATATTTGTTCCAGGTTAGAGGATTTAACGAAGTAACTTTAATTTTATATTCAAACTTAAAATAAAAAATAATTAATAAAGGACACCTACACCACTTTGTGTATAGCTCGGCGCGATAAGATAATAGTTACATGAGATAGAGGGCATTTCTGAACAAGTTAGTCTCCTTGCTTCTATTTAATATTTGTCATTTCTGACAATCTATTTTTATGAATTTGTTGTTTAATGAAGTACATTATTCTATATGAAATATTTATGAAAGTTTTATAGTGTTTGGAACATCTTCATACGCACCAGCGGTCTCACTTTGGCGATGTTGACGTAGTCCACGTCGACGGGCATGCTGACGTAGAGCATGGACTCGAATGCGTCTTCTCCGGCATTGATAAGGATCACGTTTAGTTCCAGTCTCTTCGGACTGCCGATCACAAACTGCTTCATGTTCCTGGAACAAACAAGGGGAACCTACACGTTTTCTTCAAGGAAAAATGGAGCTGCTTTAAGCCAGAGGAGTGAAGATGAGAGGATTCATGAAGTAAATAACGTAGATTATTGGCATAAATAGAACTGAACAGAGTAACAAAGGAGTGAAAACAATAAATTCATCCTCACTGAACCTTTGTTGATTTCTACTTATGATATACAGAGTGGAAATTTTAAAAGAGGCCTCACAGCACAATCCTTTATTTTATTCATTAATTTGTTTTCAGGCCCATTTTAAAATTGCAAAAACATGAAGTGTTTACAGGGTGGCGATTTCAATGTTAATTATAATGTCAATTTTTTTGGTAGATATATCAATATGTGCATTTCTTGCTGCTCATTTAGATGTACAAAGCAAGTATTAAAAAAAAAGAATGTTTCAGAGTAATTTATATCTTTTTTAAAATTTGGTTTTGGTTATACCAGAAAATACCATAAGAAACAATGTTTTAACGAAAAAGGTGTCTTAGATATTTTTTGCAGGCTTAAAAAAATTAATATTCCCTTCAAATTTAGAGGAAATAACACGATAAAGTGTAACGTCATGTGAAAGTCCCCACTTAGTAGAAAGTCCCCACAAGTATTTAAGGAGGAATTTTTCAAAAGAGTGATATAATACAAGGAGTTTCCTGCTTTTGCGACGATTTTTAGCATTAGCTTACAGCATTTAAAAATGTTGCCGTTTTTTGTGTATAATATTTTGGAAAAGAACTTAAAGTAAAATATACTAATGATATAACACTTACGGTAAAACTTGTAATTTAATATCCGGAATGCATATGTTGTCTTCGCCACAATTTTTCTGTATATTTACCTGAAACATTTATAATGTTTTTAAAGGTAACATGGGAAAACATAAAAATAAGAAATACATGTTAGTGTTAAATGTTTATTTTTACCTGTTTTGTTAAATTATTGGGAAGGTTCTTATTTAGAATAGGTTTTAAATCTAATCTATCCGGATAACGATCAATCAGTTGGTAGGATACTTCCACAGATATAGGAGTCAGTTTGTCTCGAACGTTATTCTATAAACAAAAACAAAGTCAATTTTATATTAAAGTTTATAGGATTTCTGTTATAAAACAGAAAAAGCTTAATAGGATCTTTACCTGTAAGTACACGTAAATGCTTTTGCAGTACTTTGATTCTTTCCTTATGGTAACGGTTACATTTTGTTCGTTTTGGTTTTCGTCGCTGAGAAAGTACACCCGGGATGCTTGATTTTCTGTGTCCAGTCTCATTCGATAGAGGAACTCTAAAAAAAAAGTTAAGAAAAAATTGCTATTTTCCGTTTTTGCTTTGTTGTTGTGAAAATAAGTGGAAAAATGCAGTATTTACAAATACAAAAAAAAAATTATGAATATGATATCAAAATATAAAATGTAGTTATTATGCACTTAATTTTTGTAATTAAAATAAATTACCTATTTCACGAGGAATTCCTATTCCATTAAATTCCAAGCAAAATGAAACAATGACACTGAAATAAAAAAATATTGTTTTTTTATTACCTAATTAAACAAAATCAACTGCTAAAGTATTGTAAAAATTAAAAATACCCATGCATACAAAAATATAACTTAGTTTAGTTATAATGTATGAAATAAAGAAAGTTAAAGGGGTACTAGGCGAAAAATAATTAAGTCATCGGTAATACAAGTAAAATTAAAGAAGTTTTCCTTCACATACGAATAGTTTTATAAGGTGTTAAAAAACGTAATTAAAAGTTGTTAAAAAATCATTTAATATATTCATAGATGCTGATTCTGTCTAAAAAGTATGACAGTTAAATTTGTATTCAAATCAAAATTCAGTAAAAAATTTCAGTGGTCGAAAGTTTTTAATTTTCCATCAAGTTTTGGAAAAATTATAGAAACTTTATAAAAGATAAGCAAAAATGTACACGTGTTTTCACTGCATGGTATTTTAATTGAAATTGCCAAATATTCGATAAAATATATACTTTTTTACAATTACATTTCTATGGTAGATAGATGATTTCAAAAGTTTCTTAAAATCTTAAAATAGTTATTATATTTATAAAATTTTAAAAATGTATTACTATCGATGAAAACGTGACAATCAGATGGATCAGATCGATCAGATGGTTAAACAAGAAGTTCATAAAGAACTAAAATAGCCTACTTTCCTGTTACTTAAATACTTACTGAAGTTCTAATCGGGAAAAAAACTAGGTTCCTAAAGTAAATATCATCAACAGCCGTTTCTACACTAGATTTATACACATTAGAAAAAAAATCGAAACACAGCACCCAGCTATAATTTAAACTTCTAAAACCCAAAATCAACTATTTTCCTTAATATTCTTTCGTAAATTAATTAAATATTATTTATCATCTGCTCGGGATTTATTTGTAGTTCGAAGAATAATTAAATATTTATAAATAACAAAAGTAATGAAACTACTCCGAACTGCATTAAAAAATAAGAAATGTAAATTAAAACTAAGCATAATTGCATGCAAAAGTATGCCTTGCCGCTTTCTTGGTAGATAATTAAGGAATAATCAAAGAATCAAATTGTGCTACATTTTATGACGTCATTCCAAACTGATTCATGAAAATATTATTTTGCTTCAAATATGTTTAAATAATAAAGTTTCTCATGCCATTGTTGATTTGGCAACAATGATTTAAATGACTCAAAATTGAATTTCAATGCTAATTCAATGGGAAATTCGCCGACAGATAGTAGATTTATGTCCGTCCGGACGTACAGAGAGACGGACAAAAAGTATGAAAGTTGGGTCTCTGAGGTCATAGCTTTCTAACAAAAAAAGAATTTTTAAGATCCGATGGATAGAACCGATTTTGGAAGGGGTGTACGAACAGACAGACAGACGGACAGACAGACATACGGAAAGACAGACAGACGGAAATACAGACATACGAACAGACAGACAGATGGACATCAACCGCATTTCAATACCTACAGTGATTTAAATGACTCAAATTTGAATTTCAATGCTAATTCAATGGGAAATTCGCCGACAGATAGTAGATTTATGTCCGTCCGGACGTACAGACAGACGGACAAAAATTATGAAAGTTGGGTATCTGAGGTCATAGCTTTCTAACAAAAAAAGAATTTTTAAGATCCGATGGATAGAACCGATTTTGGAAGGGGGGTACGGACAGACAGACAGACAGACAGACAGACAGACGGACATCGACCGCAGGTCAATACCTACTTTTTCATTTTTTTAATTCTTTCGAATTAAAAAAAGAAAAGTAGGCTAAAAAACCAAAAGCTCCAGATCTATAACCACATGCAATAACAATACCATTGTCCTATGCTACAACGTTTCACAATGGCCCCTTTTCTACAGAAACAAATAGGTTTATAACAGAATCTGTCACTTAACCCGCTTCCACACAACAGTTATGTTTAACAAGTAAAAAGGCGCCAAACACAGAATTAATTCTATATTAAACATTTACATGCTAAATTTGGCTAGTTTCATTAATTTTATTTCGAAAATTCAATAATTATTACTTATCGTTTGCAAAAATTAATTTATATTTCAAAGAATAAATATGCAATATTCCTCGCTTTTTTGAATGAAAATATTTCATATAAACATACAAAGAATCTCGTAGTGAAATATATTTGACGTCATTTCAAACTGATCGATGTCACAAAAATAAATTTATTTTAATTTATTGTCTAAAAGAGTTAAAGTTTCTCGAGCGATTGTTGCGAATGACAATAGTGATTTAATTCTAATAAAAATGGCTTCCTATGCTTTTTAAATGAGCATTAAATTTTGCAGTTTTTGAAATAATTGAAGTACTTCGAATTCGAATTCTTTTCTGAAATTTTCAATGTATTCTAATTTCGATGCGCTGAATTTTTTTTGACGTATCACACTTGTCCGTATCATTTGTAGTTTAGGGTATGACAGTGGGTGACGAACAGACAGACACACGGACTGAACGATTAAAATACCTACCACTTTTTAAGTTATAAACGTAGTGTGGAAGCTAATATACAAATAAACTGTTCTTACCACGAAACTATTGCACCTCCATTTAGATTGCAGCTAGTTGTACTCCTTTCGTCTAAGTTAATTATCTCCGGATTGATTTTGAGAGTTGCCGTTGTTTGCACTACAGGGCGGGACCTAAATGGAGAATTAGTACTGAGTTTTTGATTTTTTGTAAAACATGATATTAATTGATAGAATCATTAAAATGTTTCGGTGTATTACGTAATCGGATAATTTTTTATGTTATGCAATCTATAAATAAAATGTATATAAAATAGTTTGAAATAATTTATTGAAATAATTTGAAATAAAATCATTCAAAAAATTTCGAAAAATGTGTGGCACATGCACAGAATTTTTAGTAATTACAAATGACTCAATAACAATACTAATAACTCCCTCTTAAATCAATGCTTTGCATGGTAATAATTGCATGTAGCATATTTCATATCATATATCTAATGCATTGAACGTTGTGTTTTTAGAGAAAAAACATTTTATGAACATTTCACAAGTACGGAATTGTTGTTTTCATTAAATATTTATATCTCCTTTAATATTTTTGATAAATGTTAGTTCTTTGATAAAAATTTATGCGATATTAAGAAAATATTTCTTAAAGAGCATTAACTTTTGTATTAATTTTTATGATCACGGTGGTCCAAAACGTCTCTTAACTTTTATCCATTCCGCGTAACGCCTAAATGCAACCAAGACAATACTTATGCCCTGAAATGTGTGTTGGAATACGTGCTACAAGTCGTCAAATGCAAGTTACATAATTCTAAGTAGTACAAGTCAAGAACACAGAAAAGAGTTCACGTAAAAATAAATTTTGGACGTGGGTGTATGATTGATTTAAAATAACTTTATTTTACCTAAGAAAAGCTACAGCTTCTGATTTGTAAGCACCTATTAACAAATCTAAAAAATAAGAAAATAAAAATGTCATTACTATAAACTTATTTATATTTAAATAATGTTATTTTTGTACATGTTAGTAGTATTTTATTCAAATAAGATAAAAATTACTTAACCAAATTTTTTAAATGTTAAACTAATTTCATTTTTACTCAAACACACTATGAATGATTATACAAGATACCTAAAAATTGGCCAAAAATGTATTGTTAAAAAAGTTACGTTATTTCTTAATGCTTTAAAACACAAAAATTAATCTATTTGTAATCCATCAGTTATGATCATTTTACACTATTGTCTAGTGTAATAGATAAAAACACCCCGCAAAACTTTAAACATTACAATCAATATAAAAGAATATAAAGAGGAATGAAGGAAATGTAAGAATGATTAATTAGAATTTTTTTGAAATGTCATTAATTATCATCTGTAAGAATTAAGCAAAATCTTAATTGAAGAGCTTAGTGGAAGAACGTGCTAAGTGACAAAAAGGTGAAAACGAGATAATGAGCTTCAAAGTTTTTAGTTTGCAACTTTTCTGTCATTCACAAAATCACATTTTTTTTGCATGATATTTTAGTTTGGTTCTTCAAAATGCTTGGTGGCTTTTGGCTTAGCCGTAATTTACGTCATAACGCGTCATTTACAAAACGCGCTTGACAACTCATGCACTTGGCACGTTCTTCCTCCGAAGTGCTTCAGATTTTGGCCAGTCGCTTAGTGGAAGAACGTGCTAAGTGACATTTTTTAGGTAAATTTGATCCATAAACGTTTCATAATTTCTGTACTAACCTTCCGATTTTCAAAATTCTTTTTCTGTTTGGAAGATAGGACTTCACAGATCTCTTTTATATTTTTAATCGTTTGCCTGTCCGTCCATCATTTTTCTGTCCGTCCATATCCCTTTCAATTTCCGATCCAAAGTACCTGATTTTGAAAATTCTTTTTTTGGTTCGAAAGTAAAAAATTAGATGACTACAATGTATAGTGTTTGGCCAGCTGCCTGTACGTCTGCTATTTTGTTTCTGTCCGTACGTCCTACTATCCCCCCCCCCAACTTCCTTTGTACCCGTCCAATTTTTAAAGTTATTACTTTCAATCACCTAATATAAAATATAAGGTAATAAAACTATTGCGATGGGGGTCAATATTCCTATTAAGATTTTGTGCTTTCTACACGTTTTGGAGGGTGCTCATTCTAAAAAATTGGGTTTTTTTCATTGATCAGTCTGTCTGTCTGAAACTACTTTACTGTTCGAAATAAAAGAGCTATACGGACTTCAAATTTAGTACACGGGTTCCTAGTTCCTGTTGGACGTCATAATAGGGTTTTAGAGAAAATTGCGCATGCGCAAGTAGAGGCTGCTATAAACTTTTTTTGGGTTTTAAAGGTATTACTGAATAACGGAAATAGATACAGACTTCAAATTTGATACACGTGTTCCCTGTATTTGTCGGACCTCAAAATAAAGTTTTCTACAATATTGTGCATATGCAAGGAGTAGCTGCCATAGAACTTTTTAGGTTTGACAGTTATTGAAAATACTTTAAAAGGTATATATAACTTTTAAATGAGCGTATTGATACATAGTGTTACTCATCCCTAGGTTTTTTTAAGATATCAGTCACCTATCTTATGCTTTTTGTTCGTCCGTTTGTCCCTACTATAAGGATTTCTTTGAGTATTTAAGTTAAAAAGAAAGTTATATAAGTTATTTCAGAACTTCTTGCTTAATGTTAGATGAGTAAGTTTTTAATTGAAAATATTTTTAAAAAATACCATTATCACTGAAATTATAAACTAAATACTTTGAAGAATAATAAGACAAATCAACTTAATAAAAAGTATACAAAAAAAATACAAGAAACACAAATGCATGTGAATAAATAAATATTAAATTTAAAAGATTTAAAAAAAAGATAATAATGCAAGATGTAAGTTTTCGCAAAATAAATGTTTAAATAGTATTTAGATAAGAATAATTGAATTTAAAAACAAACTTTGATATTAAAAAAAAGTAAAAATAAGTTGTATGGCAAGATATAGATCCTAAGGTTATTTACGTTTTTTTTTCTCCTTTTCAATTAAGGGTTTAATCAATTTTAAGAAAGCTACTTTAATTTACAGCATTTCTACAACAGTATGAACATTTGATGTACATGATCGTTTAAACAATTTATTTTTACAATCGTGATGTATAGTACTTTTTTAAAGTCATCGATATTTTAATAAATATTAAGAACGTATAACGTTTTATACTTTGTTATTTTATTTTAACATCAATTATTATAAAAATATTTTAGTTTTACATAACAAAGCAAACTCTTGATTAAATTTGTACTTACCGTATAAGCTGCAATTCACACTTTCAAACAAAAATTCAGCTTTCCGCTTGCTTCTTAATTCCATTTTAATAATTTTAGGAGTTTAGGACATTGTACAAAATGCGTTCGATAGCTTTAGAGATCAAACGTAAAATGGCTTTAAAACGTTTTTTGTACCCATAATTCATTTTTTTAAACAAACCAGATGCTTTGAATGTTTGGTGCAATGTTGTTTTATTGCCAACTGGCGATCTCCCTAGAGCAGGTGCAACTTTGTTTTAATTATACCATCTGTTCGCTGCTAAATTATCTATGTTTTGTTTATTACAATAAAAATCAGACGACATTCAAAGTAGATGATATTTTATAAAATGTTAAAACCTTTAACTCCGTTTAAATTTAAAATCAAAATGCATTTTTTCCTATTTTGCTAAATTTATAATGCGTAAAACCCAGTTTTACGCATTATAAATTTTATTTCATTGATTATATTTAATAATTAAAGTTAATTAGGAAATAGAAATTACATTTTGTTGAATTCTTTTTGATTAAAACCACAAAAGAACCATTTGTTTTGCTATTAATGCAAGCGAAAGTCTGAAAATTTTCCGCAAACGTGTCACTTAGCACGTTCTTCCACTAAACGATCGTTCAGGAATCTGGCGATTTCGGTGGAAGAACATGCCAAGGCTCCTTAGCACGTTCTTCCATTGAAAAAGTGACGAAAACGCGTGCACCTACCAACTTCGTATGCGAAAAATATACGAAATCGAATGTTTTCTAAAAAATTGAAAGCTGTTATGTTTGAAGCAGGTAATAACAAAATCATTGACACAAAAATCTCAACTTTTTCAAAAATGTCACTTAGCACGTTCTTCCACTCAGCTCTTCAATTGTACTTAGAACGTTTAAAAAAATTGTACCTGGATATCTGTTGTTGTCGAGGTCCATTCCCCCGGCTAGGGAAAATCCAAATGTCGACATTTGAAAGGGATGGACAATGTCAGAAGAAAATATTACCTATGAAAAGAAGGATTAAAATATATCTATTTAGCACATTAAATATGGATAGGTAATTTTTAATTTATTTATTGAACTATATATGATTTTTTATAAGCTTTAATTGCTTTTTCTTTGTGTAAACATTGATTATCAAAGAATATGAATTATTTGAAACATTTAAATTCCTTTAAATGTTTTCAAGTAATTCATATTTTCAAGGTATAATATACTTGAAAATAAGATTTCATAAAAAATAATTGAAATATATATTTTATTTTCTAATAATATATAAATTTTATTAAGTACATATTCAGATTTTTTTAAAAAATCACTTGAATAAAGAATAATTTCTCTGCACTGTTAAATCTATGCTTTATCAGGTATTCAAAGCCGAGTCCACTAGTTGGCAAAGTTCATAACCACCTTGCGTGTAATTATAATTACTGCAATATTGATAATAATTGATTAGATGAATTAGAGAATAATTATTAATTTAATATGCAATATAATCAATATAATTATGAATATGACGTTTATTTCAGGCTAATAGTTCCACGTAACTGTAGCGAAAAAACAAATTAAAAAAGCTTTATAAATTGGGAAAAAATTTAAATAATGCTCGTTACATTATTTGGTTGCAATAAGTGTATATCAGCTATTCCGATAATTTTTTCTCTTTAATTTAAAAAGTTGTAGTGATAATCACTTTTTACACACGTGACTTACACTACAGAAAGCGTAATTTTGCATGGAAGTATCCTTCAAAACCAATTTTAAATCCAATTCAAGAGCTTATAGGAAGAACGTGATAAGTGACAAAAAGGTGAAAACGAGAAAATCAGCTTTTAAGTGTTTAGTTTGCACTCACACATCAGTTAAATTAAAAACGGTACTTGCAAACCGTAAAAAATATACTGAACGTGAAGTTTATGAAAAAGTTTAAACTTATTATTGTTATAGAAGTTAGTATTAAGTTCGTTGACAAAAAAATCTCAATTTTTTTCAAAAATGTCACTTAGCACGTTCTTCCACTAAGCTCTTCAATTGTCAAATAGTCACCTGCGCGGGTTTGGCTGCCATTCCGCCGTGTCCCCCGTGCACTATGTAGACAACTCCTCGTCCATCTTCGCCACCGTACGGACAGCCCACGGCAATGTCTGAAACAAGGATGTCACCCAATGAGCTCAATACACCGAAAGGAACGCACTCAATACACCAATGAGCTGAGTGGGATATAACCAAAAAGTTCCTGTGTGAAATGGGGTGTAGTATTTTGAGGGTTACATTCAATTTTAGATTTTAAAAAAATTCCATCATAAAATAACTGCAGAAGAAGAAGAATGTTACAAACCATCTTGCAAGAATATACAAAGTTTAGACAGGAACAATACCTCACTATTTAGTAATGCTGGACTAAAACTTTGTTTTAACAGCTCCATGGGAATTGCCGAACAATTTCCATTGGATAAATAATTGACTATTCCATGGATCTTCACTCAGTTCTTTTCTCACAAACTCTTATAATCACCTTCCCAGGCGAGAATTATTCAATGCAAGCATGTTTACCAAACGTCTTATATCAATGCTACAGTTACAGGTTGTCCCGTTCAGTTTTGTTAAAACCATGGAAAATACTTCTTTTTATCTAGAGAGACAATCCTTTTGTTTGTCTTTTTTAGTTTTCTATTCGCTCTAAGCATTTAGTTCAAAACCATCCAGTATAATGAAAAAAAAATATCATGGAATTTTATCGTACAACAATCAACAGACTATTTATAAGTTGTATCTTTTTGAACAATCAAATTAAAAATAATTATCATTGCGAATGTAGATGAGCACTTAGTAATAGGTTTACATAAACGATCCTGAAAATTCTAAATAACTTTCTATCTAAATGAATAGCATAGAATAACGAATGTCAACTTAACGATGTTTTTCATGATTCACTCACCGTCATACTTATCATGGTTGATGTCAGAAAGAGACGCTAGTGCAAGTCCAAACCGTCCTTTAGAGTAAGTTCCATCCATGGTGCTACGAGTGCGAAAGTAATGCTGGGAAAAAAAATGAAGTCATCTAAGAAACTTTAGTTGTTGCGATTCATTTAAAAAAAAATATTTTTGTACTTTAGTGTCTGTAAAAAGACTATTTTCAAAGAGGAAAGTGTGAAATTCGGCATTTGTGTTAAATCCATCGAAAGTAACTTGTTTACTTTCTAAGGGGTTTACCAATCGTTCAAAGAAGTTCACTGATTAGTAGATTTATGTATCTAGATATCGAAATTTATTAAAAGATGGGGACAACTTTGGTAATTAAGGTAGCTTTGAACCAATTTTAGTTAGCTAGGAGTTATTGTTGGGTAATAACTGCTTTATAAATGCACCTTTTTGCAATGAGTGTCAAAATTACCTGCCTTGAACTGTAATCCCTATTTTAGTCAAATAAAAGCTTATGGAAAATTTAGTAAAGTTTCATACAAAGACTAAAGTTAACTTAACTACCAAAGTTAAGAAATTAAAAACTTTACATAAAATTTTTTCTAAATCAAGGTGAAGAATCACCGAATTTTGCATTTCAGTGCTTTACAGGAGTTCGTGAGAAATCAAAACGCACTTGATCAAATGTAATCGAAACACATTTTTGTCATTCATTGCAGCTTACTGCCAAAGGTAGATTAAATAATCTATGATAATTAATTTAAGGATTGTGCAGTAGTTACTTTTCGTGTCTGATAGGCAACATAGATCCTTCCTTTTTCGTAACTTCCATCTTTTGCAGAGACATCGGTATGAAGAGGAGCTCCGACAACAATATCATCTAACCTTAAGATAAAACAGCAATTTTGTGACGATATTTTTCTTTGCATGTTCATAATGTATTTTTTCACTTGTAAGTTATTTTATGATTAAAATATTAGTTTAGCTTTATGTGATTTTACTTGCTTATGTGCAAAAAATAAGCTAAACTAAAACAATATTAGTTTTATGTTAAAAGTAAATTAGCCATTTCATAACAATTTTAAAAGCCTTGCTTATTTCTGATATAGCTGAGATGAAAAGCACGCAATTATATTTTGAAAATATGAGAGTGATCAATTTTTCTATAGTTTGAAAACTGATTAAAAATACTGGGTTTTATAAATTATAGTATAATTACAATATATTTTACGTTATAAAAATTCATGTTAAAGGCCATTATACTCATGAAAATAATTTAAATACTCTGCTTACCCGTCTCCATTCATGTCTGAAACAATTACCGAATACCCAAAGTATGATCCGAGTTGCTCTCCAGAAATGTCATAGAGACTGTGCATTGTAGAGTTAAACAAAGATACCTAAAAAGGAGAAATTATCATTTTTGAATCTGTAAAACACCTCAATAAAAAAAGCTTGTTTTTTTTGGTAAATAGCAGATAGTTGTATAATTAATACGTGATAATTTTTTTTGTTGCGTAATGACTTTTAAATAAAATTTCTCAACTACATAAAACCGTGTTAGTGATTTTTATGATAATTTTTTGATGAAGATACTTTTGTATTATTAAAACTTATAATATCCCAATATAGAAAGTCAGACTCAATAGTATTTAATTTAAGCTAGTCCTAAATTTCCTACTTTTCCTGTTAAATTGTGTCCCCTTGGAACTCCAACGACAACATCAGAGCTTTTATCTCCAGTGAATTCCCCGACTGCTATAGAGTAACCTGGAAAATAAAAAATTTTATGTCCTTTAAAATAAAATCATAAAAAGTAAAGAGAGCACTCGAACAAATGTTTTTTACCAAAATTAATTTCTTTAATTTTTCAATATTTAAAAAAAAAAGTGATACTGTTGTAGGATTTTAATTTAAGAAAATAAGTTCAATAGATATTACAAATCCTTTATTTTCACGGTTAAATTTCTATATTTTTTCGTTTCTTAAAAATAATTCTTAAAAAAAAAAGGTAGTTAAGGTAGGTAAGTTATTCGTTTCCGGCTGTCTATTTCTACCCTTAGTTGCGGAGTTTGCCGGGACTTTGGACATCATTGGTTTAACGAGCACGTCTGTCCCAGTGTACTTGGAGACCCCGGTGATTTTTTATGTTTATTTACAGCAAAAATACGTTTATATAATGGCTGCGATACGAGCGGCGAACCTTCTTAGTGAGAAATTCTTAGTCGATTTTCATCCTCGGCCACGGGGGCCCTTAAGAAAAGGCAAATTTCAATATTTACCCAAATAACTGTCATCTAGTTCAGCTGGACCTTCAGTCGTGTTATATTTAGTTTCTTTAGAGAGGAGATCCTGGGAATGTAATTGGCCTGAAAAACGCAATATTTTTTTAAAGAACTGTTTACAAAGTATATATTTAAAAAAAAACAACACCAAAAACAACCGCAGTTTCGTTAGTTCCTTGTCTCTTTAAATAGCCTTCATAGAAGGTTTCAATGACTTAATTCAAATTATCTGTCTAGCAGCATATTTATTCTAATTAATAAACACGTGGTATTAAGTAAGTTGGCAAGTGTTAACAATAATTTTTATTATTGGAAAAAATTACAATTTAAATGAAAAGTTAATAGATAGGCAATAGTAAAAATACAGGTACTTCATTGCGAATAACAGTTGTAAGAATTCTTAACTTAGTTTGAAAGTTTGTAAAGATATATTTGTAATAAAAACATGCTACTTTTGCCTAGTTGTATTAAAAACTAATTGTTATATCACTGGGTATTCAATCTACAATAGAACTCCAATTATCCGAACTGCAACTGTCCGAACTTCATTTTTTATTAGTTTGTTGCCACTAAAATTGCACAAATAGCTGATTATTTGAATAGCTCCACCCCGTTTTACAATGTGAATAACTATTGGGGTGATAAGTCACACCCTCAATTGTCATCTGAATCCAATTATCCGAAATTTTTCGATTAACCAAATTGTGTTCGGTCCTATTTGATTCATAGATACGCAGGTTTACTGTACATATTTTTTGTGAAGCTTAATGTAACGAAGTTTTTAATTACCTTGCCAATACCAGCTTCCAGGCGCTCCAATAAAGAGTTGACGACCGTCCTAAAAGATATTTACTTAAAGAATAAGTAATTCAATGAAAACCACAAATTGTTTGTAAAGTAAACATAAAATATAATTTACCTTAGCAACTGCTGCTGAAAACCCGGCTTGACAATATCCTTGTCTGTGATATCCCCACGCCTCTAAAAATATAGTTGTTTCTTATAATTATATAGTGAGTAAATTGTGGCAAAATTCTTCCAGAAATTAATAAAATTTGCCACACAATACAGAATAATTGACCAATTTTGTAAAAGGAAATAGATTCGCTTACTACTAAAGCAGAAAAGCTTTTATTCAATTTGACCATTATTTATCTTTTCAAACAGCGAACTTTAAATGAAACTTTAATTATAATTATATTCTCTATCAAAAGATAGCTTATGAAGATGTTAAGAAACGTTATGCTTGCCTACAAAATAATGCTATGCTATGGTAGAAGGAACTTATGTATGATTGCCTCTCCATTAATTTTGACAATTACAGTGTTTCCCTTCCCTGTGTGGATATGCTGAATTACTTTCAGTATTTATAACAAAACCTGCTTTGATTTAATATTAATTTAAGAATTCTTATGTACAATATTTGTTTTACTAATTTTTGTTTCTTAGTATGAAATACCAGTACCGCCCATTCTAAATTAACTAACTAATTTTGTACCAAAGCGAATATTTAGCATTGTAAATTCGTAGAAGATATTCAAGTAAGGAGCGCTCCAGTAGTTTAAAAACAAATAATTCTTGTCCTCATTAGTAGTCAAGAAGGCACGCGAATCACTTCAAAACTGAACCCGAACGTGCTAAGAGTAGCTCGCCCATTCATAAAGAATACCGAAAGCGAAACACTTGTATTTGGTAGCATTCTAATCTTTGAACTGAAACTTTACAAAGAGGTACACTTCACTTGTACTATACAATGCGGCTTTTGTGCCAATAGATGATTTTGAAGAGAAGCTTTGGAAAGGAATACACTTATTCCTTTCGAGAGCTACTGTGATGTGTCAAACTCATTTAACCCTTGGAAAACTCAAGAAGCAAGGATTTTTTTAGTGCTCTGGTTCGACAAATCTGTAACTGACATTTGAAGGTTCTACTTATAAAACTCCCGTTGTCCAAAATATAAGTTAGATATAGAGTGAGGTCCGTTCATTCTCGACTTGGTCTGATTTAATTTACGATCTTCAAAAGTCGCCAATGAACGGACCGGACCCTATAGCTTAGTTATACTTTGGAGAATGAGAGTTTTTGCAACTAAACTCTTCATTTATACACACATAACATATAAGTTAACCATTCAACACCATTTTCAAGACAACCTGTCATGCGAAAATCAGTTTTCTGATTGAGTTAATCTAAATAAACAAAATATGTGACAAAAGAAAACAAGAATACTGAATAATTAATGTAGGACAAATTAAGTCCCATTAGACTGGGTTTTTAAAAAATTCTGTTTTCTTTTTTTCTTAAATTTTATTTGTAAAGAAGCGTGAGGCTTCTTTAAAGTGAGAAACAATGCGAGAAAACAACTTTACTCAAAAGCTAAGGATGCTCAAAAGTTAAAGATACAATAGTGAAAATTGAATTTTAATCAATCAGAAAAGCAGTGCAGGCAAAAGAATAAACTAAAAAGAATTCCCTTCAAAATCAGTCACGTGTCAGTTAAAACTTTGTTAAACATACACATCGTTCTGCGGGCACAATAGAAATCTGTTGTGACGATGGAACCAGAGCGTTGGATTCCTCTGCTATCGAATTAAGTGAAATTCTTGTTTACTTTGGGCCAATTAACGGTGTTGACGGTGATTGGACATTTAACAGATTGAACTTGGCATGGAGAATGTTTGTTTTGTCGTTGAAAGTTTAAAATAATAGCAAATACCTATAGAAATGCACATGCCTTTCAAAAATAAATGTATTCAGGCTTCTTTAAAGCAAGTTCGGAACCTAATTATTGGGGAAAAACGAGTTTGGGTTAGCTTACGTAGTAGACGATAGCATATACAATTGAACTTGAACATTAACCTAACTCATTAAATGCAAGCAATAAATCATGATCCCAGTTTCTAATTTACCGAAACAAGCACTTTACTTCTACTTCGGATTGTGAAAATTATGCAACAACAAAATTCTGAAACATCAAAGTTGATTGTGATTCTAAATTATGACGCCCTCGTGTAGTTCTAGTGCGACAATATTTCAACCCAACTTAAACATCAAACGTAAGATAAAATTCTACAAATTCTCTAGCAGATTTCAAGCTTAAAATATTTGCAAAGTACATTGATACCCAAATATTAACAGTGTTTCGCACAAAAATTCTAGTATATAAAAATACTTTAGCGAAGTAAACGTAAATACATTTCTAGATGAATAACATCCATCCTCTTGCCTTTTTAATGAAGTCCGATAACGCTATGTAATGTGATAAAAAAGCCAGAATAAGATAAAATGAGAGATATACTGTTGACTTTTCTTTTTAATTGGAGTAATTTACCCTCTAATTTCTCATGGATGGGAGTTTAAATTTCTCTTGGGGATGAAGACGTTAAGGGATGTTATTTTTTCTTATGGTGTGTGTTTTAATGCACGTGTTTAGCACGTGGCTTTTCCGGTGTTGAAACCGAAAATCAACACAAAGTTCGTCTGCCTACTTTCAAAAATCGTTTGGGATGTAGACAAGGGGTCTCCAAATTTTTTCACATAGAAGTGAAAACTTTTGTTAGAGAGCCTCATGCGGAAATGTCTATTGGCATCAAATAGTAGAGATTTTCATGTTTGAAGAAGGATGACAGTTATACAAAAAGACATGAAGTTGAAGACATTATGAATCTTGGAAAAGCAAATATTTATTCAATGCTAATACACAAGTTACAAGTACGTTAGCTAAAAAACGAAATTAAATTTAATGCGACTGCAAGAAGAAGCTTGACGTTTTAATCTAAAATATGTCATTTTGAAAGCTACTTAAAAACTTAAAAAATTTATTTCGCTAAACAGATCTTGTTTTAATTTTATTATCATGTCCAAATATATAAAACATTTTAGGGTTAACGAGAGTTCGACGACTAGTAAAGAAATATTTTACACGGAATACTCAATTTTAATTAAATGTTTAAATTGATTGTTATGATAATACACGTCATCTGAAAGCCGATAAAAAATAATTGAAAATATCTCGATAAGGTGAACTTTATTCTTGATATTTGGGAAATAAATATTGTTATTATAATGACTAAAATTATGAAATCCTACTAATACCCATAAAATTCTATTTTAGCACCTTGTCTGGCTAACACCTTCTTTATAAAAAGGCTCTATGCAATCAAATAGGGACATTGTTGGATTAGTTCAGGCTGACCAATTATAAAAGCTCAAAACAAATTAAAGACATTCATCGTCTACTTTTGAAACATATGACTGAGCTGATTGGACTATTCTCACTACGTCACTTGGTTACTGATGCGGAGGACACGGAGGGCCGCATTTTGGATACCCTTACAGAAGAGAACGGAACAGACATTCGAGCAAAAACCCATCCCCGAAACTCCCTCTAAAAAAAGATGCTTTTAAGGATCTTTATCGGTGACCAGGAGCAGGGACCGCAGATAGAGTAAAAAAAGCACATCGGATACAGTTTAGGTTTACCAATCAAGATAATGGTCCATTTTATCTTTATTTTTTTGGCTCCGTTGAAGTATCGAAGACAGACACAGAGTGTACTGAATGATAGATGGAACATAGGAAGGACTGTTTTAAGGTTGAGTTTTGTTTTTCACTTTCAGAAGAAAAGTTAAATCCACAGAAACTATAAATTTACAATATAAATTGACTTAAATTAAGGCATTCTATTTGAAGAAATAATAATTCGTCTGTTATTTTGCATGGAAATATTGAAAAGAATAATTTTCAAGACTATAAATATTTTTCCTGATATTTGACGATTCTGACAATAGCAAAGTTTTTTATAAATTATTGAATACTTTGTAGGTATACAAAATATAGGTGAAATATGTCTTATTACCACCCTTTTTATGAAGACATGGATTATTTCTGAAATTCAAAGCAAATTAATCGAAGTATCATCTAAAAATATAAAATTTTGGTCAACCCTTAGGCCAAGTTAAGAATATTTAGTAAACGCCCTCAAAAGCCACCCATCGTTTACCTTTTCAGTCCCCCAATATAATTTCCGAATACTGTTAAAAATAAACAAATAAAAACTTAACATTCATAGCTGTCGTTTCAAACATAATAATTAATAACATTAACTTATATAAATTTTCTTTCAAGGACCCATAGGATCCTTTCAAGCTTAATTTTTTCCATTTAAATGCAGGAATTGTTTTCCCAAAGATATAAATACATTTCAAATAGCTTTTTTTATCAGTTTTGTTGGGCAGCTGTCTCAGGCAGGAGCTCGATTTAAACGCTCCGCTAAATATTTTCATTGGAAAATGCGAGGGAGGGCTTCCGGTTGAAATCCATAAAACGGAGGAGCATGTGGATCGCTTAAATAAGATGCCCGCTCAAGGAGTGTTTATAAACAGTTGAGCGATATTGGTCTCGCGGGGAACAGGGATATTAGTTTGGTTGTTTTAACGTCGCACTAGAACTGCACATGGGCTATTGGCCACAACCCTCGTGAATTTTAGCCAACGTTGTGACCAAGGGTTCGATATTCACGGTTGTTATAGTCGCAAAATGCAACCAAATCCTATAATTTTGCAAATTAAAAATTAATTTAGTTGCAGCTATTGCGTCTAGTTTTCTTGTCCCTTTCACCTTATTAAAATTGCTTTCCAAAGATCTTGAAGATAATTATCATCTTAAATCTTACTGTGATCCTTAAATCGCAAAACTCCAGCGATACATAAAACGCAATACTCCGACAATCGTAAAATCTAGAAACTCTTGCGATCGTTAATTGTGCTTCTTAAACTTTAGGGGAACTCCAGCACTCCTGAAATTTCGAAACTCTGGTGATTCCATAGGTGCTCAACTACTGCAATCTTAAGAGTTTGAGCATAGCTAAATTACAAGAAACTAGCGTTTTCCCCCAAATATTTTTCTCAAAAATGCTCCCAGAAAATGTGCATTTGCTTCTAGATATTTTAGTTAGTAGAACGAATTGCTCTTGAATTTTTGCATCCAATTTCTAACACTGGTTGTGACATCGATATCAACCGCTCGTATGTATTATCGTGGAACATCCACGCTTGCTTTTCAACCAGTCGCCAAGCTATCATCTACGAAGGAAAAATAGCATGAGATACATGCAATTTTTTCTGCAAATATAACATAGCTACGGGGCTATAAAAAGTGTTTTTTAAATGAGAGAAGCCTGCGAGCTAAGTTTTGTTTTTTAGTTTTAGAAAACTTGCTGTTCGAGTAAAATTTGAAAAAGTTAAACTCTTTGCGACATTTCTATATGAAAGCACATCTCGGCGTGACAAAGTGACAAGATTGAAAAGGCATAATAGCCAAACTCGAGAGATCTGTTATCTCACAGTTTAATATTTTTAAAAATAAATAAATCTTTTAAAATAGTCATTGTCTTAAATTGTCTTAAAATAGTTAAAATTTGTGAAGTCACACTTAAATATGTAAATACTGTGAGAATGACTAAACTTGAAACTTTTGAAATGTGTCGAAAATTAATTAAAAAGTCGGCATTTCATTCGAGGATAATCATTAGATTGGATTTTGCAAAACATAAAAAAGTAAAATATAAGCAATCTTTTTCCTCAATCGAAATTTGCCATAGTTATGCGTATGATATAGAGTGCTTTTTCAAGACCATATTTATTTCCATTCAAATAAATAATTGAATCGGAAAGAAAGTTATTTCTTCAGGGTAAAAAAAAAAATAAAGGAAATTATTAATTCCATAAAACTACAAATTGTAAAATTTTGAATGGAAGTTTTATTCCTTGATTCCTCAACATTCGGTCAGAACGGAGGAGAGCGGAGTTTATATGCTTTTGTTGTATATTTGAAGCTGCATAACACTATAGGTCTCATTTTCAACTCGCCGAACATTTTTGGTCTACGAATGAAACACGCATGTTATTTTTGTATTAAAGATATGTATTGTAAGCACCCTTGTTATTTTATAGGTTTCATGTGGGAGTAATAGGACGAGAGTTCCATGCAATAGTTGTCATTCACATGAAACACACATGACCATTCACTGCTTCATAGAACTCATAACAAGCGGGAAAGATGAAAGACGTTTCGCGTTAGTTGTGACTGTGTTTCTGCAAATGATTCAGACGACCGTGCGCCCTTTTAGGGGATATTTATTTAAGTGTATGCACGGGGGCTTAGAATAAAGATTTCTGTTGTTTGAACAATATGAATTTGTAAAATATGTATGTTTGGAGTTCTGTCATTACATATGGGATACATCTATAGTCAAACGATGGAAATTTGTTTTGATAGTAAAGCTTTAATGACAGAAACTGCCACATCATTATTATAATGTTGTTGGTTGTTATGTAAAGACTGAAAATTATTAACTTAAATTATTTCTTACTGTTTTTCTGTCCAGAAAAACACACACACACAAGCTAATGCACAATCTACTGCTTATTTTCACAGATTCTTGTTTTCAAAACCTGAAAAAAAGTTCAGTCGAATATTGAAAATAAGGTGAAACATTTCACCACACAGCCGTTGCAGCTCGTAGGAACCATTTATAATCTGGGTGAAACTAAGCTATACATTTTTAACAATGTACTGAAAAAAAAATTAAACATAAAACTCTGCCTAGCTACTAGTTTTTAAGATTGACAGACTTATAGATATAAAATTAATTAAAACTACAGGTTCCCTTTTTTTTTAATTGTTATTAAAAGTATTGACTCATTTGTGCTGTTAAACTCAGCTTACGTTTTGAATTGTGCCACTGTGGAACTCATCGGGCAATATATATATATATATAAGTTAACATGAAATGGCTAGGTTGAAAAATGCTTTTACAGAAGATCGGTTTAAGATAAAGAGCACTCCGCATGTGCCATTTAGTGCAGTTAAACTTGAGTGATACCTAAGCTTCCTGCTAAGTTTATCTTCGATGACGGAGGCAATGCTATCATTCTATAGAAACTTTTTATGGTTAAAATATGTTAACAGAAGACTGTCTATACGAGGATCCGCCTAAAAAGCTTAAAAATCTTCAGTGACTAATCAGTGCTGACAAAAAAGGCTTGATTTGCTGATAAGTACTTCAAGTTTAAGGATTTTAGTAAAATAAGTTATCATAAGTTTAAATTACACACTTCTTTAAAAATAGCATTGAAGAACTGCAAACCCCAACCATCCCCTTCTGAACTGTATACTAATATATTTCAGTAGGAAATGACTGCTAAAGTTAAAGACAATAATCATATGGGTGGAGATCTAAAACGAGTGCATTGACTTGAATCTTTCCAACCGATTTGTAATAAAACAGCGTGCTGAAAAAAATGCTCTTTAGCTTTTGCATTGTATTCTGTGTGACTTTGAAGGTTAAGCTTGCTAGAAATAATCTAGTTAAAATTTGTTGTGGGTTGCGTATAACAAATCTAAGCATTTTGGTTGAATTTCTCTTCACACTTTTAAAAATTTAATTATGTGAAATTGACGAAATTTTTTAATTTAATTTTATTGTATTATGTCTAAATTATCGTTACTTTTATCAAGTTTAAAAGCTGGATCTAACAAGAGTCTTCGGCTTTCTTCATTTCTTATGATAAATATTACTCAACAGTTTTAAACTATTTTAATGTGTTTTCTTAAGTTTATTAGAAGATCAACATGTTCGAGTTGGATCAACAGTGAATAAAACCTGCAGGATGTTTTGTCTTCCCCAAACTTTTCTCCCCGAAAGATTAGTGTACATTTAAATTTAAGCTTATACCTAAACTTTTAAGATGGGACTGTCTCACAGAGCTAACGCTTTCGTTTTGAAATACTAACATATGAGAAAGTGTTGGTTGGCTTTTTTTTTGCTTTGTTTGTGAATCGCCCTAACAGCAAAATAAAACGAATTTGTAAGGAAAATATTGTCCGGTTATTTAACAGTTTATTGATTAAGTTTTAAAATAGTTTCGCCAACTTCAAACTATACTTTAAAAGTAATTATTAAACAACCTGATGATATTTTCCCTCTAAAACCCTCTAATGCATGGTTTTTTTTATTTTTACTAAAAAAATATATTTCGATCTTTGATGGTCATATATTACGTTAAAATATCTTAAAAAATTTCTTCGCCCTGGAACTTTGTTATATAAATTTTAAAACATTGAGATCGTCATAGACTTAGCATTGATGACGGTGCATGAAACTTGGGGAAATTGTATCATTGTAATTATATGCAACATAAAATCTTTTTTTCTTAAATAGTTAACTTTTTCATTCTAAAATATAGCTTCCAATAGTTGACAAATTACTAAAGTTGCCGAACATCAATATTTTGAGTCATTAAAGTGGATTAAAGTGAATGTTGCCAAACAGCAACAGTATGCACTAGAGGGTTAAATTTGCTTTATTTTGCTGTTATGACGATTTTCATACCTTGTGAAAATATGCTTACATGCAAAGCAAGATTTTATCAGAAGTTGGGATTTCAAAACTGATGCGTTAGCTCTATGAGACAGACCATCCCATTTTAGTTTATTATCAATGACGAAAGCAATGCTACCCTTTATTTTTTAAATATGTAATGGATAAAATCTATTAAAAGACATAAACGCGTTTACTAGGCATTTTAAAGCTTTACATTCTGCGGTGGTTGATCAGTAAAAAATAGAAAAGTGCACAACACATTCTATAAACCTAAAAAAAATTGAACACTCCCCATTAAAAACACAATTTTTAAGGATGAAACAACATCCAAAAATTATTTAGGATATCGCACCGTACGCGGAAAAGAGACCTATCGGCCAAAATTGACTTTTTAAGATAACACTACTATATAGGATGCAAAATTTTGATATATTTCGATTGGTGCAATCGGCATAGCGATCCGAGCCCTAGTTCGTCTGCAATTAATAGTTTTTTTTTTATGAAAATAAGCGGGAAAGAAAGACCTATCGCACCAGGCGTTTTTTCGTTATGCGTTTTGCAGCTGCGGCGGCGATGAAGTTAAGTTTGAAGTGCTTAAATGGAAAGGTTGAAGTCGGTTATTTATTTTTTTGTTTCTTTATTTGAAATACTCATTCAAAAGCTCTGTTTTGTGGTATTTAGTACAATAAATATAACACATAAAAAAAATTCATGTAATATGTGTAGATTGCAAAATGAATGTCAATATGTATATTATAGATACATATTTTTCAAATTAATATTTTAGCAAACGATGAATTGTTTTAAATCGTTTTCAACGTCGGTATTTTACTATAAATCTAAACTCAATTGCTACAACTTGACAGTTTGCGATATACAGTCAGTGAATTCAACTGTATACTTAAGGTATGAAGTATCCTTACAACTTACTTTTAAAATTTAAAACTTTTTTTTATATTTTCATGAATTTTAAAGTGATTTTAAAATTTTAATAATGTTTCAAAATTTTTTTTGTTTTAATTTTAAACATGATACATACTAAAAATTTAGATTGAAAGGTTTTTGTAGAAAAATGTGGATATCATTTCTTATATCTTGTAAGTCCTGATTTTGTAAACGTGATTCGTTTCATAACACCTATTTTATTATATAAACAAACTATTATGATTTCAATCATTGAATATATTAAGTTATAAAAATAAACAAGACTTTAAAATAATATCGTAATTACATGATAAGAGATAAACCTTATTACATAAACTTCATTAAATTGGTTAAACAAGCTTTTGGTTAAAATCAATTTTAAAAAAAATATATTTTTATTGTTGATCAATATATTATTATATTATAAAAATGCATTAAGTAAATGAGTATTCTTCATAAGTATGTTTCCTTAATATTTAGAATGAATTTAGCATCAAACTTTTTTGGACCGGTCTTCATAAGAGCCGTTTAAAGTTTTGGTAAAAATTCGAATTATCACAAAATCGTTCCAAATCAACCTAGAACAAAAATATTTGGCATGGATATCAGTTTTATGAGTATCAAAAGGTATGTATAGTCATTTTTTACTTTAAATTTGCCTTTGCTGAGATATTTTCAGATAGGTCTTTCTTTCGCGAACAAAATCGTTCAAATTTGTACGCGAAAGAAAGACATCTAAAAATATTCAGCAAAGGCAAATTTAAAGTGAAAAATGACTTGCATACCTTTTGATACTCATAAAACGGATGTCCATGCCAAAATGTTTGATCTAGGTTCATTTGGAACGATTTTGTGATAATTTGAAATTTTACAAAAACTTTAAACGGCTCTCCTGAAGAATGGTCTTTTTCCGCGTACGGTGCGATATATTCAACTATAAAATTTAAATCAAAGTATTTTGTAAGGTAAGTTTCCTACAGTAGGTAAACATATATTTAAATGACTACTTTCGAAACAAGACTTTTAAAATTTAAAAAATAATAATATTAATGTGTTTTTTGAAAACGCTATCAGTGCTACAGTTTTAAGCACTTTTTGTTGGAAAAAATGAATTGTTTTAAAAATTGTCAGAAAAACAGTTTATAGATATTAAGATAGAATAAAAAGTATTTGAATGTTCAGTTGAAAAAAAATTAGAAAAATTTAGATTCTTCAATTTGTAAAATTTTTACATAAAAACAAAATATAATATACCGAATTGTTTTAATAATTTTATAAACTTCATATGTGTCATTATAGGAAAAGGTATTAGAGCTATATTTTCAAAAGTCTCAGTTATTTAAGCATTACTCAAACCAAAAATATATTAATATTTAGAAAATTAAAGATCATCTTCCAATTCGTCATTGCAAAGGTTAGAAGACAACCCAAGAGTTGTTGCTAAAAATATAGCTTTACATTTTTCAACAAAAGATTTTTTTTTAAATTTAGGTTTTAACCTAATTTTAAAATTAGGTTAGAACGTAAATTTCATTTCATTGGAAACCCACATATAACATGCTATCCCAGGAAGCAAAGCAAACATCTTTGGCGACAGAAGTAAATGTCTTTTGAGGGAAGGTCCATAACTCAGACCAACTTCGTGGGAGTTGTGTGCCGTGACTCAAATTTCGGTGACTATGAAGACATCCCGGGCAGACGCCGAATTTATCGCCTTGCAGCCGAAAGCGCAGATAAGGGTAGAGGACATTGTCCTTGATTAATGAGACAGGTTCAGACCAAAAAATAGGATTTTTTTCTTCAAGAAAATGAAATATGTTTTTATAAGGAGGTTTCTCTCATGAAAATAATTTAGTATGGAGGGTCCATGAGTTAATTAAATTAGTTCAGAAGTGTAAGATAATGAGGTTACCGTAAAAATTCATAGTGAAGACTTCCCATGAGTTAATTAGTTAAGAAAAAGTGGGAATGATGAGGTTTCCACAAAAAATTAAGTCTGTCGGAGGACGATGTCCCATGAGGTTATTAGTTTAAAGATCCATTGGTGAAGTTTCTAAAAAATTCCTTAGTGTTGAGAATGATGATTCCCTCCCATACTAAATTTAAAAAGAAGTGATTCCCTCCCATATTAAGATTAAAAGTTCAGCAAAAAGTTTAATTTAAATTTAGTATGGGATGTCCTATAAGTTTATTAAATTATTTCAGAAGTGTAAATGAGAAGGTTTCTTTATAATTCAGAGTTAGAACATCCCACGAGCTAATTAGTTTAGGAAAAAAGTGTGAATGTTGAGGTTTCTCCAAAAATTAAGTATGAGGATGCAGCATGAGTTTATTAGTTTAAAATGCATGGGTGAAATTAAAAAAAAACTTAGTATTGAGAATGATGATCAGTCCCATGAGTTCTTAAGTTTAAAAAATTAGCAAATAGAGATTTAGCTATAATTAAACTTTGTTATGTCAAGAGTTACCATGACATTTACATATTTAAAAAAAATTAAAGGAGGAAATTTTCTTGAAAATATAATTGAGGCTGTGAAATAAGTGCAATAGTTGAAAAAATGCATCAACTCGATTTACAAGAAAATTTAGTTTGAACATTTCTAATATGTGTATTAGCTAAACATAGCTTGAATAAGCATCTATGTCAATGGGATCAGAGGATAAGCTGTTTCCTTACTTGTCCTGCAGGGCGCGTACTCTTGAAATTGCAGGAAGGATCCCCTCACCACCCAACAGGTTCCAACCGGATCGCGTCTCTTCAGATTGCTGGAGAAATACACGTATCGTGGAGCACAGGCCTGCGATGAATAATTGTGAAATTGTTACCGTAGTTTTAAGTGTCTACACTACTAATATTAAAATATTTAAATTTTGCAGAGACCATAATGATAGGATAGGGAATTTGATGAAAATCAATAGAACTTTGGAATAATGGAGCAATGGAATATGGCCAAAAATCAAGCAAAAAATGTGTTGAATTGGTCAAGACAGAGCACAATTTGTCACGCAGAAACCATATTAGATATTTTTACCTTTTACCGGATAAGTACTATCTGTAGACAATTTTTTTTATAGTTTATATGTTTATAATATTTTGTTATTACAATTGGCTTAGTTTCTAAATTTTTTTTCAGACACTATGGAGAAATATTTCCTGGGATACACATGAGTTAACTTGTTAAAGGATTGAAAATTGTACAAAATAAAATGAAAGATTTAATTGAGCGATAACCATTACAAATTGTTTATTTCCTCCAAACACCGAATTTGCTATAGGTTACCGGCTACTTCCTAATGAATGGTATGCTTTGAGAGACGAATAACATTTTTGTCTCTACATCTACGCACAAACTTTATCAAGTTAATCTCAATACGAGGGAGAGGCATCTCGAGTTACGTTGCCCTTCATTAAAAAAAAACTCAATAGCATTTTAAGCATTCTCGAAATCAGATATGACGGAAGACAAATTTCGAGCCATTGAAGAAACAGTTATTTTTATCATCTTGTCAAAGATCTAGTCTAAGGAATTTTGTTTACTTAAATTTAAAATCATAACAACGACTAATTTTCCTTTGATAATAATAATATTTTTCAAATATTGAAAAACGTGGTTGATGATAAGGTTATGAGTGTTTTCCTATAAGTGTAAAATTGAGTATTTGGGATTAACTATGCTATATTGGTGGTTTTTTTTGTTTTCTTAGCATAAAATTTATTTTGTAATGTATTTCTAAAATTTTTGGAAAAGGTATTTTAAAGGAAATAGGTGTAAACACTACATCAAGATGATTTTAAATGCTTAATGTCACTTTTGTCCCTTGTACCCCCTACACCATGCACTGATTTTCAGGAACAATTTAAATGCAATTACAATCTTTGCACTAATTTTATTTCTCAAAATAAAAAATATCTATTCACATTTATAATATAAATAGTTATGTTTAGTTATAAATTATAAAGAATTTCGATATATTTTATCTGAGTTAGAAGTTGTTAATGTTAACTTGTATAAATCTGGTCATGTGGCCATCAAGCCAAAAAACGTAACCAAATAACTTCAAAATATTACACCTCTGAAACAGTAAGTACAACAGCATTTAAATCAGTTTTTTTTAAAAACTATATTGAATATGCTTAAAGTTTGTTTTAGAAAAAGAGACTATATCTGGAATTTTTGTAATCAACAAATGTTAACACAATTTATAATTTTAAATTTAGTGGTAGATCAATGTACCTGTAAATCAACCACTTAAAAAAATTAAATATCTTGTACTCACCACAATCACACCATTTTCACCAGAGCTGTGAACTGTAGCACCAAACCATTGGTGAGACTTATCGTCCATGTTTTCTTTTTTACCCCTTAGATTAATTTGACCCGGTCCTGAAATGCATTTTTTTTATTACACTACGGTTGTTAAAAGCTTCAAAAATTTATATTGTGAAGAATGAGATTAACACTTTTTTATTAAAAAGATTATAATGTAAGAGATGATTACAATAAAAGAGTTGAGAAATAATACACAAATTACCGAGCTTTCGTATTAAATAGAAACAAATAAAATATAGGTGATTCAAAGGTAATCAATGAGGTCAACACAATTGCAGCTTCATTTTTTTTTAGTAGCACATAGAAGTAACAGTTCTTAAATTTATAGGAAAATGTGCTGATGGATTTTATTACTGAGGTTTAGCTCAATTCATTAAATAAAAATATGAAATGTAGGGGATCCAAATATGAACAATGCATTAAACGCAATTGCAGCAGGATTTTCGAGGTATTTTTTACAGCAAGTAATCGTAGAATTTCTTTGATTTCTGAAACAATTTTATGTGGAGTTTATTACTGAGGCTCAGTACTGCATTAAAAAATAATAACGTAGATGGGAGTCTAAGCGAGGAAATTGAGTAAACGTGATTGCAGCACCATTTGTATGGTATTTTGACAACACATAATCATAACATTTCTTAAATAAATGGAATATTTAACAAATTTTATTACTAAAGTTCAGTACTACATTTTTAGAAAAAATAACGGTTAAAGTATAGAGTTGCGCTTGTACCCTCCATGATGTTCATTGTTTCCGTACTGATGTTTTATGCTTCAAAAATGAAAAAGTAAAGAAAAAGTATTCGAATTTGCCCACGTACCCGCCGTGTCAAAGGGTATCATTTGGCACATGTTGGGGCTGTCCGTGCTGCACCGGAACACTGCTCCGCCCCTCGTCACATTGGGCTGCGTCGTCTGCGCCTGGGGAGCGCCCACGAGGAGCCTGAAAAAAAAAAGAAATAGCATTGACATAGAATATTAACAAAAGAAAATTTTTTCATTGAACAATCACCAATTGACGCCTACACCAATTTTTAGGCTACATTTTTTTTTAATTCGAAAGAATTAAAAAAAAATGAAATGAAAAAGTAAATATTGATATGCTGACGACGTCCGTCTGTCTTGCCGTACCCTCCTTACCATATCGGTTCTATCCGTCGCATCTTAAAAACTCTTTTTTTGTTAGAAAGGTATAACCTCAGAGACTTTTTTGTCTGTCTGTACGTCCGGATGGACATCTGTCTCCCGTCTTCCGGTAAATTCCTCATTGAATTAGCATTGAATTTAATTTCAAGTTATTTAAATCGCTGTTGCCACATCAAAAATGGCATGAGAAACTTTATTTATTTAAAAGTTATATTCGAAACAAAAACGTGATCCTTATTTGTTTACTAAGAAAGCTGCAAGGCATTATATTTATTGCCTTTTTACTTTTATATTTTTAGTGCAGTTTGGGGTAGGTAGTTTCATGCTTTTTGTTATTAAAATAATATTTAATTATTAATCAAACACTAAATAAATTAAGCAAACTATAATTAATATTAATTTAATTTGCGAAATAAAATGAATGAAAATAGTTGATTTTGGCTTTTAGAAGTTTAAATTATAGCTGGATGCTGTAACATGTGTATTTTAGTAACAGTAAAATATTCTGTGTTTGTTCTTTTAAAACTTTTGTTCGCTATCAGAAAATAGATACGATTACTTACTGCTCACTTTTTGAGGATATCGTCTTTCTCATAATATATCTTTAAAAATAATTACAATTTTTAAATAATATTTTATGAAATGTTATTTAAAATTCATTTCTTAACCATCTTATGAGATGGCTGGTATTATCAACGGATTGGCAGTAAGACTTATTACGTCTTAGACTTATTATTACGTATCTATTTACTGATTGTGAAAAATATAAAGTGTCAATTATATAGCACATATAAACATACAACGTCAATTATATGGAAATGTGAGACGATCAAATGGCTTATTTATCACGTCAGTGCTGTTATTTGAGGATTTGAGAACATAGCTAGTTTAAAAAAAACTAATTTCTTCAAATGAACCATGTGATAACTTTTTTTAATTTAAATGATTATTTTCATATAAGTAATAGATATTCTGTAACTAGTAACGAGTCTTCATTCAGAGGCTTTTGGCAAACAACAGTGTATAATTTAAAACTGTTATGAAAAATCCTACTTTCTATTTTAAAATGTCAATAATATCTTTAAGTTGTATTTGTGAAAACCACATAGAAAAATGTCCACGTTACAAGCTATAAACTCGGATATTTTTTTCCCACCATAGCATAGATACAAAAATCCATGGAAACATTTCCATCAACTGAACAACTTTTAAACCAATCTGTCTGACAAAACGCCCGGCTTTCACTACTCCAAGGTTACCCATTATTCCGGGGGTCTCGTTACCTGATTAAAGATGTGACATGCAAGCCTAGGAGACGGATATCCAGCTTAAAAGAGAGAGAGTTCTAGTAAGAGGACCGGAGAATGAACAGATGTCTTATCGGGTTTCAGCAGCCTCCTGTCGCTATCCTTTTCAATTAAGTACGCGGTGACTTTAGAAATCCCATCCTGAAGGTGTTCTTTTATATTCTCGAGTTAAGAACCGAGGATTAGAAAGTTCACGGATTTCAAGATCAATTAGGTTTTGAGGGTGGTATTATTACAGAGCCAAGGTTAGGATAGGAAGTGGTAGGAAAATTGAGTTTAAAGTCGGCAAGGTAAAATTAATTTTGATTGCTTTATAATAAGCAACGGCAAATAATTTAAATTAAATATTAATTCAGTGCTTAAAGGTTGATCGATAAATTGAAGCGAAATATTGTTATGAATGAGGGAATGAGGGAGTCCTGGTAAGGGGACCGGAGGTTGAACAGATGTCTTATCGGGTTTCAGCAGCCTCCTGTCGCCGTCCTTTTCAATTAAGTACGCGGTGACTCTTTGGAAATCCCACAGTTTATTCTAGATTAAGACCCGAGGATTAGAAAGTTCTCGGATTTCCAGATCAATTAGGTTGTGATAGCGGGGGAGAGGATGGGATTAGCGGCAAAATTAATATTAAAGTCTGTGACTTAGTCATAACAGAAGCAATTTTCTTGCATTAACCATCGTATGAGGGAAATACACAATAGGTAAATTAAGCCAATTATCTCTACGGGTGGCATGTGATATGAACGCATGACTTTTATTTTTCTACTATATACCCTTAATCAATAAGCATAAAACACAACGGCATGTTTTCTAATCACTAAAGTTTATTTTTTATATTAAAAGCCAAAAAATATTCTTGTATAGAAAATAATGCATTTTGGAAAACGCCGCGTGTTCGACGGTTGAAACATCATTCCTTGAAAATTATGCTTTAGTATTTGAAAACGGTTTTTTACTGCAAAGATATTTATGTTGAGATATTTTGTTAAAATACTAATAGGAAAATTTACTGACGTCCAAATTGAGGAAATCACATAATCGTTCTATGCTTTTCTTTTTTGGTACTAATGTGACGAAGATTTCTAATCCAATTTAATTTTTTCGAAATCTATGTGAAAGAAGGTCATTTAACTTTTAGAATGTAAGTACAAAATCGTCTTCCGATAGGTTTATTTAAATCATCATCAACATTTAAAAATCAACCATAGTAGTACATGCATAAAAAAGGTTTTACCGGTAAAACTTACTATGCTTTATTGAAAGTCTCCATATCTTAACCCTTTTACTAAAACACATCTTTTAGTATAACAATTTGAGTTTAAGAAAGTCATTTTACTTTTTGAATGTTCACACAAAATCATCTTCAGATAAGTTGATTTAAAGTGTTATCAATATTTAAAAATATTATATTAACCTTATTAGTGCATATATTAAAAAAAGTTTTCTGGAAAATTTACTAAGCGTCATACAAAGTCTTCACATTTTAAACTTTTTACTAAAACACACCTTTTAGTATAACACTTAGAATTGTTAGCTTAGCCGTTACTCTATTATACTGAGTCAATAACTGAAAGGAAATGAGGTTTTTCCAGAACATGTGCTTACTTTAATAGTAATACACGTTTTCTCTCTTGTTTCGTAATACAGCGTTTAACATTTTGAGAGCTATACTCGAGGTATGTTAAAGTAATTCTCTTGTTTTATGCATTAGAAACTGTATATAATAGATTATCTAAAAAAAGAGGAAAGTGGACATCCTATAAGACCTTTTAAAATATTAAATTAAGCCATGATCAACTATTAATAATAGAGGAAACTTCGCTCCTTTTCGGAACATTTTTTACGAATTATTGGTAAAAATTTGCTTTTAATGTTTAACTTTTATAATCGCCTGCACACACTCTTTTAAATTTCCTTATAACTTTCCTTCTAAAAAAATCGACGAAATATACCTAATAAATGACGACCGCTAAAACGATCTGAGGAATGCAGCTATCATATCTTTTTGGGAATTAAGTTTCAAAAATTCATGATTTTATTAAATTATTAAAGTAAAAGCATTAATACATTTTCAAAACCTTTTACTACACAAACTTGATTTAAAAAATATTTATAAAAAACTATGGTTTTGAAACTAAATGATTGAAAAAAAGTTGCTATTGGAATGTGTTTATATTAATGATTTCTATTCTTCTTATGAGGAATATATTTTTAAATTAATCAGTTACTAAAAAGGTAACCAATGCATTTTCAACTATTGCGCAGTAAGATATTAAACTATAGTTTTAATAACATGACTTAAAAATATTTTAGATTCATAAAATTATAATAACAAATGCCTAACCATTTAAGAAAGAATAATTCTAAGCGAACACATTCCACACTAACAAACCCTATTTAAAATCACTTCTTCCGGGAAGAGATTTAAAAAAAAACTACATTACAAAAGAAATTCAAAGAAAACATGCTAACACTTATGTTCAGAGGGTAAATACGAAGAACACGCTTTCATCAAGTATAAGAGACAAAAGCCACCATCAAGCGGAACACTTGTCTTTACCCGAAACGAGAAGACAGCGAGCATTGTTCCTGCGGTGGTGTCACAAAATGTCCCCGGTCGCAACAAAAGCATCTGTTAAAAATGTCCCCCCCACACAACCTAACACAAGGGTTGGCTTTGTCTTAAAGATTGGGTACATTGGTATGAAAAACTTGTAACCAACGAGTAAAAACTTAGTCTATGCCCAGTATACAGGATCAAAAGACATTGCTCATCTATGTTGACTGAGTTAAATCTTATCACGAAGAAAGAAATAGGCATCCGGAAAGGAAAAAAAATCAAACCCAACAACCAATATCTTTTTTCATAGTAGTTACAAATAAAGTTTGAAAATAAGAAGTATAATGTAGGTTCCTGGCAGTTGAAAATAAATACGTTCTACATAAGAAGGGAGCAAGAAGCCCTTTTTAAATGGGGTCCTATAGGCATGACATTATATAACAGTGCATTGGATAGTGCTGCCATGGTGGGGATATTTTTGGATTCAGGTGCAGATTTGGGCATCATCAAACACAAATACAAAAATTGTCGACCAACACCAGGCCAGAGGCCCAGCAAGGTTGGTCCAATATAAATCTAATACTTTACCGGTTTCCAATGACTATCAAGATTCTTCTTAAAATCTTCTACTCTCTTCGAATACACAACATAATCTGGTAAAGCATTCCACTCATTGACGACTCTATTGTAAAAATAATGTTTTGATACCTCCCTTCTAAAGCACGATTTATTCAATTTCAGATCATGTCCTCTAGTCCGGCTATTTAAGGTAAAACCTAAACCCTACATTCTCCCTGTTTTATAAACTTGAATAACTGTATTAAATCACCCCTAGCTCTCCTATTTTCCAGGTAATACATGTTAAAAGATCTCAATCTGTTATCAATGGTGAGAGACGGGTAATAGCGCTCAGAGGGCAATCGCGCTCAGCTCAGCTGTGACAAACTGGGCAACCCCTAAGTTAATTTGACAATACTTACACCTAGCGGAAAGCACGTGCAATGCTCAGTGTGATAAAGGCGGCTGGAAAAGCAAAGGCACATAGTATTTCATACGTGAATAATTTATCATGTATTTTCATCTAAAAAACTTCTGAAGCTAATTTCGAGGTAAGTCAACTATAATTACTGTTAACAGTATGATCATTGTATAGTTACGAAGCATAATAATCTTGTTATTTAATGTAACGTATGTAAATGTATGTAAACGTTGTAAAAATGTAATGTAATGTAACGTATGTAAAAATGTAATGTAAGTATGTAAAAATGTAATGTAATGTAAAGTTTATTTCATTGGACACATTGTGTGCGTGGCAGAGACCGCTCGAAATCAAATATGGCGCGATCGGGTAATGACGCTCAGATGGGCGGTATTACCCTCCACTTTGGGAAGAGTCGAATTACAACTAATCAAAACTGTTTTATCGTTTTATTAACTTTTTTTAAGTAAAACAAAAATCTGTCATCCTTGCAGGAACACCCATGAAAATTATGCTTGAAAAGAAAGAGGAACGACGCCGTCTCAAGGAATCCAAGACAGACTCTTCTTTAAATGCTACGAAAGCTGCAAATACGTACAATCTACTGGCAAAGACGCCAAAGAAAATTATAAGGGTGAAAAAAATAAAAAAGGCCTTATTTGGTGAAACAACAGGAGTCGAAAGCCGAAATAAAGTCCAGACCAAGAAAAGTAAAAAAATCGTCAAAGAAGGAAGATTTGGCCAGTACAGATGAGGAAACCATCGATGAAACCATGATATGTGATAATGATGAAATGGACAATTTATCTGGCGAAGGTATTATTAGTAATGAAATCAATGGCATATGTAATGTTTGCGGGGAGTTCGGAAAGGACAACGAACAAAAAAAATTATTAAATTTTTTCTATACCAAACTTTTTGTCTGATTTTGAGTTTAATAACAAAAAATCAAGTTTAACTTGTGTTTCTAAGCATTAAACAATTTTCGAAATAGATGGAATAGTAAAGACTACAGCATATGATGCATTTAAGTGAACACGGTTTATACATGATTCAGAGTCTTTAGGTTCTTACAAATAGTCCCAAGGTTTAAAATTTGAAATATCATGTACAATTTTGAGTCTATTCAAACATAAACACCGACGAAAATAACAGTTACAGATTTGTCAAACTAATTTCATACAAAAGATTTTATGAAACAGGGCACAGTTTGAGGATTATGGCAAGCGTCAACTTGAAGAAAAAAAGGGATACACGAGTCGTGTTGTATTTTTTGGAGATATGTCTGCCGGATAAATTGTGTGTTATGTTTGGGGGATGCCTGGAACGTCTATTAGATGAAAAAAATATAGATTTCTTTTGCTTGAGGGGAGAGAATTTCTAAGAAAGTGTCCGCTTTCAATTGGGGGTGATCAGTTGGTTGTCATAACCAGATGATTCACTGGCGAGTCAATCTTAAAAAAATATTGTCAAATAATGCAAAAATATTTGAATTTATTCTAATTAATTTGTTTTGAAAAGGTTATCAAACTGTATAGAAATTAATGTAAAGTATAGAAATTAATGACAACTTTTTAATGCGAAGAGTGTAAAATAAGTTTTATAAATTACCCCTCAAGTGTAAAATCCTATCGTACATAATACACTTAGATGGGTGTTGTTTTTAAAATGTGATGTGAAAATTTATTCATAAAAACATGTACCTAGCATGCAAATTCGCATTTTCGAAATACATTGATAACATTAAGCTGAAAAAAAAAAAGGATTATTACAAGAAACTATACATCTTACTTTAAGCAAGATCGTGTAAAGCTGGATATAAGCTTAGTATATCACTTAAAGATTCTATATAAGAGCGTACTTTCGTATCCTCACTTCTCAACAGTAGAATATTATGTTTTCCCATGCAATTTAAAAATTCTATAAGAAAAGCAAAAATTATTAAAAGAGAAATTCTTTAAAAGAGAAATGTTATAGACTTGTATATCATACGCTTTTGTTTTATAACACAATAAGCGTCAATACCCTATAAATGTTCTTGCAATTATGCGAAAAAAAAACATATTCAGATTTTGCGTAATATTAAATTTTTAAATTAAAATGTAATAAAACTAAAATTATAAATAAATTTAATATTTTCTGAAAATTTTTCATTTAAATGAAAGGTAATTGATGTTACATTTTGCCGAAGTAATTTTTCAAAAGTTATTTTTTTAAAAAATAAGGTCATGTGGTTTTACAGCTTAAGAGGATTTGAAAAAAAAAAATGTTTCATCAACATATTAAATTTTCTTCAGTTTCATTCTCTAATAAAATATACTTTAAAAACAATTAATTTACAAATAAAAGAATCGTTTTTGTATAAAACGTATTTAAATGACAGCAGAACCTTAAAAAAACACACATTTGAAACATTAAAACATTATATGATAAATAAAATAACGTTGCATAAAAAGAATTTTTTTAATATACTTCCAACGTTAATAAAACACTATCCATTTTATCATAAATGATGTTTAAAGCGGACACTTGAAATACCTGCTTGATATTTTTTTTGTCCTGAAAGACGCATTTCGCTGTTTACGCGCATAAACAAAACAATATGCAGACGCTGTCGTAGGCACTTGATTGAGGGCTTCATCAAATCCTGCGTATGTCCACAAACTTTCATTCTTAAATTAGGAAAAGATAACAAACAAAAAAGATAACGAAAGAGGACCATCAAGGGGGAGGGGGGGAGAGGGCAATATATAAAAATATGCTCTTAGTTAAGAAAGATAATATTTGGGTACTCTGACTTTGTGATTGTATTTTTTACTGTATTATTATCTTTTTTTTGCCAAACTATTTTTAAGTAACTTTCGTTTTTGTAAAACATATTTATACATAAAACACTACGCGTGGAATAGGTAACTAAGTCAGAACATATATGTGAGTTGTAATTTTATTTTTAAGTTTTCGTTTACTTGTACAATCTGCGTTAAAAGTGTACAAATGCTGTGTGTTATTATTTAATGCAATACATTTTGTATATATAACTTTATCGATTTTGAATTATTCTATTTTGAAATTTTTCTGTATAGAAATTATCCATTTCTGAAAACCAAAATTCCTTTCCTTTTGGGGAAAAATATTTCATTTAAAAAAAGTTTTAAAAACATATCTATGAAACGTTTGGGTTATACTTATGAGGCCTCCTCGAAGATAATAAAATATTGTAAATCCACTTTAGTATATTTAAATTAGGTGCGAAAACAAGGGGTAGAAACCACGTTCTCATCTTTCAGTGACTTTAAATTATTTTTCCAATTTATTTTGCTTATCAGTTATTAAGTTGAAGAGCAATAAAGTTCAAAATGTTATTTAATCTTTTAATGATTTTATCCCAAATGTCCTCTCCGTGGACTGTTCCCAAGAAAATTTCATAAAATGTAGTATTAGATTCATTAAGTTCTTTTTTAAATTGACCCTCATAAAATGTGTCTACTCCATGGACATCAGTTTTTAATGCTCTAAAATAAAAATAAATATTGCTACCATCCGTCAGATTAAGTTTAAATTAAGATAAGGAAGTCATCTTGTTTATGATTCATTTGTATTTAATTGTTTAATTATTTTAGTGTTACTGTAGACTTTTTTTGCCTGTGATATCTTTACTTGGATATATCACTTGTCTATTCCGTGGAATTATGTAAGTATACTTTTATTAAACTTATTATTATTTACTATTGCAATCTTCATTTATGGGCTCTACTTTCACACAGAACTCAGTGTGTTTCTACCAGCTAAGCCTTTAGTTCTAAAAATCAAAATTGACATTTTGTCCACTTCGTGAAGATGTTTTGGTAAAGGAGTAGACATGATTGTTTTAGAAGTGGACACATTTTTTAAAATTAAACAATAATTTAATTTAGGATGTTTTTAAAAATATTAAACCTTGCTTTTACTTGTTTCAAAACACTAAAAATTGCAATACTAACCGTAACTGCAAAACTGTAATTACGCATAATCATGAATGTCCACTCCGTGGACACTATCGTTTACTCAGTAGGCACACTAATTATAAAAATGTGTAGACTAAGAAAATTTCTCATGCAGTATTTTAGAAAAGTGGATGGGGGGAAGTAGCACATAGAGTTTTTTTTTTCAAAATTTTTCATTAGATGTTGGTTGTTGCTAAAATTTGCCTTGATTTTCTACCCTTATCGGCAAAGAGCCTTCTATTATGTGAGTACAAATTTAAAGATTTATAATTGATTTGAGTTTATTTTTATCAATTTAACAAAAGGTAGTCTATTCATTTTCCAAACCAACCTTAATTAAAGAGGGATAATAATTTTTATAGTTATCGTATTCACACATAATTTCATTTTACAAAGTACAGGCTCTCGTTAAATAGCTAGTTCTTTATTCGACAGAGAATACGCTCTATTTGTCAAACACCTTCCACAAAGCAGTAAAGAGAACACACAAAGCGTTCCTTTCATTCGACAACAACACTCCCTCGTGTTCGGGATGCCCCTGCGATTCTATGAAAAGTGTACGGAAATGGATCCGTTCACGCTTTTTTGGCCATAATCACGTCATGGAAAAGTATGAGTTTGGCCTTATTTTTAGACGTTAGCTCCGGTCAGTCAACGTTGATAAAAAATTCCCGTTCATTCACTGGTGTTAAAAACTTTTTGATGCAAAATTGTACAACGAGGCCTGCCGCCACCAGTACGTGTATAGATCTATATCGGCTATAGTTTAACCAAAGATAACCATGTAAAGTTATCTATATGTTTAGTAATCACTATCCTGTCATTTTTTAAAAAATAGACTTAACAAATGTTAGAAATTGCCTGAAGTTAGGAAAACTAATATATTTAAGGATTTTTTAATAATAATATGCTACTACTTTTAATAGCTGCTTATTTAAAAAGATAATTGACCTCGCTCTATTGATGATTTACTTTCGCCAACTTTTGAACTTTTCTAAAAGTATGAACATTTTCCAGATCATATGATTTGTGATTTTTTTTATGTTGATTTAAATCAGGATTATTTATTAGGATTTCTTAAAAGTGACAACCCTTTGTTCGTTATTTAGTTTATTCTTAGTATGTTAATTAATTTTAGGAAATTTCAAAAAAATTACTGGTAAGTTTAATTTTTTGATAGGAGGTTTTATCTAAGAAATGGAAAACTGGGGAATACCTTCCTTAAAGTTCATTATGCCACATATACTCCTTTAAATACAAAACAAAAACCACTTTTAATTCAATACTCCACGGCACCATATTCCGGATGTATGGAAATTTTTTTACGGAAACAGATTGGTTCGATCCCCATTACATCCTTGAATGGTAGGTATTTTTAGACATCGGGTAACATCCGCAGTGGACAACTAACGTAGGGAGATGGTTACATTCATACACTCGTGGGCCTATCTAATCAATGAAACTACTCCCAACTAAAACAATTGTAATTGTTGTTAAAGAAAAATGAAGAATAGTGGTGTTAAGTGTTGAACTACAAGTGTTTCCATTTTGATTGACTACTATTCTTTACTATTTCTTACTATATTCTACTATTTCTTAAAAACTAATTAATTATTGGACTTTAACACTAATAATAAATGTTCTATTTTATCGACATCACCCGAAAATACATACAATAATTTACTTAACCACAAGTATTTTACGGATAGACAAAAAAAAATATCAAAAATGGTCTTAGTTGTGCACTTCCTTACTCTGTGAAGTCCCAATATTAACCTCTTCATGCAAGTGGTACACATACGTGGCCCTATGTAGAGTTTACTTTACAACTTCATTTTACAATTTTTTTAATACGAACATTTCTATTAGGAATTAAATGTACAAGCTTTCTTATAATATCGATACTGAAGCAGCCGATTAATTAATTGTGTGAAAAATGACGTAGCAAGAGGGACAAGCAGATTTCGGAGGTCTTGCAAAAAGTTTATTAAGTGGAATTTTTTCATATTTTGAATTTAAAAAAAAACGTTTGAATGGACTATTAATTACAAAAAACTTCAGATCTTGTTTATTTTCCATAGCACACAATAAATGTGTACTTTTAACGCTCAAAACTTCAAATTCCACTATATTAACGTGCTTATCAGCAAATGTTAAGCGTTAATATTTTCAAAATTACTTGCAAAACATACTTTTACATAATTGTTTGCAAAATATGTTAATATAAAGAATGTATGTGTAGGAAGTTTTCTGGAACAAAGACATTCAAACCCCACGAAAGGAAAATATTAGTGGTGCTACTGCCTACAAAATAGTCTGTATCGGTCGTTTTTGATGAACTTGTTTTTCAAGATCCAAGCCTCAATTTGCGCATGTTCATATTCTACGAGAAATTAATGCTGCTTACAAATACCAAGTTCGACATTTTAAAAACTTTCTTTTTGTAACACCATCGTTTGGTTTCGACACAACCGGCCGTCCAGTTTTGACAGAACCCTTCATTCATTTCTGTTGTCATCTTTATTGAAATTCCATTTTGGTGTCAAGAGGGCCGAGAGTGTATTTCAATTTATGTCCAATATATAACGTTGAGGTTGGTTAATAAAAAACGATGTGAACGATAATATGCCTATGTTTGTTGTAGGGTTATACCTTTATCGTATCTAAAAATGTCTTTTTCTTGAAAATACGAAAAAAAATTATGTATAATGATTGAGTGCCTAAAATTTATTTAAGAATATGTTGATTGTAATATAGCTTTAATTCTGAATTGCGTAAACGAAATGATTTAAAATATGAAAGTAGTTATATTAAAAAATATCTAAGCTTCACAATATATCGATGATCCAATAGAATTAACAAGTTAGAAATGCTTAGGGCATGACAATCGCATAAAGTTGTATTTTTTAAAATTACATTTACCTGATATTTTTCCGGAACCAAAAAACACGTTACTCCCCCCTCCCCCCAAAAGTTTACGCCCAAAAAATTTAAATTTAAATATAGCATTATCCGGCTCTATTTGGACAGAGCTGTCATAGTTCCTGCATCGTGCTGCTCTAGCGCGAAGATAATTCAACCTTACCTAACTATCGATGAGCGCGATAAGCTGAATTAAAGCCTAGTTGGAAAGTAAAGTATATCATTCTTATTTAAAACTAGCTTTAAAAACCCGGCGACGGGTGCACCCTTAATAACCCTAATTAGTAGTTTTTTATGTAAACTTTTATTTTATACCAAATGATCCCTCCACTGTGGTCCACTTCATCAAGATATTATAATCTTTTCCCATTCTGATATGAGGTTTTGAATTTTTCCAGGCCCTTTCGGAGTTTGAGGGCTTTCCCATAGGCCCCTATTCAAATTGCCAGAACAGCTATATATGATATAATGGCCTGTTTCTATTTCACAATTAGCGCAAAACGAAACTGCCCAAATGTGGTAAACATTCCACTTTATATTTCTCGTATACACGGTATCTCATAAGGTAAAGGGAAAATTTATTTGAACAAAGACAAAATAAAGTTTGCCAAATATCCCAAAATAGTACATAAGTTATATAAATAAAAATTTACTAACTCTGTACTAGAATTTATTCAAGGGTTGGGGACTAGTCAATTTAGGGTTTCAGTTGAAATGACATCGCACTAGAGTTACACGAATGATATTGGCGACTGTCCTCATATTAAAGAACCACGGTCAAGTGAAGATGTCGATACCTGAGCTTTACCCCCAACAGATTTAATGCGCACCAGTCCACATACAGGGTATTATTTATTGGCAAATTTTGCCTATACTCCTGGCCAACCTAAGTAGGGTAAATAGAAATATGCTATGGAGAAGATCCTTACGCGGATGTAAAGAGTTCCATAAATTATTTGCGAATCCATCCATACAACTCGATAGGGTTGGGGGACCCAGTCGGTAAAGACTTTCGTCTTGCATGCGGTAGGTCCCAGGTTCAGGTCCGGGCATCGCCAAAATAACTGCAGACTTGTGAACGTACAGTCAATATCATCATTTCTTACCATTTGTAAACATCAATTAAATTAAATTCGGAAACGTAATTAAAATCTAGTTGAGGAAAGCGGATCCACCATCAGACCACCATATAAAAAATGAAAAGATTTAAAATTAACAAATAAAATAAAATACTGCTATTCAAATAACGATCCAGAAAATTACACCCACGCGCTCTTTTTTTTCTTTTCTTAATTTTCGTTCACGCTGATCGCGCTAGAATTTCTTTAAATTGAATTAAAAAGTATAAATTCTAATCTTTCAATGCTATTCCTATGGGGAAATCGGCTCACGTTTTGCACCCCTACACCCGTTTGAGTTCGAATAAAAAGTATCCTATAGCCTATTCCTGGTTCTAAGCTACCTTCCCACCAATTTTCAGCCAAATCAGTTAAGCCGTTCTTGAGTTATAAATAGTGTAATTAACACGACTTTCTTTTATATATATATAGACTAACACCCATAGCAGAAAATTAAATTTTAAATTCACCACATTGTTGGAAGTGTTTAATTTCATTGAATTACTATAAAAAGAATCTTATTAACATTACTTCATACTGATGATAAATAGATATTTTTCATTAAACCTTTTTCTATGAAAGAAGAAACTTAATTCTAAATCTGGCAATTTTTTTTATTACAAGGTAAATTATTTAAAATGTAAATTACTGTTAATTAATGGATGAATTCTCATCAATTGAAATAAGTATTATTTTGATCCTACTTTTCTGTTTTTTTAACGATTTAATTTCGATCGAATTAAAAAAAATATTTTACGTCCGTCTGTTTATCTGTACCCCCAAAATATGTTCTAAATTCAGTTATAACCGTCCGATTAAAATTTTTTTTGTTAGTAAGGTATGACATCAGAGCCTAATCTTTTATACTCTCTCTCTATATACGCCTTTCCGGTCGTCTGACTATCTGTCCTTTATAAAACGGTTTGTTATAATTTCAGTTATATAACAGTTTAATTAAAAAAAATTATTATTTTGTTCGAAGGATATAATATCAGAGACCTATGTTTTATACTTTGTGTGCGTCTGTCTCTAGGCTTTCCTGTCCGTCTGTTACTTGTCCTTTGACGGTCTGTTTTAACTTCAGCTCTGCCAGACCGATTTTAATTTTTTTTGTTTTGTTAAAAAGGTAAGAGAGATATGCATGCTTGATACTTTTTTTTGTCTGCCTGTCTATCCTTACTGTAAAATTGTTATTATATTCTAATTAGAACTTCTTGTTTATTAAGAAAAATTGGTTTTTAAGTTCTATCTCAATTTCTGTATTAAAATTAGTGTTTGATATGAAAGAGTTTTTTTTTATTCAATAACATATTAAAATACTACTATCCAAATTATTTTTGAAATTTATGGGTTGATTGTTCTGTTTACAAATAAAGTTATTTTTTTAAATAGTAATTGCATTTGCGAAAGACATTACCATGGCCTATTATAGCTTAGGTGTAAAAGTATTAATTATATTTACAGACAGTTTGTGATAGTTCTATCTTCTATTTCAGAGTTTTGATAAATTGTGTGGAAATGGTTTTAAGTGTCAGTAACTGCTACAAACAAAATTGCAATATTTGATATCCATATTTTTAACTAACTGAATTTCTGATAATTTCATACTAAAACAATTGTAGATATGCTGAAAAAATATGTTTCTCAGAAGCATCACAACTACATTATTGATAGCAAAGTCTGATTCAGCTCTGTATTGAGAAAGATATAGTTATCGATATTATAAAAATAAACTACTTATTCCTCAGAAAAAAAAAGAATACTAGATTGGTGTTATCGCTGGACAAGAAATGAGATCGTCGATTTAGAGTGAAGAAATTTTTAATATTGAGTATGAGATACGTGAGAAAAAAGATAAGAGAAGATGAAGTGTGATAGGATAAATAGTTTCTAATCGATTCATCAAAAATAACTTAAAATTTTCTTTTAAAAGTCATTCATCAATGACTAATGTTTTAAACATGTATTGAACACTACTTATTTAGTTAATAAAATAGTTAATAAAATAAATTTCTTAGTATTTAATGAGTTTATGACACATTAATTTAAAATAAAATTTCAACCGTGCAAAGTTTCAATAAAAAATATAATGAAGCATTATTATTTTTTTATTTCAATAAAAATTTTATTAAGTTTACCAAATAAATTTTTAAGCTTTTCATATTTTTACCGTTATATCGGAGTATAAAGATATTTCATAAATTAATACCGTATAATCATATTGATTTTTAATATGCACATAACTAAATTATAAATTATCTAGAAAACAACATGTAAATGTAGTAAAATAAAGTTTATAGTCACTTTTCTAAGCTCGGTGCGATATAATATTAGGTTACTTAATATTTTTACTCACCAGCTAAAGCCTCTGTCTCTATGCATAGCAACTGAAAAACCGAACATTGAACCATTTGGTCCTTGATGCACTACGGCAGTTCTTGTATCAATATTAAAAGATGAAATTTCATCACATAATTCCACCAACACAATTATAAGTATCCATAACGTCCTAAAGACGATGTTCGGTAATTCTGAACCACTGCTATTCAACACAGATGTCAAAGTCTTCTTTCTCTCTCTATAAGTCATCTTGGTAAAATAAAATATAATTAATTAAGTTTTCTCAAATTGATCGTTTGATTTTCCGTCGAAAAAGCATAGCTCCATCAAAATGTTCAGCTTCACACCATATATATATTTTAAATCTTGAAATAATACAAATTCAGCGGAAAATGGAAACTGTCATGGTAAGAAACCCTACATTTTAGATATCGTCAAAGATATTAAAATGAATAACATTTAACTATTCGAATAATCTTAATGTTCTGATATTATATTAAACGAAGTAGAATTTGATGTTGTCTTGGGATCATCAATTTCAACTTTGAAATAAAAACTATTGAAATAAAATATTAAAAAATATTTGTATCATCAAATAACTCGAAAAACCTAAATTTTCTCTTTCTGTCAATGAATTTCAGAACGTCAACAAAAATCACGTGTGAGCGCCGGGAAAATATTTTTAAGAAGTCGCGCATCTGTGCTCGAGCAGGGATGCTCTGAAGGGTTACCGCATGCAACAAGTTGCACCCGGCAAAGAAAAGTCGCCAATTCCGAAAAATTATCTGCTATCGTAATTGAAGATGACAAGCATGGGAGATCTTGGCAGATAAAAGCCAGTTGGAGTTCAAGAAGAATGAGACTATTTAGAAGATGCTGTGTGTGTGTGTGTGTGAAAAGTGAAAGGAAACTAAGTGATATGATTGAATTCTAGCTTTGTAATGGGATGAATAGGAATAAAAAAATGTATTTAGATTTTATAGTTACAATTTTTAAATAAAGAAACTGTTTTACTTAACCGGTAATAAAAAAACCTTTTTAAACTTAAGAGGATACGGTACCCAAAGCATTGTTTCCAGAAATAATAACATAAGCTTGTAAATTATAGTGGTTTTAATGTTCACTCTAAATAAACATTTTCTAGCAATAAAAACAAATATTTACAAGGAGTTTTCATTTATTTAAAAAAAGTCAAAATTTTGAACTTTTTCCTCTTTCAATTTTGAGAATAACTCCACCAAACTTTTATAGTTTGTTTTTAGTACTATTTGTTCAAGAACTTTGCATGGATTTTAAAATGTGAGCTACAGTTAAAAAGTAACATGCACTTATACTGAAAATCACAAAAAATTACAAATGATTGAATTCAACATTAAAAAAACAACTATACATAGAAGAACTTATTCCATGCACAATTTTTTGCACCATATATATAAGAACACAGGTTAAAAATTTTAAAATTCTAACTTAAATAGCAAAAAAAGCCTTAGGGGTTTATTAAACACAAGAATTGAAAAACCCGAAACAGAGAAAAAAAGGTTGAAAGCAGACGAAATACGCATTCAAACTAATAGGAATGACTCCAGAAAATATTTAATAACTTTTTTTCTACAGAAGATGTCATTATGAAACTTTCAGTAAATGTTCAGAAAAATATTGTGAATAATAAGAAGTAAAAACTGAAAAATCGATATTTTGACCAATTTTTGGGTACCGTATCCCCTTAAAGGCTGAAAAAAAACTAAAGGCTGAGTTTTCTGAAAACCAGTTGTGGCCCTATTAATTGCTAAACAAGAGGTGGGTGTGGGGGGATGGTTGTCTTATCTTTCCCTTCAAGGGGGGGGGGGGGGCAAAGTATCTAAAGTATAATGTTAAATAATTTATCTCAAGAGGTAGGTTTAAGTTTTCATAAGTTAACTGTTAATCTTACAGATTAAATGATTAACAGTTAAATTATGAAAAAGGTCAAGTACATACAAGTACATTATACCCCCCCCCCTGCTGGCGCCACAATTACCGGAAAATAACCAAAAAATTTCGAACTTCCGGCATTAAATGCGGTAAATTCCAGTTGGAATACTGTTTTGTCCCGTTAAATATGCATTCGTTTTAAAAATGAAAAATGGTTTTGCGTTAGGCGCCATTCAAATTTGACATCTTTAAGTTGAAGCGTGATACCAACTCGGGCACCAAATCTATCGACGAATTGGAAGACAAAAGAAGTAATATTTTTGAAGTTTGACGCGTAACCAAATTGACTTCGCCTTGAGAACAATATTTGTAGAAAAGGCATAAAACTACAATTGGGTATTGGAAAACGGTTCACGACCGTAAAATAAATGAAACGGTTTTAAAACATAGAAAATATGAGAAATGTTCGCAAAAGGTTTTTTTTTTTGCTGTGTATATCATAACATTGTTTGCAGACACTAAATAAATATCGAACTTTCCCCACTTTATATGAAGAGCTTTTTTGTTGAAGAATTTTATAAAATGAACTCATTGTAAAACGTTTCTTAAACACTTGTGTAGAGTTTACTTTTTCAAAACATACAATTTGCTATTAAAATAGATCTAAGCTATTATCAAAATACGATTATGATTAACGATATCCTTAATGGAAGCGAAAAAGTTTTGCAAAGTTTACTATAAATATTGAACATTTAAAAAATGTATTCATTAGGTAGATACTTCATTGTGGGCCATTTTTCCAAATATTGGTACAATCATTTAGGCTAAATTAAGTAGATCGGTCACTTTTCCACAGATGAAGTGCATACAAACACAAAACTTTAAAAAAAATGCATTTTGCTAATGCTTCATTTTTTGCGTACTGTGCATACTGTTCATATTGAACATAATATATAATTTATTAAAAGTTCGAATATCGTCAACACTTACTGGCTGTTAGAAATAATGGTTGTGTAACAAAAATTTATTAATTTTTTTTAAATATAATTAGAAAACGTTAGTTTGTAGAATAAATTTTACCTGATTTATTATAATCTATCTGTTTCCAAATTCAATCTCAATAACAATTAAATATCCCACAATTTTATTCTCCCAACTTATACCCTTTGTACAAACGTTTACGTTGTTAATGAGTTCTTGCCATGGTGATCTGTCGCCAAATGTGGCAACCCTCCTTCCCCTTGTGCAAAAAGTCCTGACCCGAGTCCGACTGTGCGGCGCGATCAACGCCATCCCACTCCCGGGTATCACTTTTCACTTCATCCCTCCCGAAGAGGTCGCAACCCTACACCCCCCTACGACTTGTTTATTATTCTTATTTTCATGATTTTTTGGTTGTGTCTGTCGGTGTTTTATGCTGATTTCTTTAAAGGCGTCTTGAATGAATCTTTTGAGAGGAAGTTATGGTTGAAAACAAGGATTAAGGGGATAAGATGACGAAAATAGAATTTTCTATCATTTATAGGAGTCAGTAAAAAAATAACAATTACATTTTTAAGACATGGGTTACAAATGACATTGCTTATTTTAAATGATTTCAGCACCAAAATTCTTTTCGAGCAGTAGAGTAAAAATAGGGATTCCTATCCATTCTCTTGTAATTTTTTGACTTCACGGTTTAAGGAATTGAGCGACTGGATTGATTTTGCTTTAATTTTTCTTAGAATACTTTTAAAATACAGATAAAAATTGACAAATTTTTTGGTTTAGGTTGTTGACGTTTAAATTTGGTAGTGATATGTTGGTTCAACACCAAAAACGGATTCACTGAGAAAGACGACGATTCCGACTTGAGTAAGATGACGACCACTACTTGTTATTTGGATTCACTATATTTAAGTGTTTCGGGATAAATCTAATATAATTATAAGTTGCAGCATGAAAAGGTGAACGGAGTGTCTCTCTAAATTTCAGGATTTTTAGACTTTAAATAAGAAATTGAGGCTTAATCCTTCTATTTATAAACCCAAATTCTCCTACATATGTTGCTGAAGACTAGCAGCTTCTTTTCCTGGTTCCATTTTTTTTACACTGGAACCACAATGTTTCCTTATGAGTCAGCAGAACATTTTACAGCAACTTTTAAAGATCTTATTTTGTCAGCAAATTTACCTCTTTAGTCGGCCATATCCGAAACTATTAATTCACAGTCATTAGCTTTCACAACAATTATTTTGTAGATGCCAAAATTTTTGTCGGCTGTTCTATACTTCCTATGACCATATGAGGGTGAATCTAGAAAAAAAATTACGACTGATGGCTGACAATATTGGTGTGTTTTTCTCGATATTGTAATTATCATATTATATCCATTGATCAATAAGAATGGCCGGGGGCCATTTGAGCCTCCGAATACCTGCCTACCAAAACGACAGCATCTACAAAACAAAGGAAAAAGCAATTGGATTTCTATGGATTTTTCAAATGAATTTTTCTTTCTTTTTAAAGACTGTTTTAGCTTCCACACTACGTTTGTAACGTAAAAAGTGGAAGGTATTACAATCGCTCAGTCCGTCCGTCCGTCTGTCTGTCCGTCTGTCACCCACTTTCACAGAACGGACCGCAAGTCGCACAAACAAGTGAGATACGTCGTTTTGAAGCAAAAAATCAGGCTAGGTTATACCCCAAATTTCATTAAAAAGTTTAAATTAGAAGTAAATTTAAAATTTAAATAACTAAAAAATTAATCTGCATTGAAATAACATGCAAATTCCAATTTCATTCAATATTTTCACTGTTGCCATTTCGTCAACGTACGAGAAACTTTATTTAAAATAAAAAATAAAACTCTTGAAAGATATTTATTTGTGATATAATTCAGTTTGGATTGATGTCATATCACAATAGAGTTCTTTTGATGGTTCATTATATACTATGTCAGACGGACAGACGCGACAAAAATATATTTATTAAAAAAAATTGCATAATTATTCTTCGAATTTCAAACAAATTTAGCAAACGATAATGAGTAAATATTAATTTGCGAAAGAAGATTAATAAAAATAGTTAATTTCGGCGTTTAAAAGTTTGAATTAGAAATAAATTATTAGCTATTAAGTCCCAGTTTGGCGAATTTCTTTCTGAGGTGTATAAATAGTTCGTTTTTTTTGTTGAGCACAAATATTGTGTGAAAGCGGTTTAAGTGACAGATTCTGTATCAAACCTACTTGTTTATCTATATCTTTGTTATCTTACTGATATCTTTTCGTCATCTTAGCAACTACTTAGGGTAAGGTAACAAAAACTGCTAAACTAAAAAAATAATCTACATTTAAATAACAAGAAAATTCCCTTTTTATTCAATATTTCCACTGTTTTCACTTACTAAAATGCACGAGAAACTTTATTCAAAATTAAAATAAAACTTTTTTGAAGGATTATTTATTTATATAGAGTTCATTTGATGGTTTATTATATGTGTATTAAAAAAGATGCATCAGAGAACTTTTTTTGCATAAATAATCTGGTCAATTTTTTATTTACTTTTTAGCGCTTATTGTACATGTATTCAGTGCTTATCGTATTGTATGTCTATTATTGTTTAATGTATTATTGTGTTAAGTCGTCAAAATACAAGTCATAGATTATTTGTTCGAAAACTGTAAAAACTTCATCTAAAAATAGAAAGAATATGTTTCGCTAGCATATGTTTAGAATACGAAAGTTATATGTTTCGCTTCTATATTTTGAGCACCAATTTTACTAAATATTTATTCTTTAAACTGCAAATTATTTTAGCAAACGATAAAAAATATTAAGTGAATTTGCGAAAGAAATGAATTAGAATGGGCAATTATTTCAACTGGAAGTTCAACTAGAAGCTTAAGAGAAAGTCATTTTTTTTGCATAAAAATCGGTTATTTCTAATTTTCAAAATAATATAACGTTAAAAAGGATGTGATGATAAGTTTCGCTTTCATTTGTAAAGCAAAAAAATAAATAATAAATAATAAAAAATAACAACATTTTTTTTTCAAAGTTTAAGAACATTTTAACAATAATGACCGCTAATGAAATTTGCGAAAGAAAATTAATGAAAAGGGTTAATTTGTCATTAATTTGGTTAATTTTTCATCAGACACCAATCTTTAATAATCTTTTTCCGTCTGGCTGTAAGCTTTCGGTCCGTCTGACAATCTTTCCTACGAAGGAATGTTTTACCTTGAGTTCTAATAGAAAAATTCTTAAAAAGTATCTTTTTTTTTTTTTACCTTGTTATCGTACTGTCTATTCGTACTTTAGAACTTCAGTAGAATCAGAAAAATAGTCTAGTCGAGTTCTTTCACAACTTCTTGTTAATCATTAAAAACAAATGAAATGTTCAGTCAAATCAAAACTAATTTATTTTCATTATGTAATATTATTCATAAAGTAGAACAAATATTTGTCGAAATTACTCTTCTAAAGTTAGTTTTTAACTTAAAACAGAGATGGCAGCACCACTTTGTTACACAAGAAAGGAGCAATTCCACTATAAGCACCAATCCATGCAAAAAACAGTTTTTTTTTGTTTTCGTTGAATTAACGTCGCACTAGAAGTACAGGAGCAACTCATAATGATTATGAATTAGTATTAGTATTTTAAATTTTATATTCAAGAATTTTTGCAGGTTAAATATAGTTTTCAAAGCAAATCTAACAATAAATGATGTATTTTGAAAAGCAACCTTTATCGAGTATGAAATTTTTAAAAAAAAGTGTTTATTTACAATTTTTATTTAGTTCATTCTTCGTTGATCACTGATAGTTCATATTTTAGATAATAAAATTTTGAATAGTTGAAATTTTGAACTTTTGAATAGAATTTAGAATTATCTATGGAGTATTGTCATTTGTAGTTATAGGGGTATGGTTATTATAACACATTGTAATGTATGCTGATATATGATTTGTATATTGTGTACTTTGTATGGTGCAACCATTAATTGAATCAGGTTTGGTAATTATACCTAAATTTGGAACCATCTTTGCATGCCCTCTTTGTTTTATAAATGCTAATTTTGACTTGTTCCCAACCCCGTTCCCAGCCGCCAAATATTAAAAGCTGGTCAACGCTATCATTGGTGATTATAAGCCCAGCAGTGAAATCCTTATAAGGTATAAGCAATGCACAAATATGAATGAAAAACCACAAAACTCTAGGATACCACTTTTATGTAACTTTATTTTGTTGCATTTGTTTATAAACAAGCCATGGTTTAACAGACCGTAGAAGACAATGATCGTGTCTGGAACCATATTCCGGTTAAAAGAATACTAGAATTCTTAAAAATTGTGGATCTCATTTGGGACGCATAAAATATTTGGTACATTAATAATAAAAAGCACATATTACGTTAATCCGTCATTTAGAGGACAGTCACCAAGCTTCCAATCTCGAAAAGAAACGAAACCGCGCTTTCTTCTCACAAAATAAAAATATTTATTTGCAATTCTGTTTGTCAACGATCTGTGCAATTTACATCTTTGAGAAGCTTGCATTATTGCCGGCTGCTTTATGGAATATATTTATATTTAAGTCATTTTTGGAAACAAGTTAAATAAACATTTTGATTTTAACATTGTATTTGTTCCATGTTAACCAAATCAATCCTCCATTATCCCAATCGCAATAGTTTGGACCTAATTCTTACTTGAAATGCCAGTAAAAATTTATCCAAAAAATGCCCTTTTATTTGAATTTTCTTTGTAACATCTACGTAGAACTTTTGCCTTAGGTAACTCTTAAAACTTTTATATAGATATGTAAGCATTTGAAATATCGTTACTTGGGGTACTTGAAGAACAACAACTGTGTATATAAGTTTTTCAAACATACATGACATAAAAAAAACTCATTATCAACTAAATTTCTTAAAATACAAATCTAGTGACAAAATACAAATCTAGTTTCAGTCAAAATACAAATCTAGTTTCAGTCAAAATACAAATCTAGTGACGCAGTTGTGATTCAAATAATTACTTAATTCGAAATCAATGCCCATCGATGCAAAGAACAGTGATTTCTGGGGCACAATGTAAAAACATGCAACACTGGACAGCGCATCTTGCAGCAAACTTGCTCTTCATTACTTATGTGCGTGTCCCCTCTACATTGCGTGTTAAAATCTCAATCTGATAGCACACTTACAATTAGTGTCAGGAGCGATACCGCTTTACACGACATGTAAAGAAAGTCACGATAGGTCAAAGGCATCTGATTTGATTGGTATTGTGTGTTACAAGAGGCAGTGTCCGGGACACGGAATAATAACAATTTATTTTATACTGTAGTGGTTGTTGCGGAGAAGCGATTTGTGTTACCTGTTTCAAACATGATTTGTGATTTAAATCTGTAACAATTAAATATATGCACTTGTTCCCATATTATTTCATTTTAAAAAGGCATTGTTGTTTTTGGAACTACTTGTACACAGCGTTTATAGGAATATCCCTTTTTCATATGTTTACGAGAGTTTCTCGACAGAAATCAAATTTCCTTATGAATTCAAATCGTCTATTAGAATTTTTAGGGAGAAATTGAAAAATCTCACATTTCAGCATTATTTTTTAAATTGTAAAATTCAAGTTTTGAAAATAATAACGTCACGAATAAAAGCCCAGTTATGATATATGAAAATATAGTAAGTTTATTCTAAAATAAAGTTTAGTTACTAACTAGGAAATAAAAAAAACGGAGAGTCTCACGACTGCCTTATACTGTGCATACAAATAAAATTATAATTTGTTAACTTAGTAAACGAAAAATTTTTAGTATATAATACAAGAGGCTTAAAAATTCCAACCTTGAGGTAACTTACAAATTATAAAAATAATGCTAATAATAATAATAAATACCAATCAAACACCGCTAACATTACTTTGTTAGACTTTATTTGTATATAAGAAATATACTATATAAATAAATAATACACAAAAATGCATTATACATCACTGATAAAAGATAAAAGAAGTAAATGATGACCGCAAACTGAAATTACGGAATTATGTCACGTTGTAATCACAGAATACAAATATTTAGATGTTACCTGTCATTTCTCTTCTAATACATAAATAAAAAATACATAATTAAATGACTATAAAATTTGTGCGGTTGAAAATGACACTTATTGGAATAAAAATTACTTGACAAAACTATGACAAATATTTAAAAAAAAATTAAATTGACTATTTTTATAATAGTATCTTGCTCACGACCGTTTTTAAGTAACTTTCTTTGGGACAGATAGAGATGATCCTTGTTTGGGGGTGGACAGATGAGATAATCCTTGAGGTGCTACTTGATGATGATTCGCATAATCAGTTTCAGTTCCTGGCTGTGCGTGCATGGAAGCGTAGTCCCAGTTGTTGTCGACGTAGTGGCAGAAAAACTTCTTGCACTGTCCTGTATTGTGCCTGCCGTGCTGTGCAGCTGATTTTAGCCGCTTCTTGAAGGGTTGGGGGATGAAATCATTGTTCAGCAAGTGGCCCAGGAGACTAGTGAAAAATATATGGGTTCATATTTAGATTTTAAACTGGGATTTAATGCAATGCAAATTAAAATGATGTAAGAAAACTTATTTCAAACAACATTTAGATCGAATACATAATGAATACAGATTCTTTTAACTAGACTGAAAAATAATAAGACACGATAATATCCTTCTGAGGGATACAAACGTATAAACCCATCACTTGACTGTCAAATTTTCCAGCATTCCCTGAAATTGTATTTTTTTACATTTCTTAATTTACTAAATTTTAATATATAAATTTTGGGTTACTAGTTTATAATCGTATACGCCGAAATTTTAAAAAAAATTAAAGAAATACTTAAATTTAATAAGAAAATTAATTAAGTAAACTTAAATTTTGATCTCATTCAGTAAAAACAAGTTTACACTTCAGCAAATTTACGTATCCCTCAAGGGTTATACAAAGTTGTGAAACGTTGAAAACATAAAACTAAAACTTTTAGATTAGTGTCATTAAGTGGAAATAGTAATATAAAAATATCTATTCAAAAATTGGAACTTAAGAGTTATGGTATGTCATCCTAGATATTATTTATTCATACAAATTCAGATAATTTTAATTAATAGTATATGTTATGCAATTATAATACAATGAATGTGTTTATTGTACTATGAACTATATTGTGAATTATCTTTTGCGTCAGTACACAAATGTCTGGGATCATTTAAAATGCTTACTAGTGATTTTCAAAAAATAGTTTTATGTCCTGACTTATTATTTCATTTTGTCACTTTCTGTAATTAAAGATTCCACCATAGTCAGGCCTGCTTTACTTTTAATAACTAATTTATGTCTTTGCCTTTTAGCGTTTAAAAGTTTACACATTGATGCAACTGTAAACTAGTTTTAATTCCGCATAAGAATATATTACACACACACATTTAATCTTTAAAACATTAGTTTGTACAAAATATTTTTATAGTTATATTTAATTTAATAATTTTTAACTAAATTTTTAAGCTAAAGGCAATTTTAATAATGGAATAATTAAAAAAAAACAAGAAAGTTTAATATTTATAAGTTTTAAATTAAAAGTTTAGATTGCAAAAATCATGTAATATTAAATTTAATCAAAGTAAATAATAAGAAATTATTTGTTTTGTAACATACTAACACTCCCTAGATAGATGCATGTACACTCTTAAAACAAAATAGTGAAATCCACTCCTATAGGGGAAAGTGCATTTTCGTCACCAGAAAGGAGTGGAAATTAACTCAGACTGAGTTAAAACCGCTCGTTTTAAAAGTGTATAGGACGTAGATTGTCTTCTTTTATTTCTTTTACCCACTCCGCAAAAAGAGTGAAATCCACTGCTTTAGGGGAAGTGCATTTTCGGCACGGAAAGGAGTGGAAATTAACTCAAACTGAGTTAAAACCGCTCGTTTGTTTTAAGAGTGTATCTCCCTTTGAACACTCCAGAAACCCGTTTTTCATCCAAAAAGAAGCCTACTTACATGGAAGTGACCGTCCTCTCGAGTTCCGGAGCTTGTTCGTTGGCGGGGTCTCCGAACTCGCAGGACAACCTCTCCAGGCAGTGGTCGTCAGTGCCCAGCAGTCCGTTGCACTGCAGGTAGTTGACCATCACTCTCGCTTGCTGCTGCTCGTCGTAGTCCACCTAGGGGGAGATGCATTTGCAATCAGGAAGTTGGACAGCAAATTTGAAAATGCTATTTGAGTTGAATAGTGAGTGGCTTACGGGGTGTTTTAATTAAACGTTTTATATTTTTTTATTGGTTAGGTGCATCCAATGGATTTTGTCATTGAATAATAAGAAAATATCAGAGAAACACACAAGGCTTACAGGTGTATGCAAAGAAATACCTAAGCATTAGCATTAAAAATACAGAAAAAAATCCATGTGGCCGAGTACGATCATATATACATAAAACCTAGTTCATAAAATTAAATTATAACAAAAATTACTCTCAAAGAAACATCAATTACTGATAAAATGTGTCGTCTGATTATTTGAAATAGTTTGATCGTCGTTTGATTATTTGAATTATTGGAATTTAATAAAAGGTAAAAAATACGATGATACGATACTGATACGATGATGTGCAAAAAATCCTTACACTATCAAACATTTTGGTGCAAGATTCCACTGGAAATCCTGGAATTTTTTTTAAAAAAATAGCAACAGAAATGTCGTAAATTATAAACCTAATTTATTGCACAAAAATAATCTAAGTATATAACATTTTTTTGTCATGAGTCACACACACACAATCAACGGTATAATCGCACCAAATTGGTGAAATACTTAAAGTAAATCTGCTTTCGCTGCTGATAACCAAAATTTAGGCAAAAATTCTATTTACACTGTAAAAAAAAATTGTGTAAGTTTACAGCACAGATGATGGTAAACGTGCCGCCATCACCCTATGATGTGAATTTACATATGATGTAAAATTTATGGTGCTGCAAATTTTACACAAAAATAATATCAATTTACATACGACGTGCGCTAACGCCGCCGTTGAGACTTTGGTCTCCATAGATTTAACGAGCACGTCTGTCACAGTGTACTCTGTCAACTCCGTGATTAAATGGATTTGTTCCCCAACACAAATATGATTTATAGGAAGACGGGCAGTAGGTGGAATTCGATTTCTCGCTCCCCAGGGAATATTCAATCTCAAGCAGGCGGGCGCCTTAAATCACTAGGCCACGGAGGGGCTCGTCGTGGTGTGGATTTGGATAAACAAATTGAATGTTGCAATTATGAAGATCAGAAATTCATCAAACGCCATAAATGTTTGCTTCGCTAGCAGTGGTTGGATGACACCTATCTTCAAGTAACCCCTACGTCCCGAAAACATCCTTTTGCTGTTAATTAACATATATAAACGCTAGGATGTGAAAAAAATAACCGCAAAAGGTGACGTTATTTTACAGAAATGCCGTACAGTGCCATTAAACTGAGTACAATTACACATTACATAATCCCATTCAATACATCGTGCCATGCAATCCTACCCACCTGGTGCAGGTAATCCGACACCACCCGCAGCTCCTTCATCCTGGCCTCCTTGGCGGCCTCCCTCTTCCTCCTTCGCCCCCCTTGCTGCATCTGCTGGATGCCGAAGGTGGTCATCTGTGTGACGGGCACCACCACGGGGAACGAGAAGAGGATGCTGAGCAGGGGGGCCAGCAGCAGGGGCAGCCCCGCGGCCAGGAGACGGGCCGCCCTCCTGCGCCCGCTGTTGGGGCGAGGACGGTATCCGTAGAAGTACTGGCCACGGTACTCCCACGATTCGGGGCGCACCACGCGGCCCCTACTGTTGGCTGCGAAAAGAGAGAGGTACAGTCCACACTTCTACCTTGCCTGCTCAACTTACAAGGCCAGAAAAGCTTTCCCAAAACACTCGCGGGGACGGAAAGTTTGACATCACTGGTTCCGAGTGTCGTTTTCCGAAGAAGAAGCGACCTTAACTCGACAGCTCTTCGGAATCATTCGCTCCCTGCCGACTATATTTTTAGTGTTACGAGTGGTTCCGAGTGACGTCAGGCTTTCAGTCCATGCACTTGTTTGAGAAAGCTCCTCTGGCCTTGTAGGTTGAGTAGGTCGTGCCTGGGCAGGTAAACTGCAGTAACCACACCAATGAATCGGACCATTTTTGCACTGAAATTATCAGTCCTTCAGTGTTCTTTCTTATAGGTTAGAGTTATATTGAGTGTTTGCAATAATCGTCCGCAGCACATTAGTTGAGATAAAGCAGTTTATCTACCCACGACAGACTTGCTGGGGTAGGTCTCTTTTTTTACGCATAGCGTTAGTTAATATCGACTTTTCCATAATGTATAAGGTCACGAGAACCAGTATATTTTAGACAGGGTGCCAAAAGCCTAAAAATAGGCGAATGTGGGCCCAAGTACTGGTTGCAAAGTTTTGATTGTTTCTGATAGATTAGATTACGTAGATTTCAGATCCGTTTGATGCTAAGTTGTAAATGTTGATTATTTTATTTAAAAATCAAGATGCCTTGTAATATGGTAACCGTCATTAAAGTAACCGTTCAAGAACACCATAAAAATGTCATGGTCATAATTAAGGTCGTGGTTAATATATTATACATTATTTTAATAAAATTGGAAACGACAAGTATGAATATAGTGCTATACTTTTAACTAAAATGTGTTTTGGAGTAAAAATCCAAGATGGAAGCCATTTTAAGCGGTTATAACAAAGTATGCTTTAAAATGTGAGAATACGATTAGATTTTATACTCATTTTCAATATTTTCGAGTCAAGAAACACAAATATACCTGTTACTTTTTAATTTAAATCATTTTTTGAAAAAAATAAAGGTTGCGGACAGTCAGGAACAAGTGACAAAATTTTTATATTGATGTAAAAATACATTGTTATTTTTGAACTTAAAAATTTTATAAGAAAATATTTAAGGTGGCGGCTTCCTATGTCGCCATAACAGTTTGCCTTTAAAGGCAATATAGTCATGTAATGCATCATTTGCAATAATTTAGAGTCAAGAAACATACATTTTACATTTCTTTTTAATTTAAATTACTTAAAAACATACCCAAGATGGTGGCTATCATTGAAGCAGTTTTAAGGATAATGACCTGAATGACGTAATAGTACAAGTAAAATGCGTTACATGGATTTTATTATTTTTTAATCGAGGTATCAATGAACTCGTTTCTTTTCAGTTTTTAGCTTAAAATATGGTAAAAAACATCAGATAATAAGATAAAAAATTAACGTTAGAAATTTACTTGAAAAAAATAGCAATTCCAACTTATAACATTTGTGTATATCAATCTTAACACTTTTTTTTCTCTTTAAAATGTAATTTGTCATTGAAAAAAATTGTAAAATTTTGTGCAGATTAAACAATATTGCACATAATGTATTGCAATAAAATTACAAGAAAATTAATAAAACTATTAAATATTCAAAATATAAAATATATAAAGCATGTTTTCTACAACCAATATAACATAAAAACCGGACTTCGAAACAAAGAAATTTCTGCCATTATCAGATGTCTTATTTAAGAAAGTTTCGATTTGATATTTGTGGTCTGTGGCATGAAAATCTATATTTCTTTAGACATAATTGGTAATGGAACATAAAATAATAATCATATAGGAGAACGAGATAAACATTTTAGAAAATATAATTTGCTTTTCTCATGCCATGACTACCACTCTTTACGCAGGTGGCGTGTCCAGATGCACACATCACAGGCTTACAATAGCAAATAAAAAGCAAATCCCCTATTCCGATCATTAACATAAGTTACTAGCGAATGTTTATTTTCAAATATCCGTTTTTTAAAAATATGATTGCCAATAATGATCTGTTATTACTTCCTCATTAACTTTTTGAATGTTGCATTGTTTGTTTTAAACAAACAGGAATGGACGTTTTTTCTTAATTTTAGTCAATTTTTTGAAAAACAAAACATTTTCAAGAAAGTTTTGCATCGTTAATAATAGATATAATTGTTAGGCTTATATTGATATTTTTAAACAAGTTAACTATATTTTTAGTGTTTAATTTATATAACATTATTTCCTTTAACTTTAACCCTTTAGAAGTAACTCCTCCCATTTCCTTCAAATACTCATAACTCTCTGCTAAATTAATAATTTTCTGTAAAAAAAAGAAAGACCAGGTTTCAAACGAAGCAAAATACGATCAGATTTCGAGAAGTACAGTTACTTTTCTGGATGTGTAAGACTATCAGTCTTTTTTCTATAGAAGAAAAGGCTTGTTGAAATAACTATTAAGATACTGATGCATATTCAGTTTTTAAATTATAAATATAAATTACTTACATGGTCTGTGATGTCGAACAGTGTACATTGCTATCGGAAAAAAGAAACCATTTTTGGGCTGAACTCTTCTTTTCATTCTGATCTGAGATACATTTTTGTATTCGACACCGAAGTCTTCGTTGTATTTTCCCTCTTGGCATTGAGCAATGTAACTCAAGAAACATAGCAGCACTATAAAAACCAATATCGCGATATTTGTAGCAGAGCTGAAAGTTATAAACAGTTGTTTTTATTAGTAAGAATCCTTGAAATGAATAATTAATTTTAAATACAGTTTATTAAGTAGTTGTGCGTTCATAAATAATGTTCTTTTACAATAAAACAACTTGATTAGAAAAATATTTTTAGAATAAATAATATAGTTTATAATAATATCTTTAAGAATAAAATATAATGTTTGAAATATTGTATCTTATCTTTTAAATAATGTATCTGAATTAAATATATTTTTGTACTGTTTATATTTAGTTATTTTTTATAATTGCGTGAAAAAAACGACTTTTACACTATAATATTAATATCAGATGGGTGCAAAAAGTTAGACTTTTTTTCACTCTTTTCATAAGATGCCAACATTTCAAGTAAAACTTTCATTTCATAATATTCATGTTAATAGTAACATTGGAACCACTGTTGTTGTATTTCTAACCCTTTTTTAAGTTAAAAACTTTTAAATTGTTTTTGAAAATCCGAATCAAAATCAATGTTCAAATGTATGACTTCAAACTAAAAATTAGTTAGAATTTTGTAGTTCCAGAGATTTATCGATATGCTTTACGTAAAAACATTATGCACGTGAATTATTTTTGAAGTAATCATATTTGATTTTTTCACGTAATTATAAAAAAATAGTGTATGCAACGCATGTGAAAAGTAAACTTTTTAAAACACGCGTCATTATTTCACTCGCTCGTTCCTTGCTCGTGAAATAAAGTGTAATAGTTTTAAAAAGTATTACTTTTCACACTTGTTGCACATATTTATGCAACAAGTGTGAAAAGTAACACTTTTTAAAGCTAGTGGATTTTATTTCACGAGCGAGGTACGAGCGAGTGAAATAATGACACGTGTTTTAAAAAGTTTACTTTTCACACGTGTTTCATACACTAGTTTTTATAATTCCGTGAAAAAAAACATATATCATTGGTTCAAAAATAATTCACGTGCTAATTTTTTACATAAAGAAGATCGGCATCGATAAATCTCTGGAACTACAAAAGGCAAACTTATTTTTTAGTTGAAAGTCAAACATTTGAACATGGATACTCATTCAAAAATAAAAATAATAATAACATTCACGCGCATAATATTTATAAATAAAGCAGATCAATAAATTTCTAGATTTTATGAATATGATGAAATAGAAATTTTACTTGAAATATTGGCATCTTATGAAAAGAGTGAAAAAAAGTACTTTTTTTCACTGCTATTGGGTGAAAAAAAGTACTTTTTTATCAATGTTTCTAAAAAGTATAACTTTTCGCACGCATCTGATATTAAAATTATAGTGTAAAAATCGGATTTTTTTCACGCAATTATAAAAAATATATTTTGAAATTAGGAATTGTTGTACTATTATTATAAATATGTTACAGAATAAAATATATTGTTTACAATAATATTTTTAAAATAAAAATTGTATATTGTTTACAATAATATTTTTAAAATAAAAATTGTATATTGTTTACAATAATATTTTTAAAATAAAAATTGTATATTGTTTACAATAATATTTTTAAAATAAAAATTGTATATTGTTTACAATAATATTTTTAAAATAAAAATTGTATATTGTTTACAATAATATTTTTAAAATAAAAATTGTATATTGTTTACAATAATATTTTTAAAATAAAAATTGCATATTGTTTCGAGTATACATTTTAGAGTAAATTATATTACTACAATAACGTTTTTTGAAATAAAATTGTTGCTTAGAATAATATATATTTTTTTTGTTAAAAAGCAACTTGCATGCTTACTTGCTTAAAAATTTAATGGCTGTGTGTGTGATACTATATGCACGGCATTTCGGGAACAGAAGTTACTAAAAATAGCTGCTATAGGATTTAACTAGTTACAAGGTCTATGACAAGATTCTAAAGCTGACCATGGGAGACTATAACTTTTTAAGCAGTAATTATTCACTTATATATCTCACCCAAGAATATGCAAATCTAACATTAAGGTACGTTCTATGAAAGTGACAATAGTCGTAGGGACTAGTAGTGTGTGTATAAGGAACCTCCAAGACGATCTTACACAACGACTTCGGTTTCTCATAAAGTGGCAGTTCATTCGAACAAAAGTAAACCACCGTCTTATGTAGCCCCAAAATTATTCTCATACATAAGATACACTTATTTATTCTTTTATATAAATTAATATAACATAATTAAAACTATATAAATAAAATAATAAAACTCGCCTTTTATGTTCCATATTCCATTTCATATTCCCAGGACGAGGTATCCATACTCAGGGTCTTCGTACTAACATCCGTTCGACTACTCCCTGCAATGGCACATTTCTTCAAAAATGACCTTTATTCCTAAAGTGGATATTCTAATGTCGTCTCTCGCTTGACCAACTGCCCTTGAAGATGGCCGAAAGGGGCACGCACCGACACATTCTATTCAATGGACAGGCTTATCTCGGATATTTACTATGTCGATTCACAATGGGAATCCCAGAAATGCATAAGAAATGCACAAAAAATGCATTCATATTCTTCGTCCACGATGAAGTTCATTGTGGCCTCTTATCCGATGTAATGAGTTTACTATCTCGGTGAACTAGTTATAATTTATTTTAGAATCAATGTATATATTACCTTAATCAAAATAATTAGTCGTAGCTGTATCATTAAATGAATCTTTTTACCTATGTAATTGATGTAAAACTGGATTTTTTTATAATCTCTAATTTTGTGATGCCACCAGTTCTTGAAACTTTGAGAAAGATTGTAGGATTTCATCGTTCATTAAAATGTTCAATATCCAATTATCAAAAATATGAAGACAAAAAAATATCGCTGAAAAAATATCAGCCTCAATCATAGCATTTTTAATTAATTTGTCACTAGCTAAATTAGAGTTATTCTTGCTTGTTTTTGCGTTTTAATAGTTTCTCTACAGAGCTTCTTTACGCAAAATAATTCAATAGATTAAAAATAACAATATAAATTTTTTTTATCAAAAGTAGCTTTAGTAATTTCAAAAAGTAAAAAAAAAAAATTAAATATAAATTTTTCAGATTTCAGCTCAAAACCATAAAAATGCTTTGCTTTTTTAGCTATTGTATTAAAAAATAATGATGTTCTCCAATTATACGTTAGGTTCCTTATCAGCCATTTCAAAGGGTCATGAGACATGGGATGTCATAATTTGTTAAGAGTGCCAATTTACTGTCTGGGCGATCTATAGTAATATAGTGCACTCTTAACGTTAAGGTATTATAAAAAAAAATATAGTAACACTGGTTTCAGCTTTAAGAATGTTCTTTAAAAGTTTTTTCAAAAGCTTTCATTATAAGAAAATAAACATTAGACTGTTCCAAAAAAATAAATTCTGAAATTTGTCATGCATACCAGTTAATAATGTGAAAAATTATAAATTAAAAGATACGCTGAAAATTATTGAAATTTTGTTTATATTGACAGACTGGTCAAGCGCTTTGGAAATTCATAAAAATTTGTTGCACTTGTGTGTGTGTGAATATCTGTTTCTGCTCGAATGACCCACTGAGTTAAATTCAAAACTCTTTAAATTTATGTTGAGTTGAATATCGCCACACTAGAGCTACACGAGGGCTATTGGCAACCAGTGTCGTAATTTTGAACCTTAGCAATTGACAAATCGACACCTTATTAGGCACACAACGCAATTTGTAATTGCGACATTGCGTTGGGACTTTGGAGCATGTTTAACGTGTACTGCCTCTACACGGGGTATTGTTCGTCAGATATTTTTTTTGGCTGCCTTGACCTTTTATAGGTCGGTAGTTATTTTGGCAATGATGTCCAGTCCGGACTTGGGACCTTTCGCATGCAATGTCTTACTGTTAAATTGAAACAGCGTAAATGAGCTATAAACTTACTGGATAGATATCTGAGGTATTTTCAAACAAGGTCAATAAAATTACAACTGATTACGAGATTCAAGAACACAAGTACGAGGAAATATTTGTGAAAACCATTCGCACCTTCCTTACAGAATACAGACGTTAACTTTAAGTTTTTGAAATTCTTCTTTTGTTCAACTTAATTTATACATAAACTACGGTCTTTATTTGCCTTATATTTTGTTTATTTAGATTAATTTAGTAGAAAGATGATTTACACATTTCAAATTGTCTTGCCAACAGTCATTAATGAGTTAATAAGGACATCGCATGAAGAGATCATTGAGTTCGTTGCATCTCCTCTCCACGCGCTCTTAATCAGGATCAAAATAACCGATCCTGTCCGCATCACCAGTTTTATGGTTCTCCATTGAAACAGAGGCAGAATCGATTCGTTTGCAGCGAGGAAAAAAAAATCGAAGTGCGGCTTCGTAATAAAAGCGAAGTTGCTGCACTCCACAAAGGTTTTCCTTGCGTGAAAGAAGATGTAGCTTTCATCCTGTTTTTCGAAACGCAATAAATTATGTTTTGATATCTTTCTCGGGACATTTAGTTTTTGAAGTGAGTGTTGGTTTAATGGTTCGAGAAGTGCAGGATGTTTCTATTATTTGCTTCGAAATTGTTTTTAGATCACCCTATGTCGTGTAGTCGTTGCAATATCAGATAAGATATTGCAATGACTACACGACTACTATACAATGACTATATCGTGATCACATGAAACTGCGTAGGAATATGGAAATACAGTAGACATCCAATGAAATCCTTAACTTAATCAAATACGATCGGTTGCCATTCGGTATAATTTAAAAAGAAATCAGATTTTTTTTTCTGAAACATAGTATATTTCAATTACTTACTGAAATGAAAAGGCATCACTTTTATATGTTAAGGGCGAATGAGCCCGATTAACCGCGGGTCTCCAAACTTAACTGCCTCAGTAATTACTTTCTAAGCCTTATTTCTGCGGCTGTATTAAATCTTTTTACAAATTTCTTAAATGATAAATGCAGATAACTTACAGGTCTCTATAATTCCATTAAAAAAAATTCCTTCGAATATTTTGCGTAAAATTATATATTGAAAATTAAAAAAAAATAATATTCGAACCAATTTCAAAAAGTGGGATGGTCGGGACCTGTAAGTAAGCTACATTTATTGCATAAAAAACCCGTTTGTAAAAATATTCAATAGAAATGTGACTTCGATAATATCTTTTTCTTCATTGGAGGAACACTGAGGCACTTTATTTTGAAGTCCCACGGTATAGAGGGCTCATTCCCCCTTAAGCGTGTGGGGGGATGGAGGAATATATGGAGCAGAATAATTAAATTGAAGGTCGGGCAGTCGGAGTGCGGATAATTGTAGTTCTCCCAACTAATATAACTAATATGATGAGTTATGCACATAAAAGAAGACGTAAAAATATGAGGCTCCAACAAAACTTTTGTAATGGACTTATATCCATCTGCCGACCAATATGCAGTTTTTAGAAAATTCCAAATAATTGAATTTTTTCTCACCAAAATAAAAGGTTTAATAAAGTCCTGTAGCGACGTCTATCAGATACAAAGTTACAAATACACTATTCGTATTACATAAATGAGAACTTTTTCACGTTGAAAAAGGACAGACATCAAGCCAATTATCGCCGTTTTATTTTCTTTCAAGAAAGACAAACAAAATTAGAAATTGCCGTAGTGTATTAATAAAAAAAAGTAAATCACTAGGCGTCCTTCAAATATGCTCTCTTACAAAAATAATAAATTCAAATTTTTCGAGAATGCATGTTGATAATTTTTTTAAACAGCATTTAAACATCTGTCAGTTAGTCAATAGGAGTAGTAGTTAGTAGTAGAAAATGCCAACATGAAATTAGGACTACACCAACATACGCGACGGTGACCATAATTATTTTTTTTGTATGGGTAAGCACTCTTTCAGACTTATCATAAAAATATTCATAGCATAGTGATTTTTCTCGCGGTTTCTACTGTTTTCTGATGCAATGAATTTTGTTACCATAGTAAATATCATGGCCTTTAACTCATTAAAGACGGCTGGTAAGAAAATTTGCCAAAAAATGAGCTTTCTCTGCTTAAGTTTATATAAGCAAAACAAAAATAAGACGAATGAAGACCACTGTCCTGAGCAATTTATGTAGGTTAAAATAAGTTACACAAAGAGCGAATTTAAAAAAAGAACTTGGTAAAAAGTTAATATTTCTAATCGGAAATGAAAGTGGTTTTAACAATGAAGTCGTTGATGAGTTAGGGTATTGAGTGGGAAATATCTAGGGCTGAAGATATCAATCCAAATGAAACTTAGTCTCGATAGTTTGTGTGATACAGCGCGCTATAATGAAGGTTAAAAAGTTGGCAAAAGTATAAAATTATTCTATTGATATATTCACATGACAGTTTGAGTTGAATCCCGGAAGAAGAAGTTAAAACCCTCAAAAAGCACCCTGACCCGAGTAATGTTAAATCACAATTTTGAGTGACAATAATGACACCATATGAAAAGCACACAATTTCCATACGAATTATTAAAAACCCACGATGAATGGTAAGGTCCGGTCACGCCATTCTTCTTCCATTGTCTCTTATAAATGAATAATTATACACGTTAGTTGAAAAAAAGGCCAATGTCCATTGTTTGAGTCCAAGTTCTTTCGACCCAAAGTCCAAAGTGATGCAAAAAGTTTCCGCCGTGTTTTCATTGTCACTGGACTGGTCAATTGGCAGTCATTCGTCCGCAATGTTTGTTTTGCCCATGTTCCCAATTGAGGCCCCCCAGTGTACGGATCTAACAACCCGTAACAAATTTGTAGATAGGGCTGAGGACTTTAGTCTATGACCATCGTAATATTTGTTTTGCTACGGCTAAGTGATATCTGGGGCTCGTTATAACTAAAAGTTTTGTGTGAGATGTCACGCAATGGGGTGTCTTGTGTTGAAAGACATTGCTTTTTTTGTTTAAAATTTTTTGTCAGAAAAATAGTTTCAAAGTCACATTATGGGCTTTAGAATAAATTATGGTGTTAGTGTTCTGAACCGAAAAGGTGCGAAAAGTGTCAATACACTGTAACGTTAACACAAATTAACTTACTGGTAACTACTTTTGGAGACAGCTAAGCACTAATTAAAAGGTAAACTGCAATTGTTGAAATTATGATTGATTTTTGTCACACAGAAAATGAAGTCTTTTAAGTTATTGTTTGACATCTTAATATAAATGGTGCGTGGCCGGTTCAAGTGGCTTCATATATATGTGTAAATTTTAAGGTGTATTATATATTTATTTAATAATAACTCTGAAGTCTTTTAATTAAAGCTTTAATTATTTTGCACAAAAATTATTTTAAAGTTAAGGAGTATTTCCAAATTTCGCAGTAACAGTTTTTGATCCAAAATATAGAAATTTAAACAGTGGTAACGGGAATGCATCAATTGTGCCGAAGTGTTAAGACTGATTACCTACTAGATAAATATTATTTGGACATATTAAAAATCTTTAGAAAACAGTGAACTTCACGAACTTCAGTTTTTCAAATAGAGATGGATAAAAATTACAAAAAAGCATAATCTATATGTATAAAGGAAGATATCCTTATTGACTAACTGGCTGAGTCGCGCACCAGCCAAAACTATTGGAGATACGAAGATCAAATTTTAGCATCCGATTTCTTTTGTACTGAAAGCTTCATTTAAGAAGCGATTTTTCGAAATTCGAACCCTAACGGGACTAGGAGGGCGAAACGCGTGCCAATTTCTCCATAGGCAGAGCATTTTGCATTTTTGTAAATTATGATTTATGGCAAATTTTATTTGAAAGAAATTTCTAAGCGATCGGAAATTAAGCACAAGGACGAAAACGCACTTGAATTTAATGTGCAAAATTGCAATTTCAACATGAAATATGATTTTTTTATTTATTTAAAATCTTTATTTGATTTTTAAAGCTTCATAAGATGTACTCAACTTGATTTAATATTGTTACAAATGTAAATAAATGCAGGATTATTGATGCAGTAATGGAAAATTTGTACTTTATAAAAAAAACTTCAATCACAGCAGACGGCGCATGTCTGTTTTCTTCTCCGTCTTTGGTCAGGTATGATACATACGATGACAAAGAAAGGCCGGGAATTAATTGTGAGATATGTTGCAAAGGATTGGGAGATATTTGCTACAGTGACATATGAATTTAATGGAGATAACTATTTTAGCTCTGCACATTATGCATTTTCACAGTGGTCTACGAGGAAGCTCTAAAACTCCTAGAACAGACGGGATCTAGTTGGACAGACATTAAAAAAAATAATGTATGGGAGGGTTATAATATCCCAATGGTTTGCTGACCAGTGGATGCAGGAATCGAATATCATAACATAAAAGTTTACTTAATATACATTTCACGGTTGTTAAGGGTACTCCGATGCAACGCCGGGTTTATAAAACAAGTATAATATAATTTGCATTTAGACCTTGAAAACTCTTGATCAAGTTGTCTGTCATGAGGAGCCGCGTTTTTATTTTTTATAGTAATTCGGTAGTATATGTATTAAAATTGATGTTTTTTCTGGTTAAGGCTTAGTTTATAGGAAATGTTTTGTTACTAGATCCTTATTTAATCAATGAATCATGTAACTTATAATCATATATCAATAACAGAGTCATTTTTACTTTAAAATAATTATACATAGGAAAAATTGTTGATTGTATTTACTTCTGCTGTTAACGATTTTGAAATTGCAAATCTCATTTCAAAGGAATGGTCAGTCTGACAGAGCTAATGCATCAGTTTTGAAATACCAATTTATGCAAAAGTAACGTTTTTCCGAGTAAGTATTTTTCACCAGGTATGAGAATAGTCATAACAACAAAATAAACCAAATGTTAAAAGAAAACATCATCTGGTTATCTAATTTTTAAATTTTTAAGTACCCCAAAATATTCTGAAGATGGCAACAGTATTTCAAAATTTTATCAATTAACTATTAAATAACCGGATGATATTTTCCTTTTAAATTTGATTTATTTTGATACTATAATTATTCTCAGTAACTGGTAAAAATGCTTAAATAGCAAAGTAATACTTTAGCAGAAGTTGGGATTTCAAAAGTAATACATTAACACTATGGGGCTGACCAATTGACCATACCTTTTAAATGTTCTCTCGCCAGAAATCATTTACCGGTCTACCTATTTCTCATTAAATTCATATACCACATATGTAGATTTATGTTTTCTCGGAACAGTATAGAAAGAATGACAAAGAACTTCCTTCCAAAAATGAATTTCCACCCGGAATCATTAAATATTCACCAAAAGCGTCAACTGAGGTCACACAGGCTAAGGTGCAATATCAAACATTTCATAACTGTTCGGTGGAAAGTGGTTGATCCTCTTAGGAGACGAACAAACGTATACAAATCATGCAGGTAAGGTACTTTTTCTTAATTTTTATGACATTTGTAAAAGTCGTTAAATAACTAATAGTTATGTGGTTTGATACATATAATTTTAATTGTCAATTTTCTACATTTCTGACCTAAAATTTTAATTAAAAAATCAATTGTATAAACTATCATCTTTGCTGGTACTTCGCTAAAAAGAATGACGTGTTAGAGTTTAAGTTTATATTAACCCCTTTACTCCCAGGCTTTCTCTGTAGAGTGGGCGACGTATGCAGTGTATTATTATTTCGAGTAAAGAAACATTTTTAATTTTTGTAGAAAGAATAGACATCTTTCCTAATAAATATTAATTAGAAAAAGGAGACGGGGCTTAGTAAGTTTAGCTGTTTAGATATCATGTTAAATAAATGTACTTTTTTATGTTACAGACCTGGTTATTTAATTGTTATACTCTTAAAAACTTTACCTACTATAAAATAGATGACATTTGTTTCTTTATATTTTATAACTTAAACAGATGACATTTGTTTCGTTAAGAATTCGATGACTAAAATAGAGGACATTTGTTTCTTTATATTTTATAACTTAAATAGATGAAATTTGTTTCGTTAAGAATTCGATGACTAAAATAGATGACATTTGTTTCTTTATATTTTATAACTTATTAAAATATTCCTATAGTTCAATTAATATGGCATGGAGTTAAAATTCTTATTTTAGTTTTTTATAATTTAGAAGGCCTCAGTTGACATCAAAATGCTTCCACAAAGTTCGCTCGGCAGAACAAGCAGCCATTCTAAATTTTTCAAGATACCCCAATGCCTGTTTTCTCGCATCACCTTCGTTTCCTGTTTCGTGGCCGTGACTTTCCTCGTTTGTCTCACCCAAGAGTTCACGTACATTCTCAATTATCACAGTTATGTAACAACAGACACCTTGGAGAACCTTAAACATTCTTTTTCTGGCAACTTCACTAAAAGCGCAAATAAAATCCCTACAATGACTTCAGTTCCAAGAAGTACGGGATCCAGCATATTCTACAGTGATCAATCTGAATATTCATTTGACGACTGGCGGAAGGTTACCAATGACATATACGTTTATTCTGCATACTGGGATGGAAGATTAAGTAACAAGTCACTTGTGAGGATCATTGCCGGTGTGAAAATTCCCAACGTTAATTTGAGAAATCTAAAGTGCTTGATGTCGTTCAACAGTTCGATTAAGTCACACGAGGAAATTACAGCTACGCACGATTTCTTCCTGGATGACCATAACAAGTCCAGCAGAGCAGCTTTTATAATGTGTTCTATGCAAGGTGATATCCCACCAAGTCTGGTTGCACTAGTGTCTGGTCAGTGGAACGAATCGTGGCACGAACAACCTCGTTGGCTGAAAGTTCACAGACTTAATAACAGCAATATCCAGTTTGATGTAGGAGTTTGTGTAAGACCTATGTTTAACTACTCAGACACATTTAGAATTGTTGAATTTGTTGCTTTTTACGAGGCACTGGGAGTAGAACGCTTTATTTTTTATAAGTATGATGCACTTCCCGAAGTAAATGAAGTAATAGAATACCTTCAATCCAACAACTACTCAATTGATTGGTACCCATGGAACCTTCCATCGGATATCGGTGACATGTGGGCTTTGGGACAAGTGGCCAACATGAACGATTGCATTTACAGACACATGGGTATTGGTTCCTACATTGCCGTGGTGGATTTTGATGAATTTATAACACCTCGACATTCCATGACAATACCCGAGCTACTGATTGCTCAGGATCTTCCATGGAAGAACTCGGGAAGCTTCGTTATGCGAAGTTGTGTGTTTTGCTTAGAATACGAGATGGATAGTCTTCCAGAATCCATTCCGAAATTCATTACTCAAACTCACATTCGAAGGGAAAATAAGGTCTGGCCTTTCCACCATCGGAGCAAGTACATTGTAAAACCCAATCTAATAATTTCTATAGGGATTCACTATGTTAAGGAACATATGCCGGAAGTAAGCGAGTGTTTAGTAAAACCAAGTCAGGTCCTGGTGCACCATTATAGAGCAGAACTATGTGGTAACAAAGGCAGGGATCTACCAAATGGCGAAATCGATTCTGTTTCTAGAAAGTATTTAAACCCGTTGCTAAAATCTAAAGCTCTCGTAGCATATAAAGAATACATGAAAAGCAAATTTGTTCATTGAACATATAAATATGAGTATATATAGTGCTGTAAATTGAGAAACAAAATGCAAACAAACATCTTTCGTCATAATATTTAAAACATCATATCCATTCGAGTGATTCTCTACGTAAGATACTTCTAAAATTTTAACAATTTTATAGTGAACTTGAGGCCAGCTAGTAATATTTTTGGACTATGGACATTTGACTTGATCTTCTTTACTCAGATAGACAGTAATACTATTTAAGAAAAAATCTATTTTTGTAAAACATACTTTTATATATATGCTTAAAATAAAAAAATATATAAAACTGTTGATATATTAAAAAATGTACTAGTTTTATAAGAAGTACGAGTTGTGTTAAATCACTTAAATACAAAGGTAAAGTACAGAGTGGCTATTTTGAAAGAGATCTCAAAACAAAATCCTTTGTTCGTTTTGGGGCCTCTTTTAAATTGCCACCCTGTAGTTAGCTTTCAATTTGAATTAAAGAGCTTAGTTGAAGAACGTGCTAAGTGACAAAAAGATGAAAATGAGAAATTCGAATTTTCGTTAAAAACGGCACTAACAAAATTTAAAATATATACTTACAATTTATAAAAAGGGGGGATCTTATTGTCTTTAAAGTAGGGAATACCATGTTTATTGACACAAAAATCTAATTTTTAAAAAAAAATGTCACATAGCATGTTCTTACACTAAGCTCTTCAAATGCAAAAAGTTCTGTTACTTAAGTTGTATGCAACGAAATGTTCACTTAATTACTTTTATTCTTAAAATTAAAAAATTATTCATAAAAATTATAATAATTTTCACGAAATTGAAAAAAAAATCATTTTAATGTGCACTAACAGTTTTTAAATGAAGTGAGGACAGTTTAAGCATCATATGGTAAATTTTATATTGGACAGAATTCATAAGGCTTAAAAAATTGAAATAAGTTAATAAAGAAAGAAATATAGAATTTAGAAAGGAAGCTTTTACATTAATAATTTGACTGTAGAAATATTTACTCTAGCATAAGGGTTGTCAATGGAAACAACTTCACTCTTTCGCTGAGTCAATAGTTGGTACAGTAGTTTAAAGAGCCTCACCTGAAATGTAACTACAATCAAACTGAATCAATAAAAAACCACATTTAATCATAATTATAAATATATTTGTATTATTGATACATAGTTAATACATATTCCATATCTTCAAAAAATGCCAAAAAATATAACAGCACGAATATAGCGTCGTAGAATTTTTAGTCGTTTTCCCCCCAACTTATTCGGATAATGAAAGCAAAATTTGGCTTTGTTTACCCGAAATGAGTAGAGGTTTCATTTCTGAATATAGTATCCCGGTCTTGTTTTATTTCCCGATAATTATAGGGACAGTCAATATTTTTATGCTTTAAAAAAATCTATTATTGAAATAAAAAAACAATTTTAGCTACCACAGTATCTTGTATAGACACTAAAAATGAATCTAAACCAGACCTGCCAAATTTCCGGATTTAACCCGGCAATACCAGAATTTTTTTGTCGAGTTTCTCAAATTCCATGTCATTTGTACCAATTGCCAGATTTTCGAAGAGGGAAACATTAAACTATGTCTTGGAGGGGGGGGGGGGCGATATCCAGAAAATGGTTATTACCGCGTCAACGTTGAATCCGGAGAGCTGGCAGGTTGGTTTGTGGAATCAACGTCTCACTAGAGCAGAAGTAGACACAGGTCTGCCTAAATTATTTAACAATTTGATAAACTATCAAATCAAGTCAGAAATACAAATTATTATCGATAGTTTTAGATCGTGATATTTCCGCTCTTTAGAAAATTCCTTCACATAGTTCAATACCATTGACTTAGTTCATTGCTTCACAGACGATTTCCTCATTACTAGATTGCCCCCTTCTATTATTCCCCTTCATTACTAGATTGCCCCCTTCTATTATTTATAGATCGTGATATTTCCGCTCTTTAGAAAATTCCTTCACATAGTTCAATACCATTGACTTAGTTCATTGCTTCACAGACGATTTCCTCATTACTAGATTGCCCCCTTCTATTATTCCCCTTCATTACTAGATTGCCCCCTTCTATTATTTATAGATCGTGATATTTCCGCTCTTTAGAAAATTCCTTCACATAGTTCAATACCATTGACTTAGTTCATTGCTTCACAGACGATTTCCTCATTACTAGATTGCCCCCTTCTATTATTCCAAAAAAGTTTGTTAAGGAGTGTTGCTTCAATATTTACATGACTTTGCATTATTTATGTGAAAATAAAATAAAAAGTAGGCAAAACACTAAAATAAACACGTAATTTTTTAGGTTTTCGAGACGACAATCCCTTTACATAAAATACATTTAAATTCAAGACCATTTTAAACTAGGCACTTTTAACGAGTTGAAAATCTCTTTTCAATTAGTTCGAAAGTGCTCGTCAGCAGCCTTGAAGCACTGCAAACCCAGTCAGTTTTCCTGTCGAATCAAATAAAGAGAAGTGATAAAACCTCTCCAGGAGCTGGCGGATCGAGCGTCAGCACCTTTAAATCTCAGTCATTTCCCGCAAGTGGAAATGATGGAGAAAGGAGCTCAAGGGGAAAATCAGCTGCTTCATTGAAAGCCAGGAGCAGAGATTATTCTCCGACGGGTAATATTGGTGACTGAAAGGACACTTATGTGTGAACCTGTAGTTTCTACACTGCTTAAACTTAAGTAGGGTAAGGCAAGGTCGTAGTACTTGTATGTTATCTAAAGACCCTTGTAACACCACCATGCATTCAAATAATTGATTTTAATCAATATATTTATCATAAGAAGACGCGCACTGCAATGAAATCCAAATATTGCTCTTTATATCATAAAAGTGCATGTTAAATATTTGATAAAAATTAAGTAACAGCTAGGGGAAAATATTACAAAATGTTTTACGTGTCTATTGAACCTTGTATGATTGAAGATTAAGTTTAAGAAGACACAGTTTCAAAAACATAAGAGTTTTCACATTGAATTAAAAAACAACAACCCAACATAGATAATTGGTTACTAGGCTTTGAGAGAATTCAATTAAAATATAAATGGAATCATTTATCTGAACCGTCACAGCAACTACTTTTAAGTCTTGATTTATGATATTATTTGAAGAGCTGAGTAGAAGAACGTGCTAAGTGACATTTTTGAAAAAATTGAGATTTTTGTGTCAGTATGATCATGTTATTACCTGCTTTAAACATAACAGCTTTCAATTTTTTAGAAAACATTCGATTTCGTATATTTTTCGCATACGAAGTTGGTAGGTGCACGCGTTTTCGTCACTTTTTCAATGGAAGAACGTGCCAAGGATCCTTGGCATGTTCTTCCACCGAAATCGCCCGATTCTGGAACGATCGTTTAGTGGAAGAACGTGCTAAGTGACACGTTTGCGGAAAATTTTCAGACTTTCGCTTGCATTAATAGCAAAACAAATGGTTCTTTTGTAGTTTTAATCCAAAAGAATTCAACAAAATGTAATTAATATTTCCTAATTAACTTTAATTATTAAATATAATCAATGAAATTAAATTTATATTGCGTAAAACTGGGTTTTGAGTGCATTTAGCAAAATAGGAAAAAATGCATTTTGATTTTAAATTTAAACGGAGTTAAAGGTTTTAACATTTTTTAAAATGTCGTCTGATTTTTATTGTAATAAACATAGATAATTTAGCAGCGAACAGATGGTATAATTAAAACAAAGTTGCACCTGCTCTATGAAAATGGCAGTTCGCAGTTCGCGTTAAAACAACATTGCACCGAACATTCTAAGCATCTGGTTTGTTTTAAAAAAATGATTTATGGGTACAAAAATCGTTTTAAAGTCATTTTACGTTTGATCTCTAAAGCTATCGAACGCATTTTGTGCAATGTCCTAAACTCCTAAAATTATTAAAATGGAATTAAAAAGCAAGCGGAAAGCTGAATTTTTTGCTTGAAAGTGTGAATAAAAGCTTATACGGTAAGTACAAATTTAATCAAGATATTGCTTTGTTATGTAAAACTAAAATATTTTTATAATAATTGATGTAAAAATAAAGTGACAAAGTATAAAACGTTATATGTTCTTAATATTTAATAAAATATTGATGACTTTAAAAAAGTACTATGCATCACGATTGTAAAAATAAATTGTTTAAACGATCATGTTCGACCGTTGTAAATGCTGTAATTTAAAGTAGCTTTCTTAAAATTGATTAAACCCTTAATTGAAAAGGAGAAAGGAAAACGTAAATAACCTTAGGATCTATATCTTGCCATACAACTTATTTTTACTTTTTTTTTAATATCAAAGTTTGTTTTTAAATTCGATTATTCTTATCTAAAAACTATTTAAAAATTTATTTTGCGAAAACTTACATCTGGCATTATAATCTATTTTTATAAGTCTTTTAAATTTAATATTTATTAAATTCAAATGCATTTGTGTATCTTTTACTATCTTTTTGTATACTTTTTATTAAGTTGGTTTGTCTTATTATTCTTCAAAGTATTTACTTTATAATTTCAGTGATAATGGTATTTTTTAAAAAATATTTTCAATTAAAAACTTACTCATCTAACATTAAGCAAGAAGTTCTAAAATAACTTATATAACCTACTTTCTGTTAACTTAAATACTCAAAGCAATCCTTATAGTAGGGACAGACGGACGAACAAAAAGTATAAGATAGGTGACTGATATCTTAAAAAAAACTAGGGATGTGTAACACTATATATCAATACGCTCATTTAAAAGTTATATATCTTATAAAGTATTTTCAATAACTTTCAAACCTAAAAAGTTCTATGGAACAGGAACTAGGAATCCGTGTACTAAATTTGAAGTCCGTAGCTCTTTTATTTTAAACTGTAAAGTAGTTTCAGACAGACAGACGGATCAATGTAAAAAAAACCCAAATTTTTTAGAATGAGCACCCTCCAAAACGTGTAGAAAGCACAAAATCTTCATTTTGGATTATTGACCCCTATCGCAATAATTTTATTACCTTATATTTTATATTAGTGAAGTAAATAACTTTAAAAATTGGACGGGTACAAAGGAAGTTGGGGGGGGGGGGGTAGTAGGACGTACGGACATAAACAAAAAAGCAGACGTACAGGCAGGTGGCCAAACACTATACATTGTAGTCATCTAATTTTTTACTTTCGAACAAAAAAAAAAGAAATTTCAAAATCAGGAACTTTGGATCGGAAATTGAAAAGGATATGGACGGACGGACAAAATGATGGACGGACAGGCAAACGATTAATAAGTATAAAAGAGATCTGTAAAGTCCTATCTTCTAAACAGAAAAAGAAATTTGAAAATCGAAGGTTAGTACAGAAATTATGAAACGTTTATGGATCAAATTTACCTAAAAAATGTCACTTAGCACCTTCTTCCACTAAGCGACTGGCCAAAATCTGAAGCACTTCGGAGGAAGAACGTGCCAAGTGCATGAGGTGTCAAGCGCGTTTTGTAAATGACGCGTTATGACGTAAATTATGGCTAAGCCAAAAGCCACCAAGCATTTTGAAGAACCAAACTAAAATATCATGCAAAAAAAACTGTGATTTTGTGAATGACAGAGAAGTTGCAAACTAAAAACTTTGAAGCTCATTATCTCGTTTTCACCTTTTTGTCACTTAGCACGTTCTTCCACTAAGCTCTTCATTTATATCTTTCCTATCTACTACGGAGAGTTAAAAAAGTTTAATAGACAGGGATATGGTAATATGAAAATGCTATCTGTACATTCGTTTGAAGAAAGTAGTGTTAATTTAGCAAATTTTGTGTCATGAATTTAACTCAGAATGTAATTTGTTCACAAAGTCAAAAAGGTCCGATTTCATAGGATGACTAACGTCCGAAATAATCCTAGTGTTTACTTTTTTTTGTCCACAGCTGTACATGGGTCGAGAACCTGCTATCGGATCGAACTATTCAAATGAACGTCTTTGACGAGTCACTTGAAAAAAAAGCTACAAGAGGTTGCCCACAAGGGGGTGTTTTATCACCATTACTTTGGAACCTGGTGGCTGATAGCCTCATAAAACATCTTAATAACGCAGGCTACTATACGCAAGGCTATGCAGATGACATTGTCATTCTCATCCTTGGTAAAGATTTTAACATAACTTGTCCACTTATGCAAAATGCACTAAGTTATGTAAGTAAGTGGTGCATAAAAAGGGATCTAAACATTAGTCCGCAGAAAACCAATCTTGTACAGCTATGGACAAAAAAAAGTATCCACTATGATTATTTCGGCCGTTAGTCAACCTATAGAATCGGACCTTTTTGACTTTGAAAACAAATAACATTCTTAGTTAATTGCATGAAACAAAATGTTCATAAGGGGCCGTCTTCATATTAAAAATGTTATCAACTTTGAAATTTTCAATAGTAACACCCAAATTTGATAATTTAGAAATGTTAAGCACCCTCGAAAACCTCTAAATCTAAGTTTTTGTTACATTTGGATGAATATTTAACGAGTTATTCAATCGAATCACTTGATGTTCTTTGGGGGACCATCACTAAAATGACAAGCGTAGTCTATAGGTTCGTCCGAGGGGAAAAGCGAAATATTGAAATATAAGGTAGAATATGTTGAGGAGCCCTGCAAGGGATCAAAAGTTAATGGTGATGAAGTCTAACCCCCCCCCTTTTTGAAAGTTTATTTCAACTGTATAGTTAACATTTTAAGTTTATTTATTAAAGTTTCAATTTTAAAATGATGTATGCCAAGTACTCCTATACTGTGCACCATTGAATAACGAGGCAAAAATATTTATTTTTATGGTAGCCACGATGTGTTTTAAGTTTAGGTATATGTTTTAGTTTTAAACTTGTTTATAAAGATACAATTTTTAAATTTTTTTTGTTTAATACTATTGAATATTCTATGAATCATAATACTATGAATCATTCGTTGGCATGCTGAAAGTTGTAGTTAAGTTTTAGTTTACATATTTGAGATGGACGTGTAATTTATTTTTTTTCTTAAAAAATGTTTTCTGATACATAATTTATTAACAATTCCAACTTAATTTAATTCTAATCAAAAATAAAAATATTAATTTGAATTTTTGAATTAAGAATGACAGAATAAACTATAAATTATCTTTAAAAAAGTAAATAAATTATTATTGGTACGGATTTTTCAATTATTTTACTGATTATTAACATATTTTATTTTATGAATTGGATTCTAAGATTTTTATATCTAAATGCATAGTATATTCAGTATTTTATAATATTTTCATGACGATGGAATATTTTTAAACACTTTCAGCGCGTTCAAAATAGACGAGTAGACTATGATAGTTTGAAATGCGAAAAATCGTTTGTTACTGTAAAATAAAAAATTTCATTTTGTAATTTAAAAAAATAAAGCATGGAAATGCAACACAAGCCTATAGTTATGTTTTTTTTTAAATATTCTGAGCACTTACCATAAATGATTATTATTTTTAAAAAAATCAGCTAGATGAACAAATATTTTTATTAAACATCGATTTTAAAATAATATTTACGTGTAAAGAGTAAAAAGAATAAATAAAAGCGAATAATTATAATAGAGGAAATATTAGAAGGTCTACTACTATTAAAAAGTAATCAATTTAAACGTAGCAATTCTATAGATGACTATGAAAGTGATGGACATTAAGCTTATAATTCGAATAGTATGTATTTTGCTTAAAATATTATAAATACTTTGGTTAATGTTACTTATTCCAAATACAGATTTAACTTATGTTCACTCAGAGCTTTTCCGGCACTTCGGCAGTAATAATATATATATATATATATATATATAATATATATATATATATTATATATATATAATATATATATATATATATATATATATATATAAAATATATATATATTATATATATATATAATATATATTATATATATAATATATTATATTATATATATATATATATAAAAATTTATATATATATATATATTATAATATATATATATATAGTATATATATATATATATATATATATATATATATATATATATATTATATATATATATATATATATATATAAAATATATATATATATATATATATATATATTATATATATATATATTATATATTTATATATAATTATATATAATTAATATATATTTTATATATATATAAAATTGTTTTAAAAACTCCAATATGCATGCTTATTTGTTGTTTGGGTTTTATTTATAATTACTATTCAGTAAAAAATTTGGTTTCATTATCAGTAATTTTTTATTAAGATTGGGATAGTTTATTTATGTGCAACTCATTTAACATTACGGTTCCTGAACTTTGCATGTCTCTAACTCCACTAATAATGCTTAAAAACTAACAAAACTTGGTATTTCGTGTTAAAATATGTCATAGATTTGAAATATGGACTAAAAAATGGGGTTTGCTATTGAAAAATTTGAAGTTGGTAACATTTTTAATATGAAGACGGCCCCTTATGCAAATTTTGTTTCTTGCAATTAACTCAAAAGTTATTTGTTTACAAAGTCAAAAAAGTCCGATTCTATAGGTTGACTAACGGCCGAAATAATCATAGTGGATACTTTTTTTTGTCCACAGCTGTACCATTCACTCGCAAAAGAAAATGGGAAGGCTTTGTTATTCCTAAGCTTTTGAATGTTGAAATCAATGTGACTTCTGAAGTGAAGTATTTAGGCATATATCTTGACCAAAAGCTCACATGGAACAAACATGATTAACTACATTATAAACCGAGCAAAGAAATGCTTTATGACATGCAGACGCATGCTTGGAAAAAATTGGGGTTTGAAGCCAAAAATAATGTTTTGGATGTATAACCGCAATTATCAGACCTATTGTCACTTATGCCCTCTGTGATCTGGTGGTGCAAAGTGGAACAGAAAACTATGAAGGACAAGCTAGGAAGTCTGCAAAGAATGGCCTGCATGTGTATCACAGGTGCAATGTCCTCAGCACCCACCCAAGCATTAGAGATAATATTATATCTGACTTCTTTAGACATCTTCATCTGCAGTACCGCAAGGAAGACTGCCTACAGAATGATGCTGAAAAACCAATGGTATGAGAAGCCCACGGCAATAGGTCATATCAGTATCACAAAGAAAATTCCTAATTCCACCCTCTTGATGCCCTCGGCATCATGGAAAGAACTTACATGTTTGAAAGACCGTTTTGAGGTGGTCATTCCCACCAGGGAAGAATGGAATGATTACACGTTTAATCAAACAAACAACGATGTTATCTGGTTTACAGATGGATCGAAGAAAGATAACCTTTCAGGACTGGGAGTACATAGTACATCACCGAGAATAAACCTCTTCAGAGGTCTTGGGAAGTATGCCACAGTCTTCCAGGCGGAGGTTCTAGCCATCATTGACTGTCTACAGATAAATATCAGAATAGGCTACATAGGTAAGCGGATTCTCATTTATAGGGATGTCTTTGTGCCAGGACACAAAGGCATCGAAGGAAACGAAAGGGCTGACGAACTTGCAAGACAGGGATCGTCCTTCAACCCCATAGGGGCAGAACCCTTCTGTGGCATCAGTTTGAAGACCGCGGGAGGTGTTCTCTTTAAGTGGGAAAAACAAGAAATGAACAAAGAGTGGATCAACTCCCCAGGAGAAAAACACTCTAAAAGCATGATCAAAGGATCATTAGCAAAAATTGCTTCTGAAATTCTTAGATACCCAAAATTGAAGATACAAATAATTGTGGGCTTTATCACAGGGCACTATCATTTCAGAAAACATCTTCATACGATGGGACTTTTTCAACAAGAACCTACATGTAGGAAATGTCATAACAAAGAGGAAACGGCACATCACCTCATATTTGAATGTGATGCCCTTGCCCATACTCGATTGATAACCTTAGGTATCATTAATGATAAAGAGTTACACCTTAGCTCTATCAGGGACCTGGTTGACTTTATCACTAAAGTAGGAGACCCTAACAAATGGAGCTAAGGAACTTTTTGGGTCTGGGGTATGGTACAAAATGCTACCCAAAAGCAGAGGTGCCACATATCGGACAAACCCAAATTAAAAGAAGAAGAAGAGACGCTCAGATATAGATATCGAGGTTAAATTATTTTCTTATGTTTTACAAAAAAGAAAAATATATAAGGTTGGAAAAATATCTTTAAAAAACCGGCTTATGTACACTGCTTAAAACAATTAGGGGAGCGCATGGTTTAAATCCTTTCACCCCCAATGATTCCATTTGGAATCATCAGATTGCGATTTTTTCTCACTAAGTTGAGCTCGCACTTATTTATCTTTAGATGGAAGAATCATGTCTTTTGAAGAATTAAATAATGTTTGTTTTAATTAAATGAAAATATGAAAAACATGGTAAAATAAAATTCACTCTAAAAAAATTTTATGAAATAAATTGACCCTAAATTTTTCCACGCTTGCATTCTTAAATGTTTAAAAATTGATTTTAACTTTTTTTTAACAAATAAAGTTTTGAAAATATTATTGTTGTTATTTATTCAAAAGTGATTCCAATTTTTTCCTTTGAATTTTAGTTAAAAAATTAAGATTCCCCCCCCCCGTTTTTTACCATTTCATTCTGGATGCATAATAAATCTATTTCACAAATTTTATATTTTTAGAATAAAAAATAAAAAGTTGGAATTGAAATGTTTAACAAAAGTACGCAAAGTACTCCCCTAATTGTTTTGAGCAGTGCATATAGTCGGTACTATAGTTGATAGAATTAACAATTTTTCGGATTTAGTTTTCTTTACCGAACAAGGCCCCCTAGTGACACTCAGATATATACATCGAGGTTCAATCATTTTCTTATATTTTACAAGAAAGCACGTCAAGAAGAAACAAATTTTTAGAGAAACCTTTAAAAATGACATCTTCCACCATTCCTTTCAAATTCCAAAGCACTTACAAAGGAGCCTAGAGGTTTTTGCGAACATAAAAGGCAGACAGGTTGGAAAAAAGGTGGAATGGAAAAAAATGGAATATTGTTTTTTCCTCTTTACAGACAAAACAAACTAGTGGGTCTTCGGGCATTATTGGTAAAGACAGCTTTCTCATTTTTTTTCATGACTGTTGGTTGCCCAGGAAACAACTGAAGCGAAAGAAAATGACGCCCAGTTATTATGTACTTGTTGTTCATCTTGGTTCATTTGTTCATTCATCATATTTTAAATTTATGTTTTCTTAATTTTTTAAAGAACAATACGATTGCTGAAAGTCCTTAATTGAAAGTTGAAAAAGGTCTTTAAAAAGGTCTGAATTAGACATAGACTTAGGGTATATTAAATACTGTTGTGGCAACAAACTATACCAAATTAATTGTATTTTAATAACATTAATTTGTTCTTATATTTCTTTTAAACTTTATTTTTATTTTCTAATTGTGTTAAAATGCAAGTAAAGGATATCTTATTTCCCTCTCCAAATTATTTTGTATGCATGATATATTCATTGCATAAGGGTGAAAAAAGTTCTATTAATCTATTTAGTTTGACCTTTCTCAGAAAATGAACGAGAAGTTAGTTAAGCACAGTTAAAGAGGTAAAATAAGGTTAAAAACACGATGAATATTTTTCTATAGAAGTTTTATAACAAATATACAAAGTATAAGCTTTTATACAAAATTCAAACATTTATAATTTTGGATCATTTTAATTTTTAAAACCACAACGACAAGCTATAACAAATTGCATAGCAAAGTACTTTGAAACTAACTAGAATATAACTATAATATTGTTTAAAACTATAATATAAACTATCATATTGTCTAAAATGTATTAATAGCGCAAAACAACTGTCCTTTCGAGTAACTAAAACAGACTAGCGAAAATATGTGGCATCATGTACTGAAAAGAAAGGCTTTTCTTGCTTGCCTTGCGTTTTAGTGGATCGAAAGGACTAAGGATGCTCTTCGTTTGTCTTCCATAAATCTGTTTCGGCTTTCAATAGAGAAATATTGGCAGGATAAGGTAAAATTAGGACCGGGAGTAAGGTGGCATAAGATCATGAATTCGTAAAGGTTTACAAATCTCATAACATTATTACTTATTAAACAAATTCATTTAATTATTCATATTATTTTAAAATTCAACACATAATGTCCGATGATTAATTTATGTGCTCGTTAAAAATTAAAATAAAAAATCCAAGAAATATTGGCATTGAAAATTATTTAGTTAAGATAAAACAGTAAGATTTCATAATCTTAACTTTGTATGACTTAATGAATTTACACAAATTTAGAATTTGTAATCGAATTTAACATACGCATTTATCCTTACATACATTTAACTTTTTCAGAGGTAAAACTACATTTTTCAAACAAAATTGAAACTAAACTGTTTTACAATTATGAAAAAGCTTCAATTAAACATATCTAAATAACTGTTAATATATTATAGTTGCAAGGTAAATTATTTTTTGCACAAAAAGAACATTTTAAATTCTTTATTTCTGGAACACTCACAGTAAATTCCAAATGTAACAAAAATATTAGAAATAAATCCTTCTCCATCTGTTTCATTCCCTTACAAAATAAAATTCTCCAATATTTATGTATGAGTAAATTATAGTTGGAGAAAAATAATTATCTGCACAAAGAGAAAACAGTCTTTATATCCTTACGATTACCAACCCATTTAAATTTAAATACGAGTTAAAAATTTTACAAATTAACTTTTCTTCCCTCATAAAATCAACCTCCCTCCCCCCGCTCACTCCCAGGATCATAAGTTTGAGAGGAGGAGAAGAGATGATCCCTTCTCCGGGACGTACCAGGTACGGACACAGGTAAGAAAGCCAACTTTCCACCATCCCCACCTGCGATTGGTGGAATCCCCCAAGCATGCCCAGAGTCGTCTGCCACTTGTAGAATATCGAGGGCCAGCCAGGGGGTTGTCTTGACAACGGCGTCTCTCCGAACGGTTCGAACGGGAGCTGCTGCTGCTGCCTCCTCCACGGAAAAGAATCCTCTTCATGCTTCTGCATCTCAGGTAAACACTGCATCCTTGCAAATCGAAGGCACTTTAGAATGCTTCTTGCAGAAGTGCTAATGCCCCGCGTTCGGTCAGCCCCGGCATCGATTCGATTTATCGATACCTCGAATTACCTTTCGCGTCTGCTCGATTACAGGGGTTAAATTTAGCACCAGGTAAAACGCCCGATGTCTACTGGAGACACGTGCGTGGGGACGGGTCGATCCCGGGATGAACAGAACTCGCTAGCACAGAACGAACGACACTCCCGATTCGAAATTCCCCGACAGGCGGTATGTTTCTTCATTTAATGTTAAAAACTTAATTTAAAATGTATAATGTTATTTCAGTTAAACGACAAAATAATTGTACACACATTTGTTTATTTTACATGTATTTCTATGAATGACAGTTTGATTTTTTTCGTTTATCCAAAATCCGTAAATTCTAGTATGTTTCTCTATATGTAATCAAAACGACATTTAGAAAATCAACAATCTTTGTCGATTTTTTAACTCCCATATCAATAGTAATCGTTGCTGTTTTTTAGTATAAATAGAAGCAGAATTTAGTATAGATTCGAAATTACCCGACAAGCGGTATGTTTCTTAATTTATTATTAAAAACACAATTTAAATGTCTAATGTTATTTCAGTTACACGACACTATAATTCTACACACATTTGTTTATCTTACATCTATGTCCATGAATGATAGTTTGATTTTTTCTTTAAGGCAAAATTTTCGTAAATTCTAGTATGTGTCTCTATAGGTAATTAAAACGTCATTTAGAAAGTCAACAATCTTTGTAAATTTATTTACTAACGTATCAATCGTAATCGTTGCTGTTTTAGTATAAGATGGTAATATATTTACATATATACGTTACATTTGTTTGTTTATCATAAATTTCATTTATTATTAAAACCATAATTTAAAATGTTTAATATTATTTCAGTTACACGACAAATTAATTGTACACTCATTTGTTTATCTTACATCTATGTCAATGAATGACAGTTTGATTTTTTTTCTTTTATCCAAATTCCAGTAGATTCTAGTATGTTTCTCTATTTGTAATTAAAATGTCATTTAGAAAGTCAACAATCTTTGTTAACTTATTAACCAACGTATCAATCGTAATCGTTGCTGTTTTAGTATAACATGATAATATATTTACATATATACGTTACATTTGTTTGTCACAAATAGATGTCTATGAATTTCATTTATTATTGGAAACATAATTTAAAATGTCTAATGTTATTTCAGTTACACGACAAAATTTTTTTACACACATTTGTTTATCTTACATCTACGTCAATGAATGACGGGCTGAATGACAGTTTGATTTTTTTCTCTTTAATCCAAATTTCGGTAAATTGTAGTATATTTATCTATCTGCAATTAAAACGCCATTTAGAAAGTTAACAATCTTTGTTAATTTAATAACCAACGTATCAATCGTAATCGTTGCTGTTTTAGTATAACATGGTAATATACGTTACATTTGTTTGTCACAAACAGATGTCTATGAATTTCATTTTTTATTTAAAACATAATTTAAAATGTCTAATGTTTTTCAGTTACACGACAAAATAATTGTACACACATTTGTTAATCTTACATCTACGTCAATGAATGACGGGATGAATGACAGTTTGATTTTTTTCTTTTTTATCCAAATTTCGGTAAATTGTAGCATATTTCTCTATCTGCAATTAAAACGCCATTTAGAAAGTTAACAATCTTTGTTAATTTTTCAACTGACGTATCAAGCGTAATCGTTGCTTTTTTTTAGCATAACATGGTAATATATTTTGATACGTTACATTTGTTTGTCATAAATAGATGTCCATAAATAACAGTTTGATCTTATATTAAATATCTTCGCAATTTGTGGTTTGACTAAATTTCTTTTTTTTTTTGTTATTAAAAACGTAACAGCAACACACAATTTATTTTGTTGTTGCGTTACTTAAATAACATTAGCTTTATAAATAGAAAGCTATTATTATTTAAGTAACAACAACACAATTATTTGCCCTAAATTTCTCATATGTCAATATTCATAGATGAGTGAATGACAATTTCGAACAAATCTTTATTCCAAATTTTTCTTAATTATCTTGCTTTATTTTCTATTAAAAAGTTATTAAGTGCTGATGGTATTTAAGTAACACTACAAATTATCTATGTACACAAATTTTTATTGTTATACATTCATTTTTAGTAATGACAGTTTGATACTATTTTAAATTCGAATTCTCGTAACGTGTGGTGTTTTTTTGTGATTAGAAGTTTAAGAAAGACTTTTCGAAAGTTAATTTATTTAATTAACTTGAAAATGTATTTATTTACACTATATTTATTTCTCATTTATCGATGTCTACAAATGAGAGATTTTCTGTCCACCCCGAATTTCCGTAGCTTACAATAACTTTATTTTAACAGTTTATTTGCTAGGCTTTGTATTTTAGATGTACATTATTGACTTGTTTGATATTAGTATATATAGCGCGTGGTTTTTTCTGTTGGTATTTCCTGATTTCTTAAAGGTTTCGTTGGGTGACGTTAATTGTAAGTTAATATTATTTAAGAATTCGTTATAACTCTGTTAATGCACTCCTTATCGATTTATTATATACCGTAAAATGCACTAGTTGTAAGAATTTATCTTCCAAAGTGAAAAGGGAACCAATGATAGTGGGGGGTAATTTGCTTATATAAAGGAGTCAAGATCCTAAGTTTAGAAGTCATCTGCAGTTCTAAATATTGCTAGGAAATAATGGAATTTTGTGTGGGAAAGCAAGTCATTCCCAGTGTGATGGGTAATTACTTGTTTAGAACGGAGGCATGTAATAAAAGAGGATGGTATAATGATGAGGGATAGGACCAAAAATGAGTCGAGAGATAGAGGTATGCTATAAATTTGGCTAAAAAAGTCAACTATCGAACTATATGCGCCATTGAACCTTTAGTTGACTAAGATAATATCGATACCTCTATCTTTCTATGAGTTGTATCCCTTTCCTGGTTTGAAAATTATCTATCCTTTAGATTTTTTAAAAACTACATTTACTAAATCATTATATTTGAGTTAGATGTCTTAAACAGTTTAGATAAAATTATTTTTCTTTCAGTGCAAATGTCTATAACAGGTATGAAAAGCAAGGAATTGCATCTCAATTACTAGATTAGCATTAGCAAATTATAGTTCTACAGTTTTCAATGTAAGATGATATATTTCAAGTGCTGACTTCACAAGTTGTTCTTGACACTTAGGCAATAGATTTATTTAAGTTGCGTTAACCTCGCACTAGGTTTGCCAACGAAAGTTAAGTAACTTTTTCTTATTCAAGTTTTAGTGATGGTTTTAGTAAGAGCCCGTTGTTGGTTCTCCATCAGTGAAAACAGCCTACCAGACACTTGAATTTGAAGACAATATTTAAATCGTTGGTTGTCTGCATTTACAGAGTGTATAGAAGGGAGTCTTCGCTTTGCATCCGATGACTTGGTTTTACCCCTATCTTCCCTGTACGTAATAAGGATAAAAATATTTGATGTTTGCTTAATATCGAAATAGTATAAATTTCGACTGCTTTCCATATAGTCGGGAACGGCAGCAGAGATTCCAGTCACACCCCGTTAAAAGAACACTCATGCCCATCATTTCCTATAGCTAATAGATGAGCTAAAACTGTAAAAATACGGGAATCGCCCTAATTTTCTAACAGTCTAAGGGATAAGGCCGTTTATTTAGTGGGTCAGACCGTTTTCCATCAAATAAGGCTGTTGCCCATAAAAATTAAAGGGCAAATACTAGTAAATTTACAGTATTTTTACAGTCTACGGGATTCTGCACACGAAACCTAGTTTATGGTTCTATTTGTCTAAAATAAATATCATCGAAATTTTCCAAAATCAATTTCCTGTGGATCTCTTTTTTTTTAAAGCGAAAAACACTGTTTTTTACATGTCAGTGAAGATAAACGTAAACTTCCATAAACAAAGTATCTATAGTATAGTTTTTTAAATTTTTATATCGCCACTATTTTTCACAAAATATAATAATAAGAACAAACTGATATTAGGGACAGGTTTGACGCTAAAATGGCCAAATACTCATAAAAAGCAACTTGTGCATTTACTTTTAAAATATAATAATAATGTTAAAATAAATGAAGACAAATGGAAGAAGTTTGATCTACATTCGCTAGATATGTCTTGCATGTCTAGCTCAGTTCCATGTTACTGGGAGTTACATAATAAATGTAACTGGGAAATGGCATTTTAATGAAATTCGGCTAAAATTACGTAAAATATTCATTAGAATTTTATTAAAATATCGCTCAGAACATAAGTATATTCAAGAGAAATGATCATTATAAATAGAGAATGGACTCGATAAATCACCTTTATATACATGTGTTTAAAAAAAGAGTTAATTTACAGTGTAAAAAACTCAGAACGTTACTGGGAAATTTTCGACAGCTGAACTAAATGTTTTTTTACTAGCAATTTTCCTAGAATATATCAGTAACTATCCCTAAACATTTAGAAACAATCCTACATAAAGTCAGTAATTTTCCTAGAAATGTCCATTTTGAAGCAAAAAATAATTTTTAAAAAATGTCCATTTTGAAGCAAAAAAAGGGCGGCAAGCGGAACCACTTTAGTTAACCACTCAGTTAACTTCTTCCTTAACTACGTGACGCTTTTTGGATTGTTATCTGCTCGGAATCGATCCACCAAACTTTGGGTCCATTCGTTAAATTTGCTCACAACGGCGCGCCACGCCTCACGGCCATAGTTGCTTGTCGCAAGTGATACATTGCATTGAATTTTTAAAAAGGATGTACTTTAAATGATTTTTCGTATCATTCTAAGGCAAACCCGATAATAAAAAAATAGTAAAAAAAATAATGTATAAACTTGATACATACAGAAACGTATGCTATATATACGAGTAACTTTATGAATTTTTTAGGTGTAGCTTTCAATAATGAAAATTTTTATATATATATATATTATATATATATATATATATATATATATTTATATATATATATATATATATATATATATATATATATATAATATATATATATATATATATATATATTATATATATATATATATATATATATATTATTATATATTATATATATATATATATATATATATATATATATATATATATATATATATATATATATATATATATATATATAATATATATATATATATATATATATATATATAATATATATATAATATATTTATATTCGCTTCAAAAACTACTGACCACTTTGCCTTTTTGTTTATAGATCAAGGCCGGTTGGAGTGGGATTATTAAAATAGAGCAAAATGGAATTTTAGAAGGTTTATTTGTTTCTAATAAATGCAGTTTTGTTCAACAATGAGGAGTGTTTTCATTGTAAGAACGATTCTGTTCCATTCTTCAAAATTTAATTAAACAAAAATTATTAACTTATTCGCATTGAATATCCATTTATAGCCTTCGTGTAGCTGTTTTGTGACGTTAATTTGACCAAACCAAACTAAAATTTCTATTTTAACACCAAATGATATTATTTTGAGCAGTAAAACATCAAAAGATTAAAACACATTAAATTGGACCCAGTAAAGTTATCCGATTATGGATAATGGAGGACTTTAAGAGAAAAAAAATCACAGCATTAAGGAAATTGTTTAATCATTATGTTTAAGCAATTACTTTGAAATTCAATACACTTTTAACGTGCACATTTTTTTTATTAAATGAAACAATATACTACATTAATTATAAACAAAGATACTCAAATACGAATGGCTCCTTATTATTTTAAACAGATTTTAAAAAAAAATTAACTTAGTGTATGAAATAGTTATAAAAACTTCCATTAAAATTTCTAATTATTTTGAAGAGAATATTAGGTTTCCATGTTTGTAAACTCGGCGATACTCATAATTGGACAATTTCACTGAAAAGTAGTTAAACAAGGGAAAATGATTAACTTTTTAAAGTCAAATTTCAGTTTTCAGAAACATTAGCTTGTTTGGGATAGGTATTTAAAACTCCCGCAAATAACATTTTTTGAATGTCATCTTGCGGTATTTATTATATACTCGTATTTCCTTACCTAGTAAATGAAGTAATCTGAGATTACCTTTATTTTGCAGTTTTCGGAAGGGCTGTGGTTTACGGTTCGCTTCATTAATTAGCAAATTTTAGCGATTGTTAAATATTAGCACATTTTAGCGATTGTTAAAAATAACACGAAAAGTTGTTTACCTACCAAATTCTATTAAAGTTAACGAAAAACGATTTCTTTTTAAAAACTTATCAATAGCAATATTTATCTAACTATGTATTTAATTATTTACTTCGCTTTTATTTAGAAAAGCAAATAAATACCCGTTGTCGCATGGACTAAAAGAAATATCATATTGAACCATGTATAGCTGCCCTATAATCTGCTATAGGGAAAAAAGGCTGTTATTGTTCTCGTTCATTACAAAATATTATTTACAGTTACTTATACTAAACTTATTTCCAAAAACAAAATAATAGACGATTGCGTTTTCACTGCTTTGTAGCTTGACAACATATAAGAAATTTCCAAATGTGACTACCACTCTTATTTCAACTGTTTCCAGTTTACTACACTGAAAAACAAGCATGTAATTATTATTTTTTTGTAACTGTTTGTAATGTTTTTGTGTGTGTTTTAATTGAAAAGTTTTAGCAACTATTACTTAAAATAGTGTTGTAAAAATTATATAATGAAATATTCAATTATTTACTTTAATTTTATTTCGAACAAGCCCGTTACCCGTTCTTCGCACAAAATAAAAATACTATCAAATATATTCCAATATGCGTACCTTTTAATCTGGAATAGGGAAATAACCTTATGTTATAGTTTCCGTTTATTATAAAGTATTTCATCCCATTATTGACTTATAATACCAAAAAGCAAAATACGCTGCGCAATGCACATGCTCATATAACAAAAATCGCCCTTCATATAAACTTTCTGACATCGTAATTTCCCTCATGAATCTCAGTTAATTTATAATTGTATAATCATATTATTTCAAGTTAAAATCTCAATTGTGTGGTGAAAAAAACTTTTTTGTGCCTTGGCCCGTGATATGGAAACAATTTAGCTATATATTGAAAATAAATTTAGCAATAGAATGAAGATTAACACAAAAGGCCCATAATAATTGCTTTATGGATAATAGAGTGATTACTTCCAAATGACCAACCTGTAAAAATTCATTTAAAAAAACAAGCACTACTCGCACATTTGGCCACTTTGTGTAAACTTGTCTAAGTATTGGCGAGAAATTATATCGGCACAATCCAAATCTAAATTGAAGAGCTTAGTGGAAGAACGTGCTAAGTGACAAAAAGGTGAAAACGAGATAATGAGCTTCAAAGTTTTTAGTTTGCAACTTTTCTCTACTTCACAAAATCATAGTTTTTTCTTCATGATAATTTAGTTTGGTTCTTCAAAATGCTTGGTGGCTTTTGGCTTAGCCGTACTTTACGTAATAACACGTCATTTACAAAACGCGCTTGACGTCTCCTGCACTTGGCACGTTCTTCCTCCGAAGTGCTTCAAATTTTTTCAGTCGTTTAGTGGAAGAACGTGCTAAGTGACATTTTTTAGGTATATTTGATCCATACGAGTTTCATAATTTCTGTACTAACATTCCGATTTTCAAAATTCTTTTTTTGTTTGGAAGATAGGACTTCCGATTTTTTTTATACTTTTTATTTGTTTGCCTGTACGTCCATCATTTTGTCCGTCCGTCCATATCCCTTTCAATTTCCGATCTAAACTGTCTGATTTTAAAAATTCTGTTTTGGTTTGAAATTAAAAGATTAGAAGACTACAATGTAAAGTGTTCGGCCACCTGCCTGTACGTCTACCCCCCCCCCCCCAACTTCCTTTTTACCCGTCCAATTTTTAAAGTTATTACTTTCAATTATCTAATATGAAATATAAGGAAATCAAACTATTGCGATGGAGGTCAAAAATCCAAAATGAAGATTTTGTGCTCTCTACACGTTTTGGAGGGTGCTGATTACAAAAAACTGTTTTTTTTTTCATTGATTCGTCTGTTTGTCTGAAACTACTTTACTGTTCGAACTAATAGGACTACAGACTTCAAACTTAGTACACGGGTTCCTAGTACCTGTTGGAAGTCATAATATTTTCGAGAAAATTACGCATGCGCAATTAGCAGCTGCTACTAACTTTTTGGGTTTTAAAAGTAGTGCTGAAAAACGAAAATAGATATAGACTTAAAATTTGATACACTTGCTCCCAGTACTAGTCGGACGACAAAATAAAGATTTCAACAATATTGTGCATGTGCAAAGAGTAGCTGCCATAGAACTTTTTAGGTTTGAAAGTAATTGAAAATACTTTATAAGGTATATAATAACTTTTAAACGAACATATTGATATATTAATCGGTAATTGAAAGTCGTATAGTGTTACGCAACCCTAATTTTTTTAATGTATGATATCTCTCAGACACCCATATTATATACTTTTTGTTCGTCCGTATGTCCCTACTATAAGGATTTCTTTGAGTATTTAAGTTAAAAGAAAGTAGGTTATATTAGTTATTTTAGAACTTCTTGCTTAATGTTAGATGAGTAAGTTTTTAATTGAAAATATTTTAAAAAATACCATTATCACTGAAATTATAAACTAATTACTTTAAAGAATAATAAGACAAATCTCAACTTAGTAAAAAGTATACAAAAAGATAGTAAAACAAACAAAAATGCAAGTGAATAAAATAAATATTAAATTTAAAAGATTTATAAAAAAGATAATAATGTAAGATGTAAGTTTTCGCAAAATAAATTTTTTAATAGTTTTTGGATAGGAATAATTAAATGTAAAAACAAACATTCATATTAAAAAAAAGTAAAAATAAGATGTCTGGCAAAATATAAATCCTAAGGTTATTATGTTTTCTTTCCCCTTTTCAATTAAGGATTTAATCAATTTTAAGAAAGCTTCTTTAATTTACAGCATTTCTATATACAAAAGCTTAGCATGATCGTTTAAACAATTTTTTTTACAATGTGATGCAAAGCACTTTTTTGAAGTCATCTATATTTTAATAAATATTAAGAATTTATAAATATAAAGAGATAGAGTATAAAACGTTATATGAGTTATTATAACAAATATAATAGTTTTACATAACAAAGCAATATCTTGATTAAATTTGTACTTACCGTATAAGCTGCTATTAGCACTTTCAAGCCAAAATTCAGCTTTCCGCTTATTTCTTAATTCCATTTTAATAATTTTGGGAGTTTAGGACATTGCACAAAATGCGATCGTCAGCTTTAGAGATCAAACGTAAAATTGCTTTAAAAGATTTTTGCACCCCTAGTTCATTTTTTTAAACAAACCAGATGCTTTGATGTATGTTCGGTGTAATGTTGTTTTAACGCGAACATGCGATCTCCAAAGGGCAGGTGCAACTTTCTTTTAATGATACCATCTGTTCACTGCTAAATAGACTATGTTTATTAGAATAAAAAACACAAGACTTTAAAAGCAAACGATATTTTATAAAATGTTAAAACATTTAGCTCCGATTGAATTCTAAAATAAAAGTGCATTTTCTCTTATTTTCCTAAATGCACTCAAAGCCCGGTTATACGCTATATGAATTATAATTCATTGGTTATATTTAATAATTAATGTTAATTTGGAAAAATTAATGACATCTTTTAATTCTTTTTGATTAAAACTACAAAAAAAACAAGTGCTTTGCGATTAATGCGACATAAATAAAGCGAAAGTCTGACAATTTTCTTCAACTGTGTCACTTAGCACGTTCTTCCACTGAACGATCGTCCGATTTGGGACGATTTCGGAGGAAGAAAGTGCCAAGGACCCTTAGCACGTTCTTCCATTGAAAAAGTGACGAAAACGCGTGCACCTACCATCGTTACAAATCTACGAATCGAAGTTCTAAAATTGAAAGCTGTTATGTTTAAAGGAGGTAATAACATAATCATTAACACAAAAATCTCAATTTTTCAAAAATGTCACTTAGCACGTTCTTCCACTCAGCTCTTCAATTATGAAGCAAAGACAACAACATTAGCACGATGACTGCCGAATCAGTGTATATAAAAACATTTATCTCATTTGAAGACTATGGTACTTTGGCGATAGATTAAGTGAGAAAATTGAAATCGCCTGAAGGTGCTGAATCTCCTATGCGGGGAAATATACACTATTCTATCATTTGGAACGTTCTTCTCCAAAAAATTCAAATTTTCTTCAAAAATAAAAACATTTTGAGCTAATCGTAACTTAAGTATGATCTACACATTTGTGCCAAGTTATGACGCAAACGGATGTCTAGTTTTTAAGAGTCTATAAGTCACACACACACACAACATTTCATTTTTATTATTATATACTACACAAGTAACTGCATATTTAAAGTTTAAATAATGTTATTTATAAATTTAAATTAGAACATGTTTTTTTTCAACCATAACTGCGGCCTATATTTTATTATGAAAATATATGATTGAGACTAACATTCTTGAATGTACGTTGTTAAGTGTTTAAGATATCTCCCTACCTTGAAAACGGCAAATTTTGACAATTTTCAAAATTTTGTTTTACTATTTTAAAGAGAAGGCCTATTATTTATGTTTAAAAAACTGCAGAGAGTTTTACTCTACGATAATTTAATCAAAAGTTATGGCTATTTCAGTAAAGCATTAGCCCGTTGTGTATATCTGAAAGCGAACTTTAAACGTGTTTTCTGAAGAACGGTAATTTTCAACAACAATGTTCTTTTAAAACCTGATATCTCAAAAACTACTTGATATAATGTAATTATAGCATGTTTATTATAAGTTAAAGTGTGTTTTGAAATGAGCTCTAAGTAAAATAACTGATAGAATTTATTTTATGGACTTTTTAATATTAAAATTTCCTCTTTTTTTGAAAAATTTCTATAAACATGGCTTTGATACTATGTAATACCTAAAATATTAGAAGTATTGCTTAAAACTCAGTTCAAAACATGTAAGAAGATCTAATGAATGACTCTGCCAAATATTTAAGGAAGAAATTAATTATTTTTTGACTTATGGTGTTTTGCGTAGCTCTTATGTTTAAGGCAAATTTCTTCAAAATTTGCATTATTTAAAAAAAAATTATATTTTAATTTAAGTTTTTGGGTCAAATATTCCATTTAACATTATTATTCATCATTACCACTAAAAAAAATTAGTTAATTTTAAAGTATTAAAAAATTGACCCCTCAAGGTAGGGAGCTACCTTAACAATAATATATAATGATTTTATTGATTCATTAATATCATTATTTTAAAAATATATTTCAAATAAGGAATATATTTAAAAAATAATAGCATTTTATATTCTTCGAAATAGAATAATATTTTTCGTTTGAATGTAAAAGAGAAAAATATCTATAATAATGCGTTATGTTTGTAAATGCTTTTAAATTTATTAGGAAGAATGAACAAGGTATTCAACAAATAAATACTACATTTAAAAATTAAATAAATAGAAAAGAAGTGTAAATACAGAAATGAAACTTTTTTTCGTCTTTTTATTAAGCCATGCATTTTTAGCCTACTTTTCTTTTTTTTAATTCGAAAGAGTTAAAAAGTAGGTATTGACATGCGGTCGATGTCCGTCTGTCTGTCTGTCCGTACCCCCTTCCAAAATCGGTTCTATACATCTGATCTTAAAAATTCTCTTTTTGTTAGAAAGCTATGACCTCAGAGACTCAACTTTCATACTTTTTGCCCGCCTGTCTGTACGTCCGGACGGACATAAATTTACTATCTGTCGGCGAATTTCCCATTGAATTAGCATTGGAATTCAATTTTGAGTCATTTAAATCACTGTTGCCAAATCAACAATGGCATGAAAAACTTTATTTATTTAAATATATTTGAAGCAAACTAATCTTTTCATGAATCAGTTTGGAATGACGTCATAAAATGTAGCACAATGTGATTCTTTGATTGTTCGTTTATTGTTTACCAAGAAAGCGGCAAGGTCTTTTTTTTTGCATACAATTATGCTTAGCTTTAATTTACAATTCGTATTTTTAGCCTACTTTTCTTTTTTTAATTCGAAAGAATTAAAAAAAATGAAAAAGTAGGTATTGACATGCGGTCGATGTCCGTCTGTCCGTCTTCCGTCCGTACCCCCCTTCCAAAATCGGTTCTAATCATCGGATCTTAAAAATTTTTTTTTGTTAGAAAGCTATAACCTCAGATACCCAACTTTCATACTTTTTGTCCGTCTGTCTGTACGTCCGGACGGACATAAATCTACTATCTGTCGGCGAATTTCCCATTGAATTAGCATTGAAATTCAATTTTGAGTCATTTAAATCACTGTAGGTATTGAAATGCGGTTGATGTCCAACTGTCTGTCTGTCCATCTGTCTGTCTGTTCGTATGTCTGTCCGTCTGTCTTTGTCCGCCTGTCTGTCCGTTTGTCTGTCTGTCTGTCGTACCCCCCTTCCAAAATCGGTTCTAATCATCGGATCTTAAAAATTCTTTTTTTGTTAGAAAGCTATGACCTCAGATACCCAACTTTCATACTTTTTGTCCGTCTGTCTGTACGTCCAGACAGACATAAATCTACTATCTGTCGGCGAATTTCCCATTGAATTAGCATTGAAATTCAATTTTGAGTCATTTAAATCACTGTTGCCAAATCAACAATGGCATGAGAAACTTTATTTAAACATATTTGAAGCAAAATAATATTTTCATGAATCAGTTTGGAATGACGTCATAAAATGTAGAACAATTTGATTCTTTGATTATTCATTAATTATCTACCAAGAAAGCGGCAAGGCATACTTTTGCATGCAATTATGTTTAGTTTTAATTTACATTTCTTGTTTTTTAATGCAGTTCGGAGTAGTTTCATTACTTTTGTTATTAATAAATATTTATTCTTCGAACTACAAATAAATCACGAGCAGATGTAAATAATATTTAATTAATTTGCGAACGAATATTAAGGAAAATAGTTGATTTTGGCTTTAAGAAGTTTAAATATAGCTGGGTGCTGTGTTTCGATTTTTTTTTCTAATGTGATAAAATCTAGTGTAGAAACGGCTGTTGATGATATTTACTTTAGGAACCTAGTTTTTTCCGATTAGAACTTCAGTAAGTATTTAAGTAACAGGAAAGTAGGCTATTTTAGTTCTTTATGAACTTCTTGTTTAAATGCAGTTTGGAGTAGTTTCATTACTTTTGTTATTAATAAATATTTAATTATTATTTGAACTACATATAAATCGAGTAGACGATAAATAATATTAAGTTAATTTGCGAAAGAATATTAAGGAAAATAGTTGATTTTGGCTTTTAGAAGTTTATGTCATAGCTGGATGCTGTGTTTAGCGATTTTTTTCCTAATGTGTATAAATCTAGTGTAGAAACGGTTGATGATGATATTTACTGTTAAGAACCTAGTTGTTTCCCAATTAGAATTTCAGTAAGTATTTAAGTAACAGGAAAGTAGGCTATTTTAGTTCTTTAAGAACTTCTTGTTTTAACCTAAATTTCAAATATTTAGTTCAAAAATTTGTCGAAAGTTGTCGCTGCATGCTATTCGTTTTTTCTCACGGGAAATAACAAGCGTTGAAGCAGTCTGTTTAAATTGTCTGTTTTGCAATGCAAGGTGTTTAGGCAATATTTTTGTATTACATCGCATATCCGCATATCGTCTCAATGGAAATTTAAGCATATATCTGAAGGATCTGCTCTTCAATCTCTTCCCATGCAGTATGTTCGTTATTTCTATAAAGACGTTACAGGATAGAATACAAATCTTAATTAAAAGGCAAAATTATAAAAGAATTTAAAATAAATAACTGGAACAATTTTATAATTCTAACTAAAACGAGTAGAGTTAGCCAAGTAAGAAACATTAAAATAGTTTAAAATGGCATGGCAAGTCGCCAGAGTAGCTCTGCTAAAAATAGAAATTCTCAGAATATGTATTATTTTTATTTGGATCTTTTACATTCTTTGTCTTAGTACTAAATATTTAAAACGTGGTTTAATTATGATTTTGTTAGAAAACTTTTAAATTACATAGTAAAATAATGGAATTGGAATTACATAGTAAAACGATGGAATTGGAAATACACAGTTACAACATTGTATACATTAATAAAAAGTGAAAATAGTAGAAAAGGAATTTTTTAAAATCTATATTATAAAGATTCAAAAATAATATATTTAAAATACAAAAAAAAACAAAAAAAACATTAAGAATTCATGAATTCATGAATTGCAAATATATAGCATTTAAGGATTGCAATTAAAGATATAAAATTTATTTAGAAATATTAGGTTTTGTTCTAAGGGAGCCTGGGGAGCCTTGGTCATAGTTTCAGAATTTTATTTAAAAAAAATATTTTTACACTAAACAATTCATATGATAGCTCATATTATAGGAAATTTTATTGGCAACAAGGATATAATGATATAATATAAATAATATCTATATATTTTTTATAAAGTTATGGTTGTTTAAAACATAGACACCTGGGCCAAGCCACCCTTCATAAGGGAGGCTTGGCCCATACAAAAATGCTTAACTTTAAAGTGCACAATAATAAATGTTTCAAATTATTTTTGTAAGCATTAAATACAAAAAAAAAATTATCTTATAATTCGACACTCTGGAATCATTTAAAAATCATGTTTACCATAATTAATATTTTGAGTAATACATTTTTATAGTATTATCTGTATTAAAAAATCTAAAATTGGCCATATCAAATAATTTTTTAAAATTATGTTAAATATATTTTATTCAGTTTGTACACACACTAAAATGCACAAGATATAACTGCCTTAGTTTGAATTTTCTTTTTATTTTAACGGCACAAACTGGGAACAGTCAAAATCAAAGCGTACCTTCAAAGCAACTCGTTCAGTGCCCCCTCCCCCCACAAGAAAAAGTCAGATAATGTCTTTATATTAATCTGGAGTATTATTATACTTTAATTAATAATTTAGTTTTCACAGAAAAAGTTTGATATTTGGTCATAACTGACACGTTAGTTTTAGTTGAGGTTTTGGTTTTATTCTAAACAAGTGCAAAACAAGTGCAATTGATAATAAATCTATTACCTAAATAAAGTTATTATAGGGGGCCTTGGTCCAGAGTGGCCAACCCTCCCTTACGAGCCTTACGTAGAGTGGGCCAAGCCTTCCTACCTAGCCATTTTGTGAAGAATGGCACATGGTGATTTGAAGCCTACTTCATTGCACAAACTTTATAACTTAAATAAAACCTTAATATAACAGTATTTATAAAATACCACATACTTAAAGTGAAGTCAATTGGTTCGTCTGAAAAAATCTTACAAATTATGTCTAAAATGTTTATATATACTTTTTTGGATGACTTTCATTTTTTATTTTCTCCTCACTGCTAATAAGTAGCTCAATGAAACTTTGGTGGCTGTCTGCTGACAACAGTAGCTTTAAGTACCATCTATTGTGAAAATGCTAAAATATTTAAAATACTAAAATGTAAAGATGGGCTAAGCCCCCCCCCCCCCTTATGGCCAAGGGTCCCCAGGCTCCCTTACCTAAAGTAGTCTACAATTTAAAAAGATTTAATTAAGTTTTTAACTTGTTTTTGTTGCATATATGCAGGGTTACCACTAAGAAACAGAGGTGAAAAAGTGAGAATAGTGAACATCTGAAAACAAATAAGTGACCAAAAAAGTGACTAAAATAAAGAACTCATCGGCAAAATATTGAATTGATATACTAATATCTCAAACTCAAAGTTTGTAACCCTGACCTCCAAAGGCTCTCTAACTTCTAGACATAGAACTTTGCAATTAACGCCAGAAGTCTTTCTAAAAGTCACATGGCAAATGTACCAGTTTAGTAAAATAAACCTCTTTTCTTCGGTTTAAAGTTTTGATTATTTTTATCAATCTAAAAGACTTGACAAGGGAATCGTAGCATTTAGTTTCCACAGAAAATTAAAGCAGCAAATTTGTTTTCATTTAAATGCGAATTGATTTTTATTAAGCGCTATATTTGTGAAAACAACCCGGTTGTTGGATAGTTTTAATTTAAATAAGAATGCAACAAACAGGGGCTAAATATTAAGTCGATCAACTGGTTGAAATAGCGGGTACTTTTAGTCTGTGTTAATCCAATGCAAATTTTTTCTACTAAAAATTCTCTAGCTGTATTGAATATTTTTTTTACAAACGTTTTTTTATATGATAAATCTAGCCGTTAACGGAGCAATAGAACTCCATTTTATGAAAATGGTTTGAATGTTTTATTGTAAAATTATTTATTGAAAATTTGAAAAAAATATTTGAACTAGTTTGTGTAACATTTGTCAAACGCAATTTTACTAATCATACAAACTATTTTCAAAAACATTGGATCAGAATTTTAATATTCATATTTTAATATTCATTTATCTTAAATTCTTTTTTTCATATCAGGATCCTAATCAAGGACTTTCATGTGTCCATTTTATTAGGAATGAATAAATGCTTGTAAGATTCTACTACTTATCGTGGTGTTTTCTCCATTAAATTACAAGGAGTTTTAACCCCTGTGGCACTTAGAAAACAAATCCCAATAAGCACTCTCTTGTTAGTAGCATTCTTAATCGCAAGGAACTTCACCCTTCAAATGTTTACGAAAATTAAAAAAAAAACAATTCGAACAGTGTCTTTGATTTTGTCAAATAAAGGTACACACAAGTTCAAAAAATGATGACAAATATTTACAGTGGCTGTCAAAACGGTGCTTCAAAATTTCCTTATTAAAGTGATTTGAAACTTTATCTATGTTTGACAGTAATTCACATGTACATTTCATTCATTTGAAACTAATTTCACTAAAAAAAAATTTCTATTTGTATTTTAAAAAAACTAAATATTTCTCAATATGCACAGAATTTACGAATAAGTGTAGAATAAAAAATTAGTGACTTTAGTGACTAGTTTTAGCCAATAGTGACTTTTAGTGACTAAAGAAAAGTGACTTTTAGTGAGAATAGTGACTTGGTGGGAGCTCTGTATATGTTATACTTTTACTCCGTTATTTGCATATATAAGGTTTTGTTAGAAATAAGCATTAAGGAAATGTTCTGTCCGTTAAAAAAACACAGATTTTGATATAATAAAAACCGTTTTATGTTAATTCACACACACATAGTTTTCGTCTATGTTTTTCGTACATTTTTGAGACTAAACATCTCTTGCATGTATTTTTGTAATACAAATTTTTGAATACATAATATTATAGGTGCAACTGTAATGATCTTTTTTTATGGTTAATATATGACTTGCAAGTACATCATTCCTACAAGCATGTGGGGAATTATTCTGCAAATTTTTGTAAGATATCACCAACCGGTGTATTTTCGGTTTAAGGATCTACCACTGAAATTAAACTAACCTATGTATTAGGCATTACCAAATATTTTAGTTTTGTAGTAATGCCACGACAATGACGAATTTGTACATTCAGCAGTATTTTGCAAAACGTTGAGTTTTGAGTTAAAAGTTGAGTTAGTTACTAAGTTGAAACAAAATCTTCTAATGTTCGTCAAACCTATTGAATATTTGCAAAAAAGGGCCATCGCATAAGCTAAGCAATTGAGAATTTTCCCCATTTGACACTATTTTGTAAAACGTTGCATTGCGACAATAAGGCGTCTTGGGTAAAAAAAAAACACGCCTTAAAACAAATAAAAATTCTAAAACCATATCCAATGCAACCTAAATCTGATGCAAATTCTCGATGCCGCGTACGATGTCACCCTTAATAGTAGCGTCGGGTGCCTACTCAGGTGTCGGCATGTCACTTAAATGTGGTTCTAAATTATGACGCACGTCGCCAATAGCCCCCGTGTCGCCTAATGCGACGATGATTCAACCTAAACCTAAATAAGATTTAACCTCATTCCTTTGCAACCCGAATCTGATGCAACTGATATCCTGAAAACTCCCGCCACCCGTGCCCGGAGCGGGTCAGACATCTGTCATTGATTTGTGCACCCCGCCCGTCACCTGATGGATAGAAATCGATATTAGCCCTGATTGATTTTTCCACCAGATTACGATTTCTGTCAAATAAAACCCCGGGGATCAGGCGAGGGAGGAACTACCTGGCACGGAGGAGACACTCTCGGAAGAAAAACTTTTTAAATGTCAAAGAGGAGTTTGCAAACTTTTATTGGGCGTTTTATGTGGAAATGCATAAGGTGTTGGCCATTTGATTGAAATTGGGAACGGGTTTGGACGCCGCTGGTATCCTGGAAATGGGCTTAAAATGTACGGTTGTTTTATTTAGTGGTAATCGAAAGTTTTGCAGCGTTGTACACTCATAGTTTTCCCTTTAAAATTACAAATGTGTTTATTTCGATGCACAGAAAAAGACAAATTAAGCATTATGTCGAATTGGTAGTAATTGTAGTGCTCCTAATTTGGTAACTTTCACTACAAGTTTTAGTTGAAATTGTGTTACTAGGTAAAAAGTAACTATTTTGGGGTTTTTTAAAGGTATTGCTGAATAACGGGAAATGCTACTGACTTCAAACTTGGTACACGAGTTCACAGTACCTATCGGACGTCATAATAAGGTTTTCGAGAAAATTACGAATGTGCAAAGAGTATCTGCCATAGAACTTTTTTAGTTTAAAAGTTATTGAAATCGCCTCATAGGGTATATATAATTACTTTTAAAAGTATTGTTTATTGAGTGATAATGGAAAGTCGCTCAGTGTTACACACTCCAAATTATTTTTAAAATTTAAACAAACAAACAAACAATCAAACAAACGAACAAACAAACAAACAAATAAAACCCACACGCACAAAACAACTGTTGATCAATTGAATTTTTATTACTTTGAACACTTGGAGAAATATCATTGGCCCAGATAACAGCTCAAACTATAAATAAAGATTTCTGTGCTCCTAGTGATTTTGCAAAAGTTATGCTCGGACCGTTCAGTTTTAGAAGTTTGAGCAGTATTTACCCGAGCGTGTGTGTACTTTATCATAAGGCTGTCCTGGAGAAACCCGGGAGATTACCGGGAAGCTCGTTTCCAGGGGCAGTGCGATGAACCGGGGTCGCATTCAAAAATTGTTTCGTGGCGACATCTATTGAGTTAAGGAGATTGATATATTTCTTAAGGAGATTTATAAAGTAAGAAAGTGTGATACATTAAAGAATACTTTTTATAATGATTCCAAATTCGTCAGTGCCACATAATATTACACAAAATCATCTATTTTTCTACGTTATTATTTTCTCCTTTTAATATTTTATTATTTTACATATATGTTTGCATAATTTGATTAGGCTATAAATCTATTATGTTCTTCAAACAAAATGTTAAAAAATGATTTTTTTTTATCTATCTATGTATTTTTTTAAATTTGAGTTGCATTTTATATGCGTTCTGTAATTTATGTAACTCGGTTTCTTTCTGTTATTTTTTTATAGCAAGATGTAAAAGCAACGCCACTGCCTCCGAATCACCAAGTACAACTATACAGCTTCACGTAACAAGTAGCATTACACAAAAGGTAAAAAAAAATGTAAACTCAAAAATAGGGTAGCGAGGGTAAAAAAGAATGAAAAGAAAAAGTCAAATTTAGAACTTAATCTAATGATATTATTTTAGAGCTAAATGTTAAAGATTAAAAAAAAAATTGAGGCAATGTGTAACTTTACGGGACATTATCACATTAAGAGGAAAGGTGCGTGTCAAAATTACCAAGAAAGGAAATTACTTTCTTAAAATATATATTTTGACATGTTTTCAAAAGTGGAAACGGTTGGTTTTCTGAATTTAACCAATTGCATCATCGATGAAAATGTATCCAATGTTTAAATTAAATACAATTCAATTGTACACGTTTGAAAAATGAATGCGTTTAAGATATTTTTAAATTTTTAGTGAGTTGAAAATATTTAATGACCTATCCGTTTATCTTCTTTATAGTTGATGTACCGTCAATAATCAGTTAACTTTAAAATAAACAATAAAGTTATTATTTTTAGCAGTTTTGTTATTTTATCTATTTATCATAACGAAAACATACTTGTATGGTCTTGGTATATTATTGTTTGTAAATTGACAACATCCGATTGCGTTCTGCCTTCTTGAGTCATTTTCACATATTTCTGTAATTGGTGACGAAATTATCCTTTCTTTGCTCTTTCATAGCAATTTTGCATATATTTCAAGAATATAATTTTATATTCTAAATTATAGGGGAGACCGGGGTAGTTTTCCACGTTTTCTTCTTTTTGATTGTATATTTTTTACTTTTATTCATTTTGAAGGAAATAAGATACCATTGCCTTCCTTACATGGTTATGTACAAACTAAAATTATAACTTTTCTAAAAAGTAAATACACTTTTTAGCAGCGAGTGGTTCAATGCAAGCTCGTTGAGCTGGAAAACGTGCCACGTATACGGGGTACATTTTCCCAGACTGCCAAAAATGGATGGGGCAAATTTTCCAACTATTCTTGAAAAGATTAAATTTTTTTTGGTTGTTTATGTGCACTTTAGTGTAAACTAAAGTAGCCCAAAAGATTCTACTCAGAATATATAGATCAAATTGTAAAAAAAAGGTCGGTTTTATTTTACTAAATTGCTATATAAAGGTAATTATCAATTTTATCAGTTTGAAATCAAGAAAATTTTGTAAATTACCCATTTTGTGTAACTATAGTTTGGTGCTCTTTTCTAGTGGTTGTCTATACTATTGCTAAAGATTGTAAAAGAAATCATATCGCGCATGCACTGAAGTTTGGTGAGATTTCTTCTCTTTTTTCTTAGCCAGCCAATTTACTTCAGAGTTTTGGTGCGACATGACATATTAATATTTTACAGTGCAATTATTCACGATCTATTGGGAATATTTAAATTCTTGGATGTTTTTACGCTACTAAATCCATTCTTGACAGTTATTAGAGCAACGTATATCGCTTCGGAATGGTACGAGTTCTGTCAGCGTTCTTTTTAATACTATGTAGACAATTTTTAATCGGAAACAAAACTTTTTACATCCAGAACTTAATGAATGATTATATTACTAGGTCATACATTAAAAAAATTCCATTTTTGGAATATTAGAAAGGTTGGAGCTCGTTTATATACTTGGCCTTGTTGGAATTCTTGCCCCGTGAAATTTTGGAAAACCTGCCCCGTCGCCATATTTTGACTTTAATAGTGCCTTGACGATTAGAGGCTTAAGTTATTTTAGAAACAAATGCATATTTAAGTAGAGAGAGGGACCACCTTTTATTATACGCAATGATAAAACTGTACGTTAAATGAAAGAACGTTTAATTTAGGTTTGAATGTAAGCATTAAAAATACTCAATGTTAAAAAAATCATAAAAGCATCTCTAACGAAAATATTACAACACCTACTGAGCAAAAATTCTTGTGAGTGACATAATCCGCGTTGTTTCATAAACCAAGCAGACATTTGACGCCCCACAACGGCTCATTTCCAATATAAGACCTGGTGGAAAACTTACCCCATGGGAAAACTAGCCCCGGTCTCCCCTACGTTAATTTTTTTAAACGTCGAAGCAATAATTGTTTTCTACAAAATATTTTTAACAATTGAGTAGTACTACGTGTGGGCTTCCTTGTGCATTTAATTTTTTGACTAAACTTATAACAATTTAATAGTTTCAAAATGATATTTAGGTATTGACATAATTTATAAAAGTTTGCAATTTTTGCACTATTTTTCAGTTTTGAAGGTGGGAACAATCGAACCAGAAAAGAACCAAGAAAATGGATTTTAGCTCAGTTGGTAAGAACATCTTTTAGTACACAATTGAAATGTGTAAAATTATTGAATAGTACAATTCAATAATTAACACTATTAAAAAAATCCGCTTCTTTCACGTAAAATTTTCTTACATTTGAATTCTTTTTATTTCTTTGTATTCAGAATTTCTTCATTTCGGAATTTCAGCGCATGGTGCTCTTAATACAAACTATGAATTCCAAACAATGGCGACGTTAAACATTGATTGACGAAATTTATAATTTCAGCTCACTAGAACTCGCAACGTGCAAAATGGTATCACCCTGCTTTTGTCTTGAAAACTATTTGATTGAGAGGCTATTGACGACTCGGTACAAAAAAAATTCAGCAAAAAAATCCAAAATTTTCTAATAGAGAAAATGCAATAAATTTTGCAAATTTAATTTTTCCATTTTTGTTTCCTTTTGTTGTAAAATTGCAAAAAATAAGCAATGTTTCAATTTTTCACATTAGTAGCCGATGCGCTTTCAATTTTGAACTTACTCAATTTAGATTTGAATCTTGAAACCAAATGCCTAGTTTCAATACCAAAGGTGATTTAAAGGACAAAAAGACTTAAGGAAACACATTTTCAACTTTATGAAACTGAAATAGAAATAATATAAGTAATAAAAAACAATAGAAGTAATGAAAGAGAAAAAATGACGAATTTTGCATAATAAACTCCTCATTGGCAAGTGAACTAAGAAAAGTAAAATTTTGCATAATATACTAACAATAACGTGAGGCAGCTTTTGTTGACTGTTAACCTCGTCTGACTTGAGCTTTAATTATATTACAATACAAAAGCAGGAAAACTAAACCGGATCTAAAACTATTTGAAACTAAGAGCAAATTGTAACTTAGTGCGAGTTTTTGGAAATGAATTGGAACGAATCGCGTTCTATAGAAAAAAAAAGATGGTGGATTGAACAAGTATCATTCCAAAACGACAGTCTTAAACTAACAATAAAGACATAAAATACAAAATATGCATAAAGTGTCGCTTATATAAGCCACAAGAAAAAAAAAACCCGATGTCGAATACTTTGGGTAAAGCGACGAGGATTATAAATGCTACGGGTTGTAAAGTTTTTTTTATACTTTCAAGAAGATCGAAAATGCTCGTGTCATAACAGATTTGTTTCAGTGATTAAATATTTGACTATAAAATCATCATCAAAAATCATATTTTATTAACGTTGTTTCCCTTTGGTAAAACTATAACAAATATAAAGAATATTTATTTTAGAAATTTTTATAGCTTGATTGTTGGGTAATAAACTAAACTACTTTGCGAAATGCAGTATGTCTGGTTACCTTCTGTTTTTTTAAATCGAGGTAAGAGAAAACCATTTCGTTACGGGGATATGAGCCCGCTGGACTTCGGATCTCCAAAGCCAATTGTCTCATAGAGGTAATCCAATGGAGAAAAAATATTTTCTAAGTCACATTTCTCCGGCTGTATTCAATATTTTTACAAACGGGTATTTTATGTGATAAATGTAGCTGACTTACAGGTCCCGACAATCCTAGTTTTTGAAATTGTTTTAAAATTTTCAATAAATAATTTTACACAAAGTTTTCAAAGTAATTTCAAAAAGTGGGATTATAGAGATCTGTAAGTTATCTGCATTTATCATTAAAAAAACGTTTGTAAAAATATTCAATACAGCCGGAGAAATCTGACTTAGAATTTTTCCCCCCATTGGATTAACACTGAGGCACTTAGGTTTGGATACCCGCGATCCAGCGGGCTCATTCAGAGCGAAAGTGGCATAATTACTGTCGTCAGGATGTGACCAAGAGGTTGTGCAGTGCGATGCAAAAGTGCAAAAGTGCGATGATAACATATTTAAAAAATATTTAAAAATGCTGTAAATTGAAACATAATTGTTTGATTTGTTACGACAATGATTTTTTGCATAAAACTAGAAATTTGTATGTTGCAAAAGTTTAGACCCAAATACGAGATTATGCTAATTTAAAGTAGATAAGAGCCTTACATTTTATTGATAAATTGTATTTTTTTATAATATAAATTAAAAAAATACACGATATCCGGTGAACTAAAAAGATTATATAACAATATCGGTTCAATTCTACACCAAACAGACAATATAGCCACTTTAAATCTTTTATGGTGAAATATTACTGCATATTTGCTTTAAATTTACACAATTTACACACGAACCAAATACCTTCCAGTCCATTACCTTAAAGTTTTGCCGCGAATTCATGGATTTAAAGACATGCATTGGCCGATTTTCTTCATGGAACGTGTAGTCTTTCCCATATAAAATCACAAAATAGCGACATATTGTTCTTTTTTGCACTGTAGTACAATGCAGAGATAGTCTTCTCTTCAAAAACGACAAAAAAGTCTGTCTCATCGACGTTAATTCCCTCCACACCATTACGAAAGTTTTTCTTTATACTGCAGTTCGCAATTTCTTGAGAAGAAAGGCGGTTTCTTTGAACCGATTACAATTTAACCGGTCTCTTTAGTGCTATTTTAATACGTTTGGTTTAACCGAATATTGAAAAATAAGCCATTGAAAACAAAGGTTTTTCCCCTCAAAAACTCTAGCATTGGGGTGGAACGTTTAAAATGGTGTGGAGGAAATTAACGTTGATGACACAGACTTTTTTTGTCGTTTTTGAAGAGAAGACTATCTCTGCCTTGTTCTAAAGTGCAAAAAAGAACAATATGTCGCTATTTTGTGATTTTATATTTGAAAGACTACACGTTCCATCAAGAAAATCGGCCAATGCATGTCTTTAAATCCATGAATTCGTGGAAAAACTTAAAGGTGATGGACTGGTAGGCATTCGTTTCGTATTTAGAGATGTTAAATTGTAAATTTGAAGCGAATATGCAGTAATATTTCACCATTAAAGATTTAAAGTAGCTATATTGTCTGTTTGGTGTAAAATTGAATCAATATTGTTATAACATCTTTTTAGTTCACCGGATATCGTGTTTTTTTTAATTTATCATCTAAAAAAATACAATTCATCAATAAAATGCGAAATAAGGCCATTACTACTTTAAATTAGCATAATCTCGTATTTGTGTCTAAACTTATGCAACATACAATTTTCTAGTTTTATGAAAAAAAATTATTGTTATAGAAAATCAAACAATTTTTTTTCAATTATAGCATTTCAAAATGCTAAAAAAATCTGCAGAATTAAAAAAAAACTTCAAAAATACTGAAGGGATTTGAAACACTTAGTCTGCAGAATAAAACTGCCGTTTTTTTACAGTTTTGTTTTTGCTGTAAGAAAACTGCAGTTTTTCTGCAGACCTAGTGTTTCAATTTCAAATCCCTCCAGTTTTTTTGAAGGTTTTGAAAAGCAATTTTGCAGAATATTTTGGCTGGGTCACCCTAATTATTACGTTCTTGTGGTGTAGCCCTGGTGACGGCGGCGGTGATCGCGGCCAGCGTGATCGGCGTGCTCTCCATCTTCTTGATCGCCTTCTTCTGCCTGATGGAGGCTGAAGAAGTACCGCACGAGCCACAAGAAACGGACGAGCTCACCAGGTACATTGAACAGTCGAACAGTTCACATGAAACAGTTCACTGTAGATTTTAATACAAATATTAATTATTAGATTTAATTACTTTTTAAGCAAGTTTAATGTAAGTAAATTAAGGGTTTATTTCTGTTTTAACCGTCACCCGTTCGAGGTAATTTTTTTCAGGTTAATTATTTCTAGGTGTCTGAGTATGTTTTTTTAAATGAAAATATCAAATGTTTATTTGATTATTAATTTTTTAGTTTAAGTTTCCCCAAAATATTCTGCAGGGGGCAACGCTATTTTTAAACTTTATCAATTAATTACTAAATAACAGGATGCGCATTTTTCTGCCCTCTTAAATACACAAAATAGGTAATTTTAGTAAAAACTAAATTCTCTCACTGTAGTGATATCAAAATATCTAAAGATTTATTTGACTGCTCTGTCGTACATGCCAATATGTTCCATATTAGTTATTTTATTTAATTTAAAAATTTAAAGCATGGATAAGCCTTTTCCCCATTTACTACAGAAATATAATTATAAAAATAAATTAAAAAAGTAAACTTTTTAATTTAAATCTCATGCAGTAAAAACAAGCTTACACTTCAGCCAATTCGCTTATTTTTCAGAAGGTTAAGGTTATAGATGAAACAGGAGTTGCTCAAGATACTTTTCCACTCGATCTGACTCCTTAGCATTAACTTTTTTACGCACGGCAACAACAACAATAATAACCGTGTCTCTTTCCTTTGCTATTTAATTGTATTTAATTATGCGTTTTCAGAGACATGTCTCCCATCCCTGGTTGTTCCACCAGCGAGTCCACCCATCTGGTTTGCACTGCAGTCTGAGATGGTCCCACCTGGGACCGCCGATCGCAGAGAGTCTCCCCAAACCACGCTCAAATCCGACCTTTCTACGGACGGCGGTCTGCAACCATGTTCTTCGTTGTCAGTGTCTCATATCCCATTTTCATTTTTGATAGACAACAATTTGCGCATATTGTGGTGTGGAGAGAAATGAGTGATTACTAGAGTGGTTACTTGAGCGGATCGTAAGAAGGCTTAGTACCTATTGAAAAATATATTTTAATAAAATGCTTTGTAACTTTTTTAAGGGGTTCTACCGGGAATAACATCATCTTAAAAATGAATAGCTATTTGTTACAAAAATGTTTCACAAATTGAGACAAAGGAAGCATTTTTACAATTTTCAATGCGAGAGTAATGAACAGATAAAATGTCTGAGTGCCACGATAATAATTTTATTTACATGAGGACAAGACAGTTAATATTCAACTTATTATTTGCTTTTTCTTCACTTTTATATAATAGTCTATCAATACGATTTCGTACAAAAACATCAAAATCAGTCATAGTTTTTTTATTATTATCATTTTAGAATTTGAAGAATCAAGTTTGGGACATCCTCTTAGCATCATGATTTCAATTGCTATGTACCACAACGCTAAACACACTTGAACTCTTTTGGAAAATAGGTTTTTTCCGAAAATTCCATGTAAGGATTTAAAAACATTTGTGTGTAATCTTTTGCTACTGTATCAATTAATCTACCAAACGGTCATTTTCATTTCATCAATTGCCATAAGTGTTTACTAGTCACATTGTTTCTCTTTTGGTACATTTTGCCGAATGACTTTATTATTTATAAATATTTAAAATTGCTGTATGTCTCCGTGCTGAAAAGAATAGCAAAAAATGTCAACACTAAAAATGTCATGGCAATTTTTTATACTTAAAGATTTTTTCTCTCCATTTTATCAGATAAGCTCCTTTTTTAGTTTCAAATTGCAGTTTTCACTTTGGAATCACTCATTTACTTTCAAACGGCATTTTATTCTCGGGATAATTTCTATCAAAGGAAAACTAATTTAATTTTTAAACGAATAATTTCATTTTAATTTGTAAATTTTCTGCTCTCATAAACTTAATTAAAAAGTGAAAGCTTCAGAAAAAATTTAAACAAAAAAAAAAAGATGCGAGAAGTAATGCTTTTTCAGATTTTACCAAATCATATCCTTGTGAGGAAAAAAAAAATTACAAACTAAACTTTTTTTTAAAATCTGGATTTGGTAATGAATCCTAATTCAAAGTCAAGCGGGATTGGAAATTTTAATTGGAATAAAATGGCTTTTGATGGTTGCCTCCAGTAATAGACATCTCTATTTCATTTCATTGTGTTGCATGTAAACTATATTAGTTTCACAGGTATTTGAACTTTGTCAGAAGTTTATTAAGAGCTTATGAGATCATAACTTTTTTAAATGTATATTTGTTCTGTGTATTATAGAAAACGATAATTTGTAGATTTAGTTTGTGAAGGCATGTAATCAGATGTTGTACTAGAGGTGTTGTGATACTACTTGCTAAATTATACTTGATATATTTACTTTTGTATTTGTATTTAGGTACCAAACTTTTTATTCGACGATATTGGAATGCATTACTTTTTATCCTGAACTATTCCTTAAATTTTAAATGCTATTAATTATGAATACAGTATGTATTTATTTTAAATCATGTGCATAAAATACCATTATATAGTTATAATACACATTTTAGTTACAAACAAACAATTGTTTTTTGATATATATTTTTTATTATTGACTATACTTAGCATTTCAACTGAATTTGTTACACTGAAGTCTTGTATTGATGTAGAAAATTGCAAATAGATTTTTTTAAAGAGTTACAAAACTTAAAGTTGTTGCCTATTGTTGTTTTATACCAAACAATTGTTGTGTTATCCAAAACTATATATTGTGATAAGTTTTCCATTACAAAACATTTAAATCTTGTTGATATATATGAGTGCAATTTTTTAAATCCTGTTAAGATTGTGAAATGTATTGTCTATGGAATGTTGAGAATTGTTGCTGGACTTTGAAAAAGCTTAAAAGCTAAAACATATTATTATTTATTTTATTATTATATTATTATTATATTATTATTATTATATTATTATTATTATTATTATTATTATTATTATTATTATTATTATATTATTTATTATTATTAATTATTATTATTATTTATTATTATTATTATTATTATTATTATTATTATTATTATTATTATTATTATTATTATTATTATTATTATTATTATTATTATTATTATTATATATTATTATTATTGTTATTGACTGAAATCACACAGATAGATTAAAAAAATACGCAACTTTTGTACTTGATTTTCCAAGCTGATTAATTAAATTTCTAGAATGTTTTCAGTAAGCCTTTCAGTATTTTATAAGTGTACTAGAATGTTTTCAGTAAGCCTTTCTGTATTTTATAAGTGTACTAGAATGTTTTCAGTAAGCCTTTCAGTATTTTTTAACTGAGTATTTATCGGCAGATTACCAGTAAAAGTTATACTTATTTAGGAAAGGAACACAATATAGTATATTCGTGTTTTTTTATTAAAAAAATACGCATAATTTTAAAATTCGTTTTGTGCTGTTTAGTCCTTACAAACGGGACTTCCTCATAAGCCCCGAGAGAGAACAGAATTTTCTTCATTTTTATATTTATATGCTTTATTCACACATCTACAAAAAAACATGTTTCCTTATAATTTTATATGAGTTGATTAAGACAAAGACATTTTAGATACATTACCTAAATATCGTTAAGATTAAGCTGGCTAATAGGAAAATTACGAGTCATAAGCCATAATGGTTACGAGTTATAATTCTACTGATAAATATTAATAAATAATTGTAGTTAAGGAAAAAGGTTATTTGACTTCAATTCATAGTAGGCATTTTTAAAATATTTTTTTGCTACTTTGCAATTAAGCAATTTACTTTTTGTTGTACAAGTTGTTTGTTGTTTCAGAAGAGTTATTGTTAATAATTTAGAAGTTATGTCGTATCATATTCTATTGTTATTTTTATAGAGCTTTTACTCTAAGGTTTGATAGTTATGATATTTTTAGTCTTAGAAAAATTTTTGTTTTATCATATATGATCATTTTTTAAGAAATGTCACGTTTTCAGTTGTATGCGTGTTGTATAAAAAAGGTTTTAATTATTTGTTAAATATAAAACAAAAAGTTATAAAGAATAAAAAATAGCCTACTTTCTTGATATATACTTTTCCGATTTCTTAAAAAATTATTCAAATTAAAAAAAAAAGAGGAAAGTAGGCTAAAAAGTTTTTTTTTTATATTTGAAAATGTATTACAGACAATCTCGTGTTGTGTTTTGTTGTTAAAACGTTACTTGTGCTTTTGTTACAAAGTATGATAGAGGTGTTATTGCGCTTACTTAGTATGCATGTCACTATAATAATACATAAAAGCAATTTTGCCGGAAAAATTATGTTAAAGATTGAGAAGCGAAAAATTACTTCGACGCTTCTTTCTCTTCAGTTAAGCCCCCAAAAAACAATGAGACCTTTTCCAACATATCTTTAAATTTACAATAAGAGACTTATGACGAGTATGTAGTTGCTTTAACTAGCTGCAAAGAGGATAGCAATATGAAGCCAGAAGTGTTAACAAAATATAAGAAGCTAATTAAGTTTTAAAATTTCAAATACAATTGCTTTGGAACTTGTTCGTTATTTATTTTTTTAAGATTTGGTATGGATCAATTAACGTCACAATTGAAGTGAACAGGTGACGAGCTTCATAATTTAAAACCGCAGTCTAATGACGAGACCGATACCTAAGCTGGCACCCAAAGCAACCTTTTAGCGACATCATTCGTGAAGTCAGTTTCTTTTCATACATATATATTTAAATTATTATTTTTTCTCTTTTATATACATATATTTTTATGATAACTTAACTTTAAAGATGCATGTTTAGCCCAGTTAAGCCATTTAATTGAATGCTTATCACTTAAATTGACGAATTTAATACTCATCTTTTATTTGACTTTTCTATATCACACTTAAAATAGCCTGTAAGACACCTAGGAAAGTACATGTAACCAGAAGAAAAAACATTTTAATCATCACAAATATTTTGTGTCATTTATTTCTGATGATTTTTAGTAGCAAAGAAAATCCAGACCAATTATACTGAGTACTTTACTATACCACTATTTTTTTAAAAATGAAATCCAAAACACTTTTTATGGATTCCCGCAAAAGTATTTTTTTTATAATTGCATATTATGGAATCTTTAAAATGTAGTTCATGTACTTAATGTGAATCTGTAATATATATATTTTAACATATGAAGGCGCCAAAATTTCAGTATTTAGTGCTTAACTAACAGTATTTTTTCAAGTATTTTTATTTATTTTTTAGAGAACTTCATGTCATGTAAATGTTGATGTTGATAGTTAGTAAACTTAATAAGTTTTATGAATTGAAAACCAATTGGTCAGTTCGATAATTATATTGTGTGTAGTAAGATAGATTTTTATTTGTATTTTTTAATGAGTATTCTTTAATTTTTTTATAATTTATAAAATGATCCAGTGCACAAATTATTAAATTACATTGTATTACTTTTTTAAAAAATAATTGGAATATATTCGAAACAAAAATTTGTTTTCTTTGGCTGAAACAATTGTCTCTTATATCGAGATACAACTGATAAAGCTGAAATGGACAGTATCAGTAAGCTTTTGTATTACCCACTTTCTCAAATTTTCGTGTTTTGACAATTTAATATAAGAATTAACAGTTAAATAATGTCAACATTATTCCAAAATTTAACCCTCCCCCCAAAAAAAAATCTAAAGTTAGTTGAAGAACTAATATATTATTTTTAGAATGATTTTCGAAAATTTAAGCTGCTAGATAAGGGGTATTTTTACATAATAAAAAATTATGTTGTTTTACATTAATCCATGCACAAAATCGCCAATTTTATCAAAGTTTGACATGCATTTATTAAATGTTTGGTGTGAAGTACACAATAATGAATACATAATTCCAATGTAATATCTAGGATTATGATTTTCAGCCACGAATAGAAGCACTAAGCTGTTTTAGACTCTAAAGCTCTGTGTGTAAAGTTACTCAATTTAATTTTTTTCACACACATTCTTAAAACTATTCGCAGTCTTAAGTGGGATGGTCATTCCCATAGAGGTAATGCATTAGTTTTGAAATCACCACTTCTGCGAAAGTATTGCTTGGCCATATAAGCATTTTTTCATCAGAAGTCAGAATCGTTTAAACAGCAAAAAAAAAAAAACACATTTGAAGAAAAAAATATCATCTAGCCATTTAATTACTTATTTTTAAGTTTTAAAATTCCACAAAATATTATGAAGATTGCAAAAATATATTTAAATTTTATATTTTAGTTTTGAAATACTCGTACCTGTACAATACCTGTTTAAAGAATGCTTACATTTCAATACAGTACTTTCGCAGAAATTGAGCTTCCCAACCTAATTTATTAGCTCAATGCGGCTGACAAACTACTGACCATTCCTCTTAGCATAATTGTGTCGACATCATTCTTCGATATCCCGAGTAAAAGCCCATTTTGCACTTAACTAAAATCATTGCCTGGATACATTCTGTTCCGAAGCATGTTTGAAATAAATGTTGAGTCTTTTCCAAATTGTCAAAAATCATTGTGTGTTTTTACACCTAGATATTTGCATGATATAACGCAATGCATTGTTATTTTCGTGAACGTTTTACAGATGATTTTAATTTTTCTAACTGTAATGATATATCGTGAGCATATATCATTTAAATGTTGTAATTGTGTATACTTTTGCGAGTGTATGTTTATTAAAAAATGAAACCCAAGTTTTTAGTGTTGTTATTTACGTTAGATTATAATGGCAAGAATCATGAGTCATAAGTTAGGAAAAGACAGTATATTTTAAAAATATTTGTCGTAATTCCTTAAAAATAAAATTACTAACTGATTATTTAGTTAAATTAAGGTCACAAATCTAGACTGAAATCTAAATTCATAAAAAAATTTCAGGTTATTAATAATCCAAATGATAGTCAATATGCTGGATTAAAATGCACCTTATAGTGAATTAATAACTGAGCCAGAGCATAAGGGAGAAAATACCGATGCGATCAAAAATATACTGATAAACTTTGCTCTCATGTTCGATAAAATTTAATATTCTGTGTGTTATTGATCATTACCTAAGCAATTTGTTTGAATCCAAACTCCCCTACACATTTTTGCATTCCCAAATTAAAAAGGTAGCAAAAAAAAAAGAAAAGGAATCGAATATAATAGATATACATTTGAAATAAACACTCGGTTTTATAGAATATATAGCCTTTAACTAACAGAGTGTTACTAAAGGCTATTTTTTTTTACAATTCTTTAATATGGTAATAATAAATGTTTTCCTAATGAGAGCTTCGGTAGAAGTTACAGGTGCAGCTTTAATATAAGGGGCGGTTTGTTCGTTCTCGACTTTTGGCTATCGTAAAAAAATGAATGTAGAATTACTGTATCAAGTCGCTTCGGAGTTCACCTAAAACTTTTACGCCCTTAAACTTAACTTTTTTTTAAAGTCATGCATTTTTGTTGCTTGGCAACACAACAAAAATCTCCAATAGGACACTTTTTTACTGCTGTTTTCAAAATTCTATTTGGACACTGTGACTTATGCAGTTCAGATTTTTAATATTATCACGTAAAACATCGTCATTTTTCTGAAGGCATATCTATATACATAAAAGGCAACTTCCGTTTGTTTGTTTGTATAAGACACGAGATCTAAAGAACCACGCAACAGATCGTCACGAAATTTGGCACAAAAATTCATCTCATCTCCGGAACAAACATAGGCTAAGAATTTTTCGAATCAGACCATTCCTTCTATCGTTTTCGAACGTTTTTATGTTTCCCATTCAATGCATTAAAGACCTTAGAGGTTTATTGCTCCTTCAACAGCACGTTTTCACGGATTGTTTATTTAGTTTTATTTTACAAATTTTTTTTAAACGATTTTTAAGTATATTTAGTTTAATTATAGCTAAAAAATTCGAAATAAACATCTAAAACAAAAGTCGTTTGCTAGCTTTTTAGCAGTTAGAAAAATATTTAATATTAAAAATAAAAATCGTTTGCTTTAGTATCTTTATAACAGTTAAAAAAAATAAAAAAATATATAAAAAATGCAAATCGTTTGCTGGAGTAGCTTTATAACATCTAAACAATTAGATCATGTAATTCGCTTTCATTAAGAATATTTTATTTTCTGCACGCAGACCAAGAGTGATCAGTTTAAAGTGAGATTAATACAGGCGATCTAATCCAGGTAATCTTCATATCTTATGTAACTAAAATGAAAGAAAAAAAATAGTTAAATTGACTGATAAATTATTTTTACACCTCTACCCGCGCAACGTCGGGTATAATAGCTAGTATATCATATATTATTATGCTTAATTTATTAGAGTATAAATAGTCTCTAATAAAATAGTCTCTGGTTTTTCAATTGATTGTTAAGGGGTTAAGGAAGTAATTAGGCTAACTTCTTATCTCGTTACAATGACGGATGCCCAATTATTGCTTTCCTTTAAGAGGAAGTGTCTAAGTTTGCCAAATCAGCAATAACGGAAATAAAAAAAAATTCGCCTGGATTATGTTAATTGATAAGGTGGCGATTCAGCATCCTGTCTTCAAGGAGAAATGGAAACAATTTTTGAAATTACTTCAAGAGATTGTAAACAAAGAACAACGTTATTTCAAGGGATCTGCTGAGTTTTCGAAAATGATACCAAAGTGTGTTTGTATTAGTGTCGTCTTTCTGGTGGCCATCTGCGGTGGTAAGAATCAATACTTAATTCAAGAGTCGAAATTGCTATTTTTTTTTAACCTGGGGAAAAGAGTTACCTATTTTGTTAAGGTTAAGTCAAACATCCCCCATCCCCCTTCTTTCTCTTGTCATGTAAGTCTAAGGAGTAGCTTTTAAGACCTAGTGCCTTTGGTTTATCAACTAGCGATTGTTTTTTGTTGTTGAATTTTTTGATTTAGTAATTCAAAGTGCAGACTATATTGAAGAAATGGGATTACATTTCGTCACCTCTAAATAGTTCAAAATGCCTCTTTCATCGAATACTTTACATATAAGACTGTATGCCCCCATTTAGGTGTAGACGAGGTAGATCAATTCTATCTGTCATAACTACAGATTTTATTAAGAATCGGCCCATTCTATTAAATATTTCATTCATATACTTGATTTGAGAATATAATGCACGCTCTACAGGCCATATAACTAAAAAAGTGGTGGCTGTAAGGGTTACGCATGTCATAAATTTTCACAAGTTTTGTATAGATATCATCAGGGATTGGAGTAACGCGTTACTTGTAACAGTTACTCTTTTTAGGTAACGTCGGGTAACGCCGTTACATTTTTCAAAAAGTAACTGTAACTGTAACTTAGTTACTTTTAGCGGTAACGAAGTAACAAAAAATTGCGTTACTTTTCCGTTACTTTCCGAAGGCTGTCTGATGCTTATTTATAAATTCCACTCCTAAGAGAGAGATAAAGAGAGAAGGGAACATTTCGCATTCCCGAAATATGAGCTTTTCTTGAGAGGGAAAAAGCAAACTAGCATTGTCCACTTTGGCTGCTAAAGGCGTGACGGCTGTTTTCAGCCAGAATTGTTAAAGTACAAATGTTTCTCCTTGTCTGTTTACCTTCCCAAGTATCACATTATAAGACCCGTAATTACAGGCTTCTACCAAAAAGAAGGGTTTTGAAATAAATCACGCTGATTGTCAAGCAGGTTGTCGTTCGGCAAGTTTCGACCAGCGACCAGTGCAAACCCCTTTGTGTTGCCTGAACCTGAATGGGTTCTACAGCAATGGCCAACAACAAAGTATCTCCAATTGAAGAAGGGGGGGGGGGGGGGGGAAGAGAGGGCACGTTCACACCTATTTCTTGATTTCTTGGATTGAAATTAAATGAAAAAAATTATTAATTATAATTTCAGCATTTCGTTTGTGCTTATGTTTCGTTAATAATGATTTTCTTTGAAAAATGGTAAGATGGCTAAATTACAATTTTTCTCATAACTTGAAATTTCACAAAGTAACTGTGAATCGTTACTTTTCGTACTAAGTAACTGTGAATCGTTACTTTTCGTACTAAGTAACTGTGAATCGTTACTTTTCGTACTAAGTAACTGTAACGCGTTACTTTTCGTACTAAGTAACTGTAACGCGTTACTTTTCATATTAAGTAACTGTAACGGTAACAGAGTTACTTTTTTTATAAGTAACTGTAACTGTAACAGAGTTACTTTTTAAAAGTAACTTTCCAATCCCTGGATATCATCATCCAAACACCCTTCCATATGCCCCATATCCCATTATTTTCATATGTTTTAGCATACTTTTGTTTTCTGATGTAATTTTCGAATATAATTTGAATTGAGTTTTTAAAATAGCTATCGGTAAATCAAATATGGTGAATTTGCGAATAGCATCAAATAGTACAGTTGTTAAATACATTATATTTAAATCAATGTCATTGGGGGATTTATTTACAGTTATATTAAAGCAATTTTCGAAATATTTAGACTTTGATAGTCAATCAAATGTGGGGACCAATCTGGTGCCTTTCATAACTAAAATATAGATGTTGTCATCAATATTGTTGGTTTAAAAACTTTCAACTTAAGATTTTCTTGAAGTAATTAGATCAATATTATCATTTTTGATATAGTGATGATAAATCCAAGCGGTGGCCCATATGGACGGTCTTCCCCCAAGATTTGTTGATTTTAAGAATGTTGTTAAGGACATTACTCTGACTCAAAAACCATCTTTTTGATTTTTTCAATTTTTGGTTGAACCTCTCTTAAGGCTTAAGTGATAATAAAACCTAATAAAACCCTTATTTTTTTGTAGCGGTTGGTAATGAAGAATGTGCAGAGGAAAGGGCATTCGAATGCCAAGAAAAGCTACTCGAACTATTTTTTGGGGATTCTACCGAAGAAGAAACATGCGGGTATAACTTGTTTTCGATTATGATTTCGTAAATAATTCTGACAAGTTAACTTTGGCATAGAAGCATCAAATTAAAGTAAAGACTCTTAGTACCAAACAATTACACTTGTCATATGAACTTTTAATGAGTAGGTGATAAATATTCTAGACTAGATTGTGGAATTAGGTGGCAATGATAAAATATTGAATGGTATTATTTATGAAATAATTTACAAATTAGTATAAAACCATCAGCCATGTTTTTTTCGCAATTCACTTGGGGATCAATAGCGGTAAATTTTCAAAGTCTGCTAGAAGTCATTAGAATTATAACACCATTGACATTTTATAAAAATTAATTAATCGTAAACTGCTATTTGGCTATGGCACATTTTTTAATATAATTTTTTTGTGATTCCAGAGCGTTATATGGTGTAAGTAAATGCTTACGAAATGTGGCCGATGACTGTTTAGGTGAAGAAAAACATCCTGATGTTGAAGAGGCCTTGAAGGAGTTTGAGGATGCCTTGAACAAAAATTGTGGGGGTAAATATCGTGGAAATTATTGTTGTGAAGTTTACTGTTGCACTTATTGACAACATGTTTATAAATTTAATTTTTTTACGCTGTTTTCATTTGTTTTTGTTTGCGTTATGCATTTCGTATTTTAAACAAACAGGTTACGAATAAGGATGAAAAAAAATCGAAAGATATAAAAAAAGTTTAGTCGTGTAAAAAATTGTTATATATTTTTACAATTAGATTGTTTTAGTAAATAAACGAAATCCATACGTTTAACATATTCTATTGCTTTTCAAAATGAGAAAATTACAAATATTAAATGAAAATGTTGTCCCAGTTATAAAAAATCCCTTTATTTAATTAATAAATATCAATCAATTTATTTGAATCAAGAAAAATAATCGAGGCTTATAATCCTTTTATAGTTTTACTTAACGAACAAACCCTGCAAATTTTGAAAAATCATAGATATCATTTATCCAACTGATATAGAAATACACACCTAAATAATACTTAATAAAACGTTTGATTAGCTGTTAATATTACTAAAGGTTGAAACTGATTAATTTCTTTTACTACAAATGTTACATTATTTGTTTTTAAAAAGAATTACCAAATACATTGATATTGTCAAGTTCAATTTATACATAGTTGAATATCGTGTTAATTTTTTTCTAATCCAATCTAATCCAATTCGATTTTCCAATCTATAATAATCAATGAAAATTTCAATCAGTGCATATTAAATATTTGTGTCTCTAAAACGAGTGTGAAATGTTTCTTGGAAAAGTTTTTAGAAACAAAATGAATTCAAATTTAAAATTTTATGAAATACAGCTATTCAGAAACAGTTTTTGTTTTAATCTTTGCTTTTGATTGATAAAGTAATAAAAACAATAAACAAATAATAAATTTTTAAAAAACATCGAAACATTTCAAATATAGTTGTATTAAAAAAATTTGTAAGAAATATTTGTTCTAGAATAAGTTTTAACAAATGTATCCTGTGAAAATTATATAGGGATCAGCAGTTATAGCAAAAAAAAAGTAAAAAATCTTTAAAAATGGATTCGATTTTTTAAAAAATTCATAAATCTTTTCTATTGTACTTTAGAAGTGTAACATGTCATTTTAAAGTAAACTTTATGTAATTCAATTTGATATAAAATTTTCAAAAAAATTCAACATATTTTTATAAATTTTTAATTATAATTTTTCAACAGTTAAAACTGCTTTAATGAAATATATTAGTGTTTCCTATCAAATTAAAGTCCAGAACAGTTTCTATTAAGTAAATATTCTAGATACATGTAAGTTTTAAAGAAATTGTTTTAGAAAATTTTGATTTTAACTTTTGCTTAGTTGAAAGAGTTTTTTAAAACAATGTTATATGTTAAAAAATATCAAACTTGACCAAACTCTCAAAAATTTCTAAAATTTCGAAAATATTTCAAATTTTAAATCCAATTGAAATTCATAAATACCAACTAATGTGTGTAACAGAATAGATTTCATGATTTTTATTTTTCTTTATATTCTTTAAACATTTTATACAACTACCAATTCCACTTCACTTTTCTCGGCATACCTTAATTAGATCTTATTTTATAAGTTATATTTTTTTAAATATTATTTAAATAAAATTTCAATGCTTTTCACAAATATTTCTCTGAATAATTAATTAAATAAAAAAAGACATTAAAGTTCTTACAACTTTCGTTTAAATAGTTCCTAAAAAAAACCCATCTGTAATCCAAATTGAACCCCTTTTATGCCTTAATTGAACTCATCAAGTAACTTTTAAAGGCCATAATTTATGGTTTTCGAAATTTCATAACTCCTAAACTAAGTACAATTTTTATTTATAAAAACGAAAATGACCGAAACAAACGATTCCAGAAAGTTTATTCCAAATTAAAAAGGCTAAAGTTTTAGGGTCTTATTGACTTAGCATGGAAGGACCCCTTTGTAAATATTTCAATTGTTCACTCATATTTAGAGACATCAGAAGGTGATGACGATGAAATCGGAAATTGTCTAGAAGAGAACAAAGACTATCTTTTACAATGTATTATTGACGAAGAGACTGGAGAAATTAGCAAACTTCTGGATATCGAATCAATGCCAGACGATATCAGCCTGGATTTTGTAAAATGCTAGTAAGTAACTTTGTAGGGGGATACAATCCAATGAGGAGTTTTTTAATTACTAAAGACTACTAATATCATATCTTAATTACCTCCTGAGAAACGTAGTATCATGTCACCTAACTGTCAGAACACACATAATTTTTTATAATTCGTAAATTCAATAACTGAATAATAATAATATTATCCGATAAAAGCAAAACGCAAATAAATTTTTATTTTAATCTTGTTTTTATAATTATTTTTTTATTTTAAAATATTTTTAATGATTATTTAACATGTTATATTTAAAATGCAATTAAGGGAAGTGCCGCTAATGTGGAAATTACTTTTAATTGGGGAAACGCTTTGATTAAGTTGCTTAAAAATACATTTTTACAACGCTATTTATTCTTTGTTACCTATAAATACTGATTTATCTGAAACATATTAAACTAAAAAGGCCTCAACATTTTAAAAATAACTATATACTTACGCTTTTAAGATATACACTGCTTTAAGGCGCAGATGCACTGAACATTTTTGCTTTAGAAAAATAAATTAATACATGTAATACAGACAAACTAAAACTAGCAAACACAGTCAATCACCAACTTTAAAAAAAAGGGTAAAAGTTTATTAGAATATTAATTTTAGTATTTTACACGAATATAATTTTTTAAAAAAAGCACCGATTGACATTTCTAAATGGTATGCGATATTGCATGAAAAGTAATCCTACTGCTTTATAAGTCTAAAAAGGGTTATGTACCACAGATGGCATGTGGTGCAGTAAAGGGTTACCTATAATAAAAAAAACTATATCTTTAAAAAGTCTATTCGAATTTTTATTAAATATTCATGACTTGGGTCTTTATTTTTAACTTTAACCATACAAATACGTTTTTTTTTCATTTTTGCCAGTTTTTTTTGCCATTTTATGATATTTTTGTTTCTATAAGTTGCTAATTTAAGTGAGTTTACTTTTGTCTACCTGAACGGGGCGTATTTTCTCTCTTGGAGCAGCACATTTATACTGCAAGGTTTTTTTTAAATATATTTTTATTTTATGTTTGAATAAAAAAAATACTATATTTATTTATGAAATATAATTTAATATAATTTATGTAATTTAATTTTAGTTTTTAACTAATTAAGACTAATTCTCAACAAATTATGTTCTTAAAAGTAATATTATTAAGGAAAATTTAATTTTATCTGGTGGAAAATAGTTCTAATTAAAAGGGCAAGTTAAACCCTGTTTAGACTGGAGAATTCTGGATTTAGCATACTATTTCAGTTATTTACGGTTGCGTCTATCATTGCAGCATATTATCTTAAATCAGTAAATGTATAAACAGATTCGATTGACTGTCTTTTTAGCTTCCACACTACGTTTATAACGTAAAAAGGGGAAAATATTATAATCGTTCAGTCCGTCAATGCAAGTGTGTTACGTCAAAAAATTCAGCGCATCGGAATTAGAAGACATTGAAAATTCAGATTTTTTTTTTGATTTTGAAGTACTTCAATTATTTAAAAAACTGCAAAAATTAATGCTCATTTAAAAACCATAAGGAGGCATTTTTATTAGAATTAAATCACCATTGCCATTCATAAAAAGCGCTCGAGAAACTTTATTCCTTTTAAATAATAAATTAAAAGAAATTTATGTTTTGAGACATCAATCAGTTTGAAATGACGTCAAGTAGATTTCACTAAGAGATTCCTTGTATGTTGATATGATATATTTTGGTTCTATTTAAAAGCGAGGAATATTACATATTTATTCTTTGAAATATAAATTAATTTTTGCAAACGGTAAGAAATAGTTATTGGACTTTCGAAATAAAATAAATTAAACTCACAAAATTTAGAGTGTAAATGTTTGTTATAGAATGAACATCGTGTTTGTCGCTTTTTTTCCCGTTGAACACAAATGTTGTGTATAAGCGGGCTGAGTGACATATACTGTTACAAATCTACTTGTTTCTTCACAGTTTGTACGGGCTGATGGGACATTGCGTGGTTAGCCGCTCGACGGAGAAGTGTGGTGAGGCTGCTGGGGAGTTGGCCCTCAATGAGATGAACGACATGCCATCCTCTATTCAGGAATCCTGCGACAGTCAGCAAGACAACGTGGAAGCCTCTCTGCAGGAATTCTTCTCCCTCAACCTCCTGGACCAGAAAAAGAAGAGGGATCTTGGAAACAGAAAGAAGAGAAGCTTGGAATACGTAAAGAAGAGGGCCTTGGAATACAAAAAATAGAGGACTCCACATTATTAGGATTCACCTAAACACATAACGTTAACGGATCTGTATAATGTTAACCGTATTTTTGAATAAATTGCTTGTGCTTTTGTGGTTTACGGCCGAATCTATTTAACAACACATTTTACAGTGGTTTCCAAGCTGCACCTTGCAGAACTGCTTTTGCTCACATGTTTAAACTGCACTATTTTCAGTTGTACTTTTTTGATTATGGAATGTTGTGTTTTTCTGTGCTAGTTTATTAGTAGGCGCGGTGTGACGTATCTGGTAGAGAGACGGCTGTCCGATCTGTCACCATTTGTGCATAAATCATGAGAACGTCAGCCAGACATCCTGAAAGACTGTACAAAAAAGAAAACTGAACCTGAAACCTGAATCTGTGAAAGAAGAATGATCTGTTACCACTTTCCTAATAACCGTACAAACTTTCTACCAACCCGACTTTCCTAATTCCGAATAAATAGCTAGTTTCTCATAAATGAAAAATAGAGGATGTGTAACAAGCTTTAAATGTATCTTGCGTTCTGATACTATGTTAGTAATTCTATTGTATTATGTGTAGTATGTAACTAGATTGTAGTAGGTAACTGGATGAAGAACTTTCGATTTTTCTTTTCCGATTTTGTAATAATTAGTTCTGTGCCGAAATCAATATGTTGTCGCCTTACTGCTTTTTTCTTGTTATTTGAAAAGAAATAAAATCTACGATGTATTGCAACATTATGCACTTGTGTCACTACTTTATTTTAATATTTACTATTTTTATTTAAGTAAAATGCATGTTAGGAGTAAATACTATTTAATCAAAAATCGAGAAGAATAATATGTAAAAATATCAAAACATTGCTTTTAAATAGTTCCACCACGTCCTATTGAAAAATAGTACTAAAATTTAGAAATATATTTCTAATTCCTAAAAGAAAGTTTCTAAACACTTTAAACAATTTGCATTATTAGATTGGCTAATGGCATCTTGGATGAAACTTCATAAACTTCTTTAGTTTATAGCCAAACAAAAACTTATATATACGTATGTTTGAAACTTAAAATTTAAAAAAAACCTCAGAGATGGCTTTTTTGCTATTTAAAATTTTGTCCTAATCTAAAATAAAAAAAAGACAATGACTTTAGGAAATATTAAATTTTAAGGTACCACTAGCAGGCACTGCCGTGCGCTGGCTGTTGTTACTCAAAACTGATTTCTGCTTCCACGATACTAATTCGAGCCATTCTTTGATAGTCTTGCTCGTTTGCTGACGGCAGTTATACTTCGGTTTCATTTTCAATTACTTGTAACACAGTTGTGTCATTGTTATGGTCAAATTTTAATCTTGTTCGAACTATTTTAAGGAGCTAAATCCAACCAGGGCATTAAATTCAGTACGTGTTAACTCAGGATGATTTTATATAGTTATTTAAGGTATCTCCCTACCGTGTAAATGCAAAACTTTAGGAAAATTATTACAGTTATTATAATATATTGTTTTAAATGAAAGTCTACTATCTCTACTTACCAATACAGTTAATGTTGCACTTACCAATGCACTTACCAATACAAAAACGTGCACTTTAGAAGCGAGGGAGGTCATTTTCGGTTGTGGCTCTTCAAAACCCTTCAAACAGCAGTAATAGCACTAATTCGAACATTTTATTATTAATTAGCTAAATAAAATCCTATTAAACAGATATGTTACAAATTTGTGAATATGAAGACTCCATTAGATGTTCGTATTGCACGTAAAATGTCCATATTGCGAATCAGGCTTAGTTTTACTAAATGTTATAATAAATTCGATATAATATGCAATATTAATCAAAAATATGTTTTATCAGCTTTCTAAAACACTCCACTTTTCAATTGTTTAAAAATAGTTATCCAATATATCATAAGTTTCCTATAATTAAGATCAGCACACCAGAAAAATACTAATTACCTTCGAAAGGGTGAACAACGCGCTTTTTTGCACTTTCAAGGCTAAAATATTTTTTAACTGCTTTTCTTCACGGACATGTTAGCACTATCTCTCTATTAAAAATTTAACTTTTAGAGATATTAGGGGTGCTCATATTGAGAGCACTGTCCATAAAGGGTACAAGTACTATATTAAAAAAAAGACCTTTTAAAGTAAGGTCAATCCTCAAATTAAATAATATCAATCTATCATAGTGCTTAAATTTTTAGAAAAGCAAACATATTAATACTTTTAATTATTTTGGACGTAAAATGATACGGAAATTGTTATATGTGAAGCAAAATTTATATGTTTAAAGCCAATTTTGGCACTCTACACTGTTAAAAATTTTATGCTTGGTTTCACCATGATATTGGTTCCTAGTAGCTGTAACGGCTGTGTGGTGAAACGTTAAACCATATTTTTGGTATTCGGTTGAACCATTTCTCAGGTTTTTGTTTCCAAATACAGAAAAATGGTTCAACCAAACACCGAAAAAAAGGTGAAACATTTCACCACACAGCCGTTGCAGCTACTAGGAACCAATATCATGGTGAAACCAAGCACAAAATTTTTAACAGTGTAAAATAATGGCATATAATGCCCGGGAGTTGAAAGCCCAGAAGATGATCAGGGTCTGTACGATATAGCAGCTAAAACTAGGAAATGTGTTTTAGATGATCTTAAACAGGTAAAATGTACTTATGGCAAAAGCAGGCTAAAGTCTTCTTTTAAACCAAATGAAAATAAAACAAACTTTGATTCTTTCGTACGCTATCAGCCGTGTCTGACAAAATGATACAATGGAATATTTTAATTAACCAACTTGATAAAAGAGTCCATATAAACAAATATGGACATTTTATCAAGTTGGTTAATTGAAATATTTCTATGCATTTTAAATCCTTTGACCTTTTATTAAAGCAAAACATTAACACCAATTTCCCATTTCCTTCAAAATCTCATAATTGAAGCTTACGTGTTTTTAAGGGTTCCTCAAAGGGTATTTTCTAAGGGTTTCAATAGTGCATCAATTACCACAGTCAAATAACTTTCCGTTAAAATTATCTTTAGAATAGAATTGAATCAATGCATTGAACATCACTTAAGTCACTATAAATTTCTTACAACCAGATAGAACTATTGGTAAATATTTTGTCCAATCTGAAATAATAAATTAATTGAAAATATAATACTAATTTAAATGCTCTAAAACAACCTTGAAATTCATCCAAAAAAGACTTAGACAATCCTCATTTTTAAAAACAAAATTATGCTATCGTAGCAAGAATAAGCCGCACATCAGACAACGCTTACGATTTTTATAAAAGAATCACGAATTTACAAAATAAGAGATATTTTAATCATCCCTTTTAACCCAAATGAAGAAATATTAAAAATAATGTTTAAATAATAAAAAATTTCAACTTTAATTATACATCTATCAATTATAAATACTTACATACAGACCACACATAACGTACCAAACAAACCACACACTACATATATACCGTACCACACAAAACATATGTACAGCTGAGGGAAAAAAAACGATCCACCCTTCGTTTTTCGGCTGCTATTGGTCAAGGAATTTTGTGAAAGATGTCATTTTTCAGGAAATAGCGTAAGGAATTGAGAACTGGCAACCAAAATTGTATAAGGGGTGGTCTACATATTAAAATGAGTACCAAATTTGAAAATTCCAATGGCAATACCCAATTATTTTTATATAAAATTTTTTATCATCTTCAAAATACCCCAGGTCCAAAAGAAAATTTATTTATTTGCATTATTTGTTAAGATATAAGCATTCAAAGTTGAACGCCCATAATGTTAAAAGAGTTTCACAAACTTTTATTCATACCTCCACAAATAAAATGAATCAAACCAAATTTTTTTTTTTGATTATAAACTTCTCAATTTTCCAAAAACAAATCACACAAGTTTTTTCATCAATTTTTCATTATTATTATTATTTTTTATTTAAATTTAAATAAGAAAAAATAAAACAAGAATAGCAACCCCACATTTTTGTTACATAAATCAATAAAATAGATCAAGTAGAACCAAAATCCCGAATTTTTTAATTCAACAACAATTATTTGCCGAGTTATTGTAAAAATACTGAAAAAAAAACGAATTTTAGGAACCGTGTAAAAATTACTTAGCAAATTGGATCCTTACTTGCATCACTGTTTGGTGGTTGAAAAGCGTTTTTGGTAAATGTTTATTCAAATTATTGATGTCTGTCAAATGTCTAAAAATCTTTTCTTATTTCAAGTGCATACAATGTATTTTGTTTGTATAATTAACATTAAATTATATCGATTACTATGTTTTTGAATGTATGTTATTTCCAATACAATTTCAAAAAGTGCGTTTTATAGTAAAAATTAACAACCCTAAAATATTATTGGAATTCGGTGTTTAGTATATTTTATTGTTACCACATTGATTATTTAAAATAATTAGTGCCCACTGCCTTGGTTAAAAATCATTGCCAAATCATTCTGCGTAATTTTATTTTGCTTTCCTTAAATATCGTGTTAAGATCGTAACTCTCGTTTAGTAATAGTATAGGTTTATATTACCGATAAAGTGAAATCCCGACAAGGACGAAATCCCGAATGGGTCGAAATCCCGAAAATAGATTTTTGTCCATTTCGCGATTTTTTAAAAAAAATTATTAGACATTACTTATTTATTTATTTACTTATTTGGTTAGTTATTTAGTTAGTTAGTCAGTCCGTTAGTTAGTCAGTCAGTTAGTTAGTCAGTCAGTCGGTTAGTTAGTCAGTCCGTTAGTTAGTCAGTCAGTTAGTCAGTCAGTTAGTTAGTCAGTCAGTCAGTTAGTCAGTCAGTTAGTTAGTCAGTAAGTTAGTCCGTTAGTTAGTCAGTTAGTTAATCAGTCAGTCAGTTAGTCAGTCAGTTAGTTAGTCGGTTAGTCAGTCAGTTAGTCAGTCAGTTAGTTAGTTAGTTAGTCAGTTAGTCAGTGAGTCAATCAGTTCACTGATTGACAGTCAGTTAGACTAATTTAGTCAGTCTGGACTAACTAATGGAGCGACTAACTAACGGACTGACTAACTAACTGACAGGCTGACTAACTGACTGACTGACTAACTAACTAACTGACTGACTAACTGACTGGATAACTAACCGACTAACTGTGTGACTAACTAACTTACTGACTGACTAACAAACTAACTGACTAACTAACTGATTAACTAAATAACTAAATAAATAATCTCTAATATTTAAAAAAAAATCGAGAAATGGACAAAAATCTATTTTCGGGATTTAGACCCATTCGGGATTTTGACTCATTCGGGATTTCGGCTCGTCGGGATTTCGTCTGTCGGGATATGTCCCAGACCCAGTGTGCCGAATTTTAAACAAACTTTTTGTAGCAATATGAATGAAACAAAAATTTGCATAAAATGTAAAACATATATGTAATAATCATGTTTGTCTATCTGATTGTAACTAATCGCATTTGAAAATATGTTCGTTATAAATAATCGTATATGTGACTTAATTTAAAATTAAAACTTTTTCTCGTCTACCCTTTATTTTATTTCTGAATTTCGTAATCCAAAATTTAAAAAAAAGGGTAAAAACATAAAAAAAATCACAATATTAGTGAAGAAGGTTTAATTCTAGCATCGTTTGGCGAGATTATGGTAACCCTTTTGTTAGCTTGTCGTTTCGAAAAGACACCCTAAATATTACCTTTTCCAATTTGGAGTTTCCCCCTAATCGCGTTCAAAATTAATGCTTTAATATCTCGGCAAATAATGAAAAAGAAATAATTCTTTTTTATACCTAGGGTATTTTGAAGGTGCTGAACATTTTATGTAAAAAAATTGGGTGTTGCCATTGGAATTTTCAAAGTTGGTACTCATTTTAATATGTTGACGACCCCTTATACAATTTTGGTTGCCAGTTCTCAATTCCTTAAGCTATTTCCTGAAAAATGACACCTTTCACAAAATTCCTTGACCAATAGAAGCCGAAAAACGAAGGGTGGATCGTTTTTTTCCCCAGCTGTACCACACCATACATACCATACCCACCATACCATACAATATATATAATATTTATAAACGCACGTTTGTACAAAGAACTATATAATTTTACCATCTCATAACTACCTTGAAAATCGCACACGAATCCACTTACTTTAGTTTACGCGATATTTGGGACAAATTTAATGGGATTTATAAAAATCAAGTTCAAATATAAAACCTTAACCCATTAAACCTACCTCGTGACTAAAAGGTTATAACAACAAATGCATGACTTAAAATACATTTTTATAAAAATTCAGTCCCCTAATAAGTAAAACCGAACTTCAACCCAAATTACTGGATAAGTAAGTATAAGTAAGTAGTGCAATACCATTTTACCATCGAACTCCCTCCCACTGCCAAACACCATAAAATCCATTAAATCCACTCAATTTTTACTTTACGCGATATTTTGTCCCCGCGATATTATGGGCCCGCGATATTATGTCCGGCGATATTTTGTCCCGCGATATTTCGGCCGCGATATTTTGTCCCCGAACCTCATTGACCTTATCATAAAGCTCGTTTTACTCGCAAGAATTCAGTAATATTTACCACACTTACTTTTCCAAAGGATAACATTAAGCGGGTCTCTGATCAAGCACACAAGCCGGAAATACATGTACCAACCAACCATCTTCCCTTCGAGAAGACGGGATGACACACTTAGTTTGCAGGTTAATTGAATAACATCGCACGAAAGCTACACTTGGGCTATAAACAACTGTAACTCACCACGTAACTTCCAGTTTCGGTCGTCATAAACCCAACCAAATCCAAATTATAAATATTCGTTTGGCAAATTAAGTTATAGCTTTTGTAATAATTTTTCAATTTATAGTGAAATGTGTAGGTTTCTTTTAGAAGCCATGGTGAATGATAGATATACAAAATTTTACTGCATTATATATATTCAAAAAAGATAATTTGCCTAAATAACAGATGAGTGCAAAAAATCCAAGCAGTTATAGTTGGTTGAAAATTTTATGTGTGACATATAAACTTTTATACCCGCCTACCTATTACTATTAGTCTCTGTTGGATGTTATGCCTGTTAATTTTTTTTGGTCTGTACAAAAAGATTTGTTAGACTGAGACATGATATCCAACAACGACAAACATTACTAGATAGGCCGGGTGAATTTTTTTCTGACATTCGGATAATCAGCCCCGCTTCGGATAATTGGAGTTGGGGCTGGGGAGCCCAGTATTTTAAGGGCAAGGCGGTCGCTTTGTATACGAAAGGTCCCATGTTCGAGTCCGGGCATCGCAAAAATAAATGCCGACCTGTAAATGGCCCGTGCAGCCCAAAATGTCCGACGAATAATTCCTCGTGCAGAGGTAGTGCACGTTAAATATGCTCCAAAGTCAAAATGCTGCGTACGATGGTGCCCTTAACGGTTGAGTTGGGTGCCTATTCAGGTGTCGGCTCGTCACTTGACAGTGGTTCTAAATTACGATAACCCGTGGCCCTCGTGTAGCTCTAGTGCGACGATAATTCAAACTAAACTAAATCAATGATGTACTTGCGTTGCGTTTTCTTTCTTTTGTTCAATTGAAATCGGTTCAGTTTGTTCGGTGGAATTGTGGTGTTTGGAATCAAAAACATTTTAATACATTATTTTTTTCTTCTAAAAAAATATATTTTTAAATCCTTTTTCACACAATTTTCTTTAAGGGGAGTCGGATGGTTCTATCTCGCCAAAGTTAATTTTATTTAAATAACTTTAGGAACATTTTTCTCAGGAGCTATATATGAGATATCATAATAAACTTTTTTTATATTTTGTTCCTTACATAAAGCTCTTTGATTTAAGTTTAGTTTAGTTTGAATTATCGTCGCACTAGAGCTACACGATGGCTATTGGCCACGGGCGTCGTATTTTAGAACCACAATCACGTGACGAGCCGTCACCTGAGTAGGCACCCAACGCAACCGTTAAGGGCGACATCGTACGCAGCGTTAGGACTTTGGAGGATATTTAACGTGCACTCTCTCTACACGGGGTATCATTCGTCGGACATTTTTTTCTCTCTACACGGGGGACATTCGTCGGACGGGCCGTTTATTGCAGACGGTATTGCTTCTATGCAGCCTATTTCAATATACTATTTTATTCTAACAAAAATGTTGAAGTGTTCAATTTTCTTTCAGTCCGAAGCCCGAGGAGTTTGTGCGTTTGTGGTAGGATGTGGTTCTTGGTAAGAAGATGAGGTTGATAAAAACCTGAAGAAACAAAGGTGGCGGGTAAAGGAGAACTGACAACTTGCAGAAAGAACACACAGCACTCAACAACTCGATTTGTATGGATAACTTCAGGACAATCTCTCAATAAGTTAAACCGAATATGACATATCTGAAAATAAATGCACTTTCTTATTGCTGCTTTTCGTCTTTCTTTGTTCTTGTTCAAATATTTTTGCATCAATTAAGAACGTTCTCATTTTAATCTATCAGAAACTGGATATCAGTAACAGCAATAACATTAGGACATGCTATATTAAGTATTACCTTTTATTTTATGGTTACTGATATAATTAAAAACAAACTTTTTCAACAATATAACTCGAAATAATTACTTTTCTATGGCTATGAATATTTCTTTCAAACTTTGTTCAGCATAATAATTTAATTTTGAGCAGTAATATAAATAAAAATCAGAGGAGCATTCACTATTCTATTTAAACTTTTTCATTAAAAATGTCTTCAAATTTTCGACAACAGGTACTAAGTTACCAAGTAAGACATTCGTCTATTGTCACATGCTAAAATGTATTTTCTTGAACAGTTTTAAACTGAGATCTAGTATATACGTATAAGAAATGAGTTGTCAAATTTATAGAATTTCAGAAAAAATCGAGTTTTTTACGTGACCATATGCCGCGATTTTAACGTGATTCTGTGGTAATTTCTATGCAAACTCAGTCTAAAACACAAATTTGTCCAAGAAAAAATTATACATTTTTTTTTGAATTACAGAAAAATATAATCATTTTCAAAATATTATACATAGTCCACAATAATACAATATACTCGCACATAATATTATAATACCACCATAATACAATAAATACACATAGTCTCTAAATTAATGACTGTGTTAACATACTATATATAATAATAAAAGAAAGAGTCTGTCTGTGTGTCTGTCATCGGATCGTAAAAGACCTACTTATACTGCCCTCAGAAATTCTAAATTTTTAAGATAGATTCCCTTTAATATGAACGTGTGCACCTGAGGCTTAGATTTATCATATTTGTTCCATTTTTAGAGCAAATTTGAATTTTCTGAAAAAAATACACCACTTTTGCTCAAATCCGATCATTTTTTCCCTTTCCTGATGCCATCGGCTGAAAAAATTAAATAAAACTTTTAACGAAAACATTTAAAATTCAAAATGCTTATTTTATTCTTTTGCCATTACTTTCAGAAACTAAATTCATTATTTGAAAAATAATTGACATGTTTCAAGTGACGTAATTCCGCCAGTCTTCATTCCCTGATTTTATTGTGGGTTTATTTAACGATTTTTTCATTGATTTTTCTGTTGACTGCATGTATGCATAATTAAGCAATAAGTGTATAGTTAAGCTATTACTGAACTATGATGGTTAATAAAGGCCATCGCACTAGAGCTATTAGTGTTTTATGTCTTTATTTTTTCGCCAAATACGTTGCCAAACTCGCCAAATTTTTAACTAAAATTCGCCAAATAGGCAATTTCTTTTATAAATAATTTATAAGCTGGTCGGTTGTTCGAAGGTCATTGTGTTAGAGCTATATAATGGGTGTGGGTAGCTATATCTATTTTCTCGCCAAATTATTTCCCAAAACGCGCTAAATGAGCTAAAAGGTTTTATGTATTTATGAGGGAATTGTGATGACATTTATGAGTGCATTTTATAGCGTATTTTTCATTTTGGAATTTTAAGGCAATGAAACTGGATTTTATAATTTATAACGAGCGGGATAAATAACAAGTTTATGATCCTATAACAGGTTATATGGTACACATATTTGGAATCTATTTGATATTTTTTATTCCGTGCGAAGAACGGGTATAAATTTGCTAGTTCATAATAAGTCATTAATTAAAAAAAATCTTTTAAAGGGCTTCTTATTTTTTAAAAGATTATATTTTTCATAACTTCAGAATATTGTATAATAATTTATAAACAAATTTGTATTTTACACCATGATTGAGATTGCATAGAAATTAGATGTGACCAGAATGGAAATTCAGAATCTATTTCTCTCTATAATACAAAAAAGTAACCTTTTTTTTTTATCTGTACTAAGCAATTTTTATAGTACAACTCAAATTTTTTTACTATTATTCGTACAGGTAGGTATTATTAGGTATTATTCGTCGGACATTTGTACCCGAATTACATTAATGCCCGAATTTGTATTATTTTGTATGTATGTTGTATTTGTATTATGTTGGTATTTGTATTATTTCAACAAATTGGCAAAATAGGAAAAAAAGTTATAGAAGGGTTTTTAAGCTATGGGTTTTTTCAAATCTGTGTATATTAAATTAAAGTAATTCTTTTTTTTTTATCTCTACGACAAAATTTTTATAGGACAACTCCAATTTTTTTTACTGAATTTAGAAAAGGGTCTAACTTTCATATCCGCAAATTTTTTTTTAAAAAATTCAAATTAGTTTTTTAATTCAAAAATATTTTAAAAAAGGCAAAAAAAGGCGTTTTTTACCGAAATTCGAAAATACGAATTAATTAATTACTCGCTTATATTTTTGAATACAACATCTGTTTTTATTCAATAAAACTGATTTCCTAAAATATTTCCATGAGAAATATAGCTAGAAAAGCAGAATTATGATTTCCATAACATTTAGAAAGTGGGTAACTAAACTAAGAAAGTGGGATACGACATCTAATATTAACGAACTAATGGTACTAAAAGAACCATTTTTATATTTTATGAACTTTTCAACTTCGCCAAAAGCCGCCAATGCCAAAATTCATTCGGCCATTATATCATAGCTGTACCGAATTGCCAGTTCCATAAACATATATATATATATATATATATATATATATATATATATATATATATATATATATATATATATATATATATATATATATATATATATATATATATATATATATATATATATATATATATATTATATATATATATATATATATATATATATATATATATATATATATATATATATATATATATATATATATATATATATATATATATATATATATATATATATATCAACAACAACTACAAAAATACTACAGTAATTTTGAAGTAAATTCTGTAGCTTAAATGGCCAAATCACCACAGTTTTAAAACTGCAGAAAAACTTCAAATTTTCTGCAGTTTATTTTTAGCTGGGCTTTCGCACTAAATTTTTAGATTGAAACTTTATTCGTGTAAAATGTAATTCTGGTTTAATTCGAAAGATGTTGATCAGAGAGTTTCCTCCGACAAGAATCGGGCCCAGCTATTGATTCTTGGCACTATGTCAAACGTCTGCTCGGTAGGCTCTTTCAATATATCTGGGTTAGAATTTAAATATTTTCAAGCAATTTTCAATTATCTTGCATCTTCATTTTTTTTAAAGTGATAAACCTAATATTAGAATGCACCATGCGTTCAAATAAATATTTTAATAGCTTTGGCAATAAATTACATGATGCTTTTACTAAAGTTATTTAACCTTCTATTACGACTTTTCCCAGCTTAAAAATGTATCATAAATAATTATAATTATCTTAAATAACTCCGTGTGTTGGAAATCAATATAATTAATGCCAGGAATAACCATTATGATTATTAAGCAAAACATAACTAGGGATGTGAAACACCACATTACTCTCAATTACCAATAAATAATATATATTTTTGATTCGCTAGTTTAAGATGTCTGTTCTGCATATGCGATTTTTTTCAAAACCAGTCTGATGTTAACCTAAGTTTGAAGTCCGTTACCATTTTCGTTTTTCAGCTATACCCTTAAAACAAAAAAAAAGTTCTATGGCAGCTGCCCTTTGCTTTGCCTGTGCGAGATTTCTCGGAATTATCGTAATCCCCTTTAATTATAACATCCGAAAGGTACTAGGAACTCACTCAATAAATTTGAAGTCTATTGCTCGTTTCGTGTTTCAGCAATGCCTTTAAAACCTAAAAAGTTCCATGGATACCTTTTGCGCTGGGGCGATTTTCTCAGAAACATTTTTAGGACGTTCGACGTTAGGAACTCGTGTACTAAATAAGAGGTCTATAGCCTTTTAGTTCGAGCAGTAGAGTGGTTTTACGCAGAGACGGACCAATGTTCAAAAAACACATTTCAGAAACAACCTTCAGAACATGTAAAAAACTGAAAATCTCCGATTTGAATTTTCGACCTCATCGCAATATTTTCAATTGAAAGTAAAAATAAGTGTTACAACTAAAATTTTATGAATGTTACTTTTTGCTTATTTTGTTACAGAATTTCATAACTTTTGAACATATAAAATATAATACAGTATGCATTTTGTTCCAACATTATTTTTAGTGTAGTTGAAGATTTGATAATGAAGATTTGAGTAAGATTCGATATTTATTCTTACTATTGCTTGGCTATTTACATTTTAATAATAAACCAATATAGGGATGTAACCTTACAATTCCAGAAAAGTTATTTTTTTCATCAATTTAAAGAATAACTTGTGAATACATTTTTCATACATTCATATTAATTTAAGAAAGAAATTTTCGATCCAATTAAAATTTGCCTTGCTTTTTGGCACTCAGTAAAGTTTCATTTGGTGTTTATTAGGTTAATAAGCTGAAAATTATTTGCAAATTTTTAATCTAATCGTTTTTAGTCTGAGATCCTTAATGAAAATTTGGTAAAATATCAGAAAATGCGGAAAGTAATTTAAAAAGGGCTTTTCCATTTTAGCACTAGTTCTGTATAATCCACATACCGATAATTATGACGCCGGCTTTTTTCGTATTTTGTGCAACTATGTTTGGTAATAACTTATTTATAATTCCACATGTTTATAAAGTATAAATACTGTTACTTCTAACTAAAAAAAATATTAAGCTATCAAGCATCATAAAGTCAGCAATTTAATCCGTTAGTAGATACAAAACTTTAGCTCATTTTCCCGCTGTTATAAGAATTAAAAAAAGTTACTAAAACCTTAATAATCCAAGTTTAACAAATAGCCTTAAAAACAAACAGCTTAATTTTTTAAAAATATATATCTTTTTAGGTAAATTTGGCGCGTTTTGGAAAAATTTGGCGAAAAAGTGAAACAAACACCTATATTAAAGCTCTAGACATGGCCTTGACGAAAAACAACAGCTTATAATTTTTTGTTAAAAATATATTATTTGGCGCGTTTAGGTAAGAATTTGGCGAGTTTGGCAAAATATTTGGCGAAAAAGTGAAAACAAAACCCAAATATGTAGCTCTAGTACGATGGCCTTGAACAACCATCATAGTTATAATTCACGGAAGTAGCATAAATATGCACATTTTTGCAATCAACAGAACCATCAATGAAGAAATCCATTACCTAAAACCACAATAAAATCCTAGAAGGGAGACTGGTTTTATTTAATTTGTTCAGCTGATGGCATCAGGATAGTAAAACAAGTAGGTATGTAACAGAAACTGTCACTTAGCCCGCTTCCACACAAAATTTTTGTTCAACAGGAAAAATGTCGCTAAACACAATATTAATTCAACTATAAACCTTTAAACACTAAATTTGACTAGTTTAACTTATTTTATTTCGAAAATACAATAATTATTTCCTTAATAATTATTATCGCTTGCAAAACGTAATTCATATTTCAAAGAATAAATATGTAATATTCTTCTCTTTTAAATATAATCAAAACATTTCATATAAAAAATAAATAAAAGCAAAACTTTGCACATTTTTTTATGCAAATTTAGAATTCTCCGCGCATCTTTCTTCATACATATATAATGAACCATTAAAAGAACTCTATTGTGATATTACAACAATCCAAACTGAATTATACACATAAATAAATATTCTTTCAATTTTTTTTTTAGTTTAAATAAAGTTTCTCGTACGTTTAACGAAATGGCAACAGTGAAAATATTGAATAAAAATGGAATTCGCATGTTATTTCAATGTAGATTAAATTTTTAGTTATTTAAATTTTAAACAAACTTCTAATTTAAATTTTTTAATGAAATTTGGAATGTAGCCTAATCTGATTTTTTGTTTCAAAATGACATATCCCACTTGTCTGTGGGACTTATGGTTCTTTCTGTGAAAGTGGGTGACAGACGGACGAACTGAACGATTATAATACCTTCCACTTTTTACGTTAGAAACGTAGTGTGGAAGCTAATAAAATGAGCATTGCAAAATAAAAAAAATAGTATTGTCTAACTTTTATGAGAAAAACATGTTTAATTTTGATTTTTTTTTCAAGTTAATCTTTAAGTAGGTTGAATAGAATTTTGAAAATTATTTTTTTCTAAAATCATTCCAAGTTAAATAAAATTTATTAAAATAAATAAATTTTTGTTTAAAATGTCGTGTGATCATTAAAGTTTATAAGGATGACCCTTTAACTCAGTATTTTTCTAAAGATTTTAACTTGAAATACTGCCTACATAATTTTTGATTTGTCCTTGAACATATTAATACAGTCTTATGAAGTATGCTACTTTTCATAAATCTAGATAAAATATGATTTTTTTCTCAATTTTTAAGAAGGTATCAATTGCTGGGATATTTAGTCCTGCTAGCATGTTTTTTTGCAGTGCTGCACAAAGTTTTAAACAGACATTTGATTGAAAACAGAACATTACTATTAAAGATATAGGTAAAAAAAAATAATACATTAAATACATGAAATAATTACCATAATTTCACCAACTTGAAATGTTTTCACAATTCACTAGTATAGGCCCTTACATTAACCATATGCACAATTTAGACAAATAGTTCTACTGATAATGTTTTTTTTTTCAATTGCAAAATTAAATATACATTTAAATATGAATATGATAAATACTACATTTTGAAAATTTCCTCTGTGTCTGAACTTACGCACATGGCCTGTACCAGTAAAATGCTTTTTATGTTGTATCAATTATTTATATGGTATTAATTTGTATTTAGCAAATGAAAAAAATGTGTATCAATATGACTTGAACAATTTTATGAACAGTTTTTATTGCGTGTATATTTATATATTTTATGACACACATTTGTTTTTATTAATAATTTAAAATAATGTGATGTTTTGGGCAAAATCCTAGTTATGTGGCAAGTTACATTGAGCCTCTAATTTGCATTTTAGTCATGCAATTAATCTTAGAATCTTGGGCTACCCTTTAGTTCAAATAATAAACATATGTATTCGATGCACTGGATTATAAAGAAGTACTGTTTAGTAAAATGTAGGGGCTATAGAGGAAACTATTCAAGTTTGTTGGAAAGAGTTTTGACCCTGAATCGAAAGCTTGGCAGTAAACCTCCAGATGCAAGAAATTCCCAAAAATCTTATAATATAAACGTACTATATCTATTTAAAACTTGTAATGTTTGGGTGATTTCTTATATTGTAAAGATGGTTACATATTTAAAATTTAAGCTTTTTTTTATAACTTCTTAACGATTCATTGTTCAGTACAGTTACATACCCAGGTAGCACCCCCATATGGGCCCACGTGGTTTCCTAGTGGGCTTCCATATGGGGCCCAGAAAGAAACGTCCCCCTTTTTTTTTCAGTGAAACCACGTCGGCCCACATGGCCCATCCCACATAGGCCCATATGGTTTTCTTCCACATTGGCCCACCGGGGCTTCTCCACATCAGCCCAGTACAATTTTTCATGAGCAATCGATTTTGTCTTTCAAGTTGAACGATCTCTTTATTAGTTAATAATATACCGAAAAAATTAATATATATTTTACTAATTTGCATAATATACAGTTGGAGGATAAAAAAAATATTGCATTTGGACAGCAGTTCACTTTATAGGACAGATGGGCAATCCATATAGATTTAGATGGACCATCCCACATCGGCCCACCTGGGTTATCCCATATCGGCCCATCTGGGTTGTCCCATATCGGCCCATACGGGTTCTTCTATAAAGCTCTGTTTTATTGAAATAGCTATAAATTGTACTAAACTTTTTTTTCTCAAAAATGCATTAGTACTGAACAACATCAATTATTACACTGTGAAATTCACGGTATTGATTTTCTTTATCAAATATAATTTCAATTTGCCTCGAGGAACCTGGGATATTATAATAATATACGGATGCATATATTTTATATGCATCCGTAACAATGAAACCTATTTTATTTGAGTTATAAACAGTCCATTTGACTAAGAATGAAAACCGAGTTCTAAACTACTTTAATCAATGTCGTGGGCTTGTTATGGATAGCCCACAGAAATCTATATGGGTTGCCCATAATGTCCCATGTAGATCCACGTGGTTATATTTTTTTCTAGAAAAAGCGTAACATATAAAATTTTTAGCATCCAAATACATTAATGTCACCTAATTATTACAAAATAAATAACATTTTACTCACATTTTATCGTTATTAGCGCATAATTTGCTGAAATTTAGTACATGGGAGCAACACCTAAAATACCTCCAACACCTAAAATTCAAAGTATTACCTGACTAACAGAAAAATAGTGGCGCCATCTTGTTTAAACCTTTTGTACTAACATGTCGTAAACCGTTCGGAATTTTATCGGAAAGTGTTCGAAATTCCATCGGACGATGAGATTTCGATTACTACTCATCGGATTCTTATCGATTTCTTCTTGACTTTTGATCATAATCTCATCGGAAAAACTCATCCTAGGCTGGTCGATCGAGCGGACAGAACCGAGCAGTTATCGAGCAATCGGGCAATTTTCTACGAAAATCCGATATTCGAATTCTCATCGGCTCACCGGTGAACGATGAAAATTCGATCATCGGTCGATGAAAAATTGCTACTAGGGTATTAAACACAAAACAGTACAGGCAGGACAGGGGCTGCGGCAGCAGAGGGGCTAGGGGGGCTCAAGCCCCCCTGTCGGGCAAGGCTAGCCCACCCGTCGGGGATATTTTGAATTTCGTCGGGGAAAACTAACTTATGATATCGGAAAAATTTGAGTCGGAAAAAAAAACCTTTTAACCGTTTCAAAATTCAACACTGTTTCGCATTTTCCACAACTGTCGTCTCAGTCGTGGTTCGTACCCTTCTTCAATTGACATACCACTTAAGCGGAGAAATGTAATTTCTCTTTTATCGTCCCACCACCCCAAACAGTGGGGGTGTAGTTGTAGAAACCCTCTAAAAGCTGAGAACAACAAAAACAAAAAAAGGACGTTCTTTTGAGTTTCCAGCTAGTATCATATGTCACCACTGCTGACAAATTTATGGCCTCGGGGAACTTGTCGTGGGGTGCATAGTTGACCTTCGTAGGAAGGTTCATTTCCACTAAGAGTTTTCTTCAGAACGGATTTACTTAGTCCACTTTTAAAAGATTTGCTTTTTTGTAAGAAATAAAGAATGTAAAGGAACAGACTACTTGTGGTATGTTTAACCTCAATTAATTTTATTGGATTTTTTGGAAGTATTTTAATATATATATTTTTTAATTTTAAAAGAATGATTTCCTCGATTATTGATATTTTTTTGTGTTAAAATTAAATAGCAGCAAAAATGCTACGCAGTTTTGAAATCTCTTAAAATGTTGTTTTCAAAATTGCTTTCAAATTTTGTACGTTTTTTTTTAAATACAAAATATGTAGATCCTAATTGTTTTTACTCTCAATTGTCAAAGTGCAAATAATGAGTACCTATGGCTCTTTTTTTCTAAACATTTAAATAACACTCAGTTTAATGACTTTTATGAATTAATCAAAGTAAAATAATGCCTTGCTAGTATCATAGCTTAATAATAGACAATCATAGCTTAATAATAGACAATAACCTTATTTTAGTGTATTACAGCCAAACTCAACTTTAAGCGCATTGCGCTCGATAAAAGGATAACGTTTCCTAAACTCTCTGCAACATTCAGGAAAATTAAAATAATTATTTTTTAATATTATTTGTAGTGGCCAATATAATGTTAGGTTTCTATTTGTTAATTAATACCTATTTTAATTGAAAGCCTTAGATTTCCTCTACACACACTTTTAATTTTTGCTTTAAAGTAAGAGGTTTAAGAGTTCATTAAATAGTTACTAAAGTTAATAGTTTAAAATCATTCTAATGAAACTATTTAATTTCTAACAATTGAATTAATATTTAATATAATTGTAAATTAATTACAATTAATAAGCCATTTAAGTTAATTAAAACCAATTACCTATATTAATAATAAAATGATTATTAAACTTGATTTTTAATTAATCATAACTAATGTAGTTTTGGCTAAACCCTTAACCAAGGAGGCAACATCTAACTTTTTTAACGTAATTTGGAACCGCGGTCAAGTGACGCTGGAGACGGGAGGAGGGTGATACTAATGAATTAGGCTCTCGAACTAAGTTGCATAGGGGCCCATAAATCCTGCCGGTCGCCCCGGTTGTATTGAAATAACACAATATTGTGTAATTCGCAATTTTTACACAATACTCGTGTTCCATTTGTGTAGTTTGAATACCATTTTTTTTTAAATGTAATTCTGCTTAAGGTTATATCATGATAAAATTTTCATACGTAATTCAGCCCAACTTAACTTAAAAAAGAAAGTTTCTGAGATTATGTAAAGAATTTTTTTCCACTTTTAAAGAGATATATTTCGTTCGTAGGAAAACGGACAGTTTAAATTATATGTTTTAATAATTAATAATGCGCGTATAATTTAATGCAAAGGTCAGTTAAAAAAAACAGAGTTAAAATTTTGCTATTAATTCGAATGAAATAAGAGAAAAATTAAAATATAATAAACTGTTTTTCTAACTTTTCTGACATATTTAATTTGTAACAAATACGGTATATATCAACATTAATGCATTAAGAATATTTTTTTAAAAATACATTGATTTTTATTTTAATGCAATATATTTCATTAAAAATGTCCGGTTTGTCCTATTTTAGTTCATTCTGTAAAACTAAAAGGAAACGCTGCTTCCTCTTTGTGGGAAGACAAGAATATATTCTTTGAAAGCAAGGAGGACTGTGGAACAGAGAGGGGTTGAAAGTCCTGGGGGGGGGGGGGAGAGGTCTTCGGTGACGCACCCTAACTTTATATCTTTCTACCACCACCTCATTCGGCACAAAACGAAGGTTCCAGTATCAATTTCACGTCTTGTTTTTCTTGGAATTTTTTGTAGGATGCACACCCCCACCCCGTCTCTTAGCCAATAGACCAGTCTCTCTGTGACTAACTAAAAAGCGCGGGAGCAGGGGGTCTTTTTTAAAATAAACACACACAAGGCAGCTCGTTCTGTACTTGTTATTCATTGTCGAACCTAAAAGCCCTAGAAAACTCCAATAGTTTGAAGTGTATTTCACCTCTGTTTTTATAAAAAAATCATATTTTGGTTCAAAAATTAATTAATGTAACCAAAATATTACTGAATTCTTACAAAATAAATCGCGTATTTTGATAAGTCTTTACTAATCATGATATTGAGGTAAGTGACGATTTGTTATATATTATGTAATTATTCATTATCTGTATTTTTTTAATTGTTATCATTTTTGCATTTTGTAGTAGCTATATGATGTGAAGCTTTTTCTTAGTTACCATTTTTTTAAATAGGCAGCCTTAGATTTATTTACCCAAAACGTGAAATTTTTTGTTAACTTATTTAAATCAGTAGCTTAAATCCTCATTAACTTTATAATACATCAGTAACTTTAATCCGAAATAAGTGTTTAAGCGTGTTTATTAATAGTTACCATGTGTTTAAGTTCCTCATTAATGAAGAAATTTGACTTTTTGTGATAAAATTTATTTTATTTGCAATAAATAACTAAATTTTTAATTAATAAGCCATAATTAATAATTTTAATTTATCAGTACTAAGTTATGCAAATTAATGAATGTTAATGGTTATAACTAATTTTGATTTAAACAGATAATTATAATTAGTTATAATTATTAATATTCATTAATTAGCATTTTCAGTTAAAAACTACATTGATAATTATTATAAGGAAGTTTCCTTTAAACCGAGTCGGCAACTTCAAAATTTTGTAACCCCTCCCCCCTTCCCCTTGGAACGATCCTGGCTACGCCACTGATTCTAATAGTTCTCATTCCATGTGTACCACTACCACGGTATTTTGGAGATAATGATGCAAAAAAAATATATAATCTGGGAGAATCCTAGACTAGGGTCACCTCGATTTTGTCATCCAATACCTGTACAGTTTTATAGAGGAATCAGCACAGCACTAGCTGAATTTACCAACACGTAGGGAATACTTAGAGCTAAAATAAATGTTGTAATTTTAGCCTAAATTAGTTTAAATAAGAAAAAATAGGGCTTCATACTTCTAAAAACATGTAAAATTAGATATTTTTAGCCCATTGGAAAAATTTCATAGTTTAAGCCATGTTTGTACCCCTTTTGTCAAAATGTGCACCCTTAAAAAATCATTTGGCAAGGCATCCTACTGTTTGTTTTGTGGAAATTTTTGAGGATTTGTATCGAGTTGAAAAAAAAATCTGTATAGTAGCGCGTTTAGCTTTAAAAAAGTTTGAAATAGAATTTTATAATTGAACAAAACTATTAATCGATTTCTAATTTTTTTTAAATATACACATATAAAAAAATTCATGTAATATGTGTAGATTGCAAAATGATATGTCAATATGTATAGATATATATTTTTCAAATTAATATTTTAGCAAACGATAAATTGTTTTAAATCGTTTTCAACGTCGGTATTTTACTATAAATCTAAACTCAATTGCTACAACTTGACAGTTTGCAATATAAAGTCAGTGAATTCAACTGCATACTTAAAGTATGAAGTATCCTTACAACTTACTTTTAAAATTTAAAACTTTTTTTTTTATATTTTCATGAATTTTAAAATGATTTTAAAATTTGTATAATGTTTCAAAATTTATTTTTGTTTTAATTTTAAACATGATACATACTAAACATTTAGATTGAAAATTTTTTGTAGAAAAATGTGGATATCATTTCTAATATCTTGTAAGTCCTGATTTTGTAAACGTGATTCGTTTCATAACACTTATTTTTTTATATAAACAAACTAGTATGATTTCAATCATTGAATATATTAAATTATAAAAATAAACAAGACTTTAAAATAATATCGTAATTACATGATAAGAGATAAACCTTATTACATAAACTTATTACATTAAATTTGTTAAACAATCTTTTTGTTAAAATTAATTTTCTAAAAAATATATTCTTATTGTTGATCAATATATTATTATATTATAAAAATGCATTAAGTAAATGAGTATTCTTCATAAGTATGTTTCCTTAATATTTAGAATGAATTTAGCAGCAAACTTCTTAGGACCGGTCTTCATAAGAGCCGTTTAAAGTTTTGGTAAAAATTCGAATTATCACAAAATCGTTCCAAATCAACCTAGAACAAAAATATTTGGCATGGATATCAGTTTTATGAGTATCAAAAGGTATGCATAGTCATTTTTACTTTAAATTTGCCTTTGCTGAGATATTTTCAGATAGGTCTTTCTTTCGCGAACAAAATCGTTCAAATTTGTACGCGAAAGAAAGACCTATCTGAAAATATCTCAGCAAAGGCATATTTAAAGTAAAAAATGACTATGCATACCTTTTGATACTCATAAAACGGATATCCATGCCAAATAATTTTGATCTAGGTTCATTTGGAACGATTTTGTGATAATTTGAAATTTTACTAAAACTTTAAACGGTTCTCCTGAAGAATGGTCTTTTTCGCGATAGGTCTCTTTTCCGCGTACGGTGCGATATTATATTCCATTATCGGACAAAATGTTGTGCTTTTAAAAGTAATTGTTTCATTTTTGTATAAACTTTAAAAGAAAACTAAATATTTTTGGTACATCAAAATTTGTTTTATATAAAAAAATCACTTATGTTTTTAACAAATTATGTTTTATTATAAGAAAAAGAACATATAGCAAAGATTTTGTTTTGGTAAGTGACATGAAATTCTTTTAGAAGCAATTATGAATGGTCTTTTAATAGTAATTTTACCTTCAAAAGAATTCTTAGTAAAAATGAACTGATAAATAATGTAAAATACACTTAATACCTTAATTCATGAGTTAAAAAACACAATTGGTTTTATATTTAATTTTTTACACTTATTTTTTTAAAAATAACTTTTACTTTAAATAAGAATAGATTTGAAAAGTGCAATAATGCATACAATAGCATCCAAAAATTGACTCATTTGATTTTTAAAATTCTAATTACCAGTTTACATTATTATTTGTTCATAAACTATATCTGGTCCTGAAAAAGAGTTTATTCATTGAAATATGTATGTATCTTGTCTGAGTTGAAAATATTTCAATAACAGTCTGTGATTTTAGGGCGCATTTTTTTTTTTGCTTTCACATTAAGATAATTGTTTTATGCTTAGATTTTAAACAAGTTTAGGCTAATACTTCCCCTACTCCAGTTTCTATGTTTGGAGATACATTACATAAAGTTAAATCTATATTAAAATTTATTAATTGTAAAGCCAAAAATTCCCGTTTTGTTGGTCCCCCCCCGGAAGAATCGTACCACCCTAAAAAAATATTTTTTTTAAATTTTCTAATTTAAAAGTTATATTTTTGAGGGATATATGTTGCCTGCACGCAAATCATGAATAACCAAAGCAATCGTGATTTGAATCACATCATTTGTAGTAATATATGAATAAAGTGGATAAATCATTGAGTATTAAAATCTTTCTGTTTCACAGATAATGATTATTATTCAATGTTTAATCCTAACTAAATTATTTATGTATCTGAATAAACCTTTTTTTTAATAATTAAGAGCAAGACAGGCCTAAATTACTTATCCTCCTATATGTTTATAAAACAACTTTGTGAAACTTGTTATTTTTGCACACTTTACCCTTCTGTTGTACAAAGCACAATTCATTATAGGTGCATCTCATATGCTGTTACTTTTTCTTTTATGTTTATTAAAGCAATATTATATATTATGTATTTAAGAATGTTGTTTATACCTTTTAATGTTTATCGTTACCTGCATCGTGTATAAATTTAAGTATTTAATTTTTATAGTGTTTGTCTTTTTGTATCTTAAAAAAAGAACTAAAATATATAGCTTACCAACAGATGTCGACATGCTTCTGAAAAATCGAATTATTTTAGCATTTATAATTAAATGAGCATGTTGCATTTTCGTATCCAATTTGATACTTTTTTTTATACCTTTTGAAAAAAATGCATATATTTTAAAGCAATACTCAAGTCATATATTGTAATTTAAATTTAAAAAAAACGCAAAAACGCATAGGTCTGTGGGACCTGACTATCACCCTTGTACAAAACAATTGAATATGAAATAATTGTCTTCATAATGCCACTGTGATCACCCGGAACACTAAGTATACGGCAAACCTTACAGAAACAGTACGTAGTTGCTCGAGCCTTATAATTAATCAGCCTTATAGATCTAAAGCAGTGTTCGTAATTTGATAAAGACATTTCGGAGAAACTTGTCCTGACAACAGAATAATACACCTTACGTGGAAAACGTTTTTCAAACAGTACAGCCTGAAGTTTCCAATGAATATAGTTATAAAGGAACTTTAGTCTCTATCTAACATTACAATTTTCTTAGTGTAGATATTATATTGTATTGAAATTATATTACAGTTCTTAACAAATTTCTATAAATAAGCAAAATAAACGGATTTTTTGTGTGAATATTTATTTTTCATTTTTCTCAGGCAATTTCTGGATTGCGTAAGCATCATTTGAGTTCTGAAATATAATATAGAAAACAATAAAATATCAAATATGTATTCTAAACAAGAAAATATGTAGGTAGATATCAATATTTTCAAATGTTTAAATCCAATGTTTAGGCAAGTCGATGGAGAGGAGGGGTATTTTTCACACAGATAACCTGCACCCGCGGTACTGCGCTATACTGCTTTCGGACCCACAGATTTAACGATCACGTTCTCCGCAAGTACTCGGGTCAACACAACCATGCCTTACCCGGGATTCGATCCCGGGCCAGCTTGCCAAGCGAGGGTCGAAACTACATACACGCTGGGCAACCCCATGAGTTCTCAATTTATAGTGCAGATACAAATGAATCCCTCTCCCTCCCCCAAAAAAGAGTACTGGGATGTTTTCATTTCATAACGAGATCAATATTCTCAAAAACAGATACTTTAAATCTCAAAAATTGAAATCATATCTTAAAATTCATCAACTTAATCAGGCACTAATTGCTGACTAACAGATGTAGAAAAAGAGGAATTCGCATACTTTCCGAAATGCGGAAAGCGTTAACCTTTAAAGACCAAACTACAAATGCTACAGACTAGTATGATGAGTTAAAAATTTGGCACATCCAGTAAATGAGTAGACATTGAAGTACTTCAATTATTTAAAAAAAATGCAAAATTTAATGTTCATTTAAAAATTATAAGAAGTCTTTTTTTATTAGTATTAAATCACCATTGCCACTTCAACAATAGCACGAGAAACTTTAATAATTGAAAAAATTAAAGCAAATTCTTTTTAAGATATAAATCAATTTGGAATGACTTCATAATAAATGCCACAATCAGATTCTGTGATTGTTCGTATTATTTCTCAACAAAGAGATACAAGGCATTTCTTTTTATTTCAAAAAAATCAGACGTAATATATCAAGCACATTAAAAAGCATTATTAATGAATAATCACGTTTTAACACTAATTATTTCATCTCGCGAGGTTTGTCATCGTCTTTTGTATTTTCAATGACATTTAAAATTCGATTCATTTATTTATGTTTTAAAAGTATTAGGCAGTTTCAATATTGCATGTTGATATAAAATGTTTCAATTAGTTTGAGAAAATTGCATAATCATTCTTCAAAATACAAATAAATGGCAAACAAGTAGTAATTATTGAATTTTTGAAGAAAAAAGTTTAATTTTTGCTTTCATTAGTTCAATAAAGAACTAAATGCTGAGGGTGGTGCTTTTTTGACTTATGAGAGGAATTTTATGTGGATGCAATTCAAAGTGACAATTTCTTTCACAAACCTACTTGTTTCCGTCTTGTATATAGTCCGTATCAAAAGTTTAGACAAAAGACATTTTGAGTCACAAAATTTCACTGAAAAGGTTTTGTTCGAAAATATTGTGGAAGTAAGGATTAAGCAAGTATAAATAATTAAAAATATCATGAATCACAAAGAAAACAACAAATAATAAATTTTATTTGAGTTAATTGTAAAAAGTACCCAAAAAATCTCTCAAAAATATAGAGCAAATCAATTTAATGCACGTCTTTAAAATTCTTAATTTCGCATTTTTATTGCTTGAATTGTATTTATTTTTGACATAATAAATTAAAAAAACACGATATCCGGTGAATTTAAAAGATTTTAATATAACTCTTGGTTTGATTTCATACCAAACATCCCATATCGAAGGAGAGGTCTAGAAGAGTAGAGGTATTATTTGAAATTCTGGTAGGTTGGTTGGTATTAAGAATAATTAAGCTACTGCTAATAATCTAATTAATAACTTTCTCGTCATCAACAGAGTTACAAGTTGATCTCAAATATTGATGGTTGATGTTAAACTAACCTTCAATGATAAATTGAGAAACAAGTTGATCGACAAGACAGGCTTCGGAAAACCTACGGAGAAGTAATATTGTTACGACTTTTGTAAATATTGTAAATAACTTATTGTATTTTTAGTTTCATTAATGACATCAGCTGTAGTACATGGCGAGATCGTGTTGGAAAACACCATTACGTCTTTGGAGCCGTTTGGCGAAAATTTGACGAGGTTGGCGATCTTGGCGACAAATTTGGCGACTTTACGTCATATCCTGTTCTCGAAGTTGCGAGACGTTTCGACCATTACGTACAGGATATGCGTAATGTCGCTGAAATTTTCTAGAAAGATCGACAACGCCTATAAGAACACCTTGCCATGTACTACGGGCGTGATTGGAGCTCTGCTTCTGCTGAAGTAAAGAGCTTGGACGTAGCTCTGTTATGATACTGTTTTTGTTTTGGAGATATTGCTCTCTGTTCTATAAAGTTGCAACGTTTAACTTGTAAGTGAGAGAGTGTTATTTGCTTAATAAAAAGAATTATTCGTGTGAACTGTCGTTCTTGTAAAGGTCCCAGAAATTTCGTAACATGATAATGAACATCGTCAAGTAAGGAACTGGAAAGATGGTTCTTATTGGAAATTAACAGACCCCCACCCTTATTGGGGAGAGGCCGGTCTTCTCTATATATAACGAAGCCAGACATATTAAAATTCAGCTGGTTCTTTAAAAACGTTACTTGACATACAAGGATATCTAAATCTGGAAAGTTTCCGATGGTAAAAACTTTAAGGGGATGGACTTTTAAACATTTGGTTCAGATTTGATTCAGTACGAATAGAGATAGTAACTTTTAAATTTGAAGCAAATAGGCAGTTATATTTTAATGTAAAACAGTTAAAACTGCTATACTGTCTGTTTTGTATAAAATTGAACCACGAGTGTTAATTAAGCTTTAAATTAACCAGATATTGGTTTGTTTTTTAATTATTACATCAAAAATAAATACAATACGAGCAATAAGAATTCGAAATTTGGCCATTAAAATGCATTAAATTGATTTTCTCTATATTTTTAGACTTATGTTTTTATTTTCACTATTAATTCAAATAAATATTATTATTTGTTATTTTCTTTATGATTCATGATATTTTTAATTATTTATACCCAACTGATCCTTACTACAACAACTTTTTTCAACTGAACTTTAAAAGTGAGATATTCTGACTTATGGTGTTTTTTGTCTAAACTTTTGAGACGGACTGTATATTTCTCCTTTTCGCAAAGTCATGACGAAATAGCATGACGTTTTAAAAACTGAATGTTTTTTTTTCTTTTTAGTAGCTTAACTTCTTCCCAAAACTAATTTGTTAAAATATATTTTATTGATAAACAAATCACTGTCATACTTAGCATAAAAGCTCTATCATGCGATGATAATTCAAAATATAAAAACCCTCATTAATTGTAAATAATAATCGTTATAAAGCGTGTTCAAACATACTAAATGGATTTGTTATCATATGTTTGCAACTAATGTGCTTCCGGGTTTTGATGTTGCATATGCTGAAACTTTAATATCTGCGTAAAAAATTGTTTAATTTTAAAACTTCAAATGTGTTTTTAGATTAAGATATACTTGAGATATAAAAAAGCTAAGGTATTTAGTTAATATTTCATACTAAAAGCGCTTTTGGTAAAATATATCATTTATATCTTCATTTTAAGAAATCGTTTTGATTTAAATGATATGAATAAGCAATTTTAAGTAATTTTATATCATGCTACCACGGAATCATTGAAGCGAAATAAACGAGAAAAAATAAATATCAAAATTCAAAGTTGTTATTTTGAAAACTTAAAATTTAGTGCACCTTGAATAATCCAAAAATATACTAAGTTGCATATACTATATGCTTAAGATATTGATTAGAGAGATTATGAAATATTTATCCTATGGTACACTGCAAAAAAAAATGCCGTCAAATTTACAGAAAAAAAATATATCTACTAAAAATACTGTCATTTTCATTTAAGTCTTTTTTTCTCTGAAAAATGGACTGTTTCATGTGAAAAAAAATCTCTAGATAATTCATAAAGAAAGTTGACGGTATAACAGGCATGGATGAAGATATGTTTCCAAAAATGTGTTCTTTGATTGAATTGAGAACGGAAGTATGCTGTTGACAAATTTGGTTCAAGATTGCAAAAGAATCCTGGATCTTTCTAGCTAACAACACAATTTGAAGAGTGTATTTGCCAATTTTGTGTTCAAACTATAACTTTGATACACAAAAAAAATGTGGTGAATCAACTATTTAAATACTAGTGGCAATTGTAAAAAATAAACCTGTAATGTTACGGAAAATTTCTGGCAGCAAAGTTTGCAGAAAATAACCTTAGGGATATGTAAAAAATGTGTTGACAGAATTTTCCCGGCACCTTGGCTACAGAAAATATTCGTGCATAACAGGTATTTTATGGTACTGTACATATGAAAGGTAAACCTAAGACTGGCATACGAACTCTTGCCCACGGCATATGAGTCAGGCGCATTGTCAACACACAATTCAATTCGAATCACAATTTCCGCAGAAGTATAGCTTTGCCGTGTTAGCCCTTTTTTCCCCCCTAGGTATATATAACATTGAAATAATATTGAAACGAAAATTTTGTCTAGTTATTTAGTTATATATTTTTGAAGTTTCAAAATGCCAAAAATATACAGCAGATGGTGACTCTATTTTAAAACGTTATCAACTAATAATTAAATAACCGGATGTTATTTTCTTTTCAATTATGTTTTAAATTGATGTTATGATGATTCCCATATCTGGTGAAAATGGGATAACATGGCAAAGCAATTCTTTTGCAAAAGTTGTGATTTCAAAACTGTTGCTTTCGCTCTATGGGACTGACAGTCCCTCTTAAACGAAAGACCAAAAACGTGCATGGTTCGAATCCGAGGTAAGCATATTATTAATCCTGGATAGTTGTGTCACCGCTTGTGACTGGGGTTTATTTTGTAATAATAATTTATTTGTCTGGGGGGAGGGGGGGGGGGCATTTGGAGGCCATTTTTACTCCAAGGTGAAAAAGCGGACCTATTTGGCACCTCAAGGCTTTGAATCGCCTATACATGCCATCCTGGCATCCTTAGGAATTCTACTGAAAGGACACTGCCATTCCGGGGCGCGCCAAATGTCATATTCAGTTTTAACAGTGTGGTTACAGATTTTATTTGTTTACAGAGAAACTGTGTCTTTTAGCAAATTGAAACATAAATTTACATTAATTTTCTTTAGTGTTAGAAAAAAGAAATTTTCTGCAGGAAACGAACAGAAATTTACTGTAGGAAAAGAACAGAAATTTCCTTTAGTAAAATAACAAAAAATTTCTGTATTAAAAGAACTGATATATTCTGTTTTTTAGCAGATTTTTTTTACAGTGCAGCTAGAAAGTTCCAGGGTTGCGTTGCAATCTTGCTACACATTTTTAAAAAGGGTATTTTTAGTGTCGAAAATGCATAAAGATAGTACTGTTACCCGTCATTCTCTAACACCATCGTGGTGATGTTTTCTTCTGTATTTATGCATTTAAGTCCAGCAAGATAAATCATTGATTATCTGAGTACCCGTCCCATTAAGGGTCTTGTATGGTAACAGATCTCTATACAATTCCAAAGGGGAAAATTTTGACCCTGTTTTTAAATAAAGTATACGACATGTACTCACGAAAACTTACCAAAAACTACAGAAGAAAGTTATTTTGCCATTAAAATAATTAACAAGTATAATTTTAAAGATATTAATTAGTTATAATCAAAACAAAAATTTTAGTAATTATTCACAATTTACAGATGGCAGCACTAACGGGCTGTAAATATCTAAACAAAATTTTTGGTTTTATTTATAACTAATTAATATCTTTAAAATTATATTTATTAATTATTTTAATCTCAAAATAGCTTTCTTCTGTATTTTTTTGGAAAGTTTTCGTGAGTACATGTCGTAAAACTTTATTTAAAAACAGGGTCAAGAGTTCCCCCATTGGAATTGTATAGAGATCTGTTACCATAATTCACCACCCTTAAATTCATGACCCTGTTGGACTATGTGCCCAATGCCCTACAAGCAAGTCGGGTCGAATTATTCTGGGGATTATGGGAGAAATATTTCCATAAAAATAGAAGATAAAATTTTCGGCCAATTCTAATTCAAGATGATGTATCATCATATTTTTTTTTTACAAATATCTTAACCCAGTACAATGGGCACTAGGTATTATACCCGAATGATTTTTTAGAACTAATTTTCTTATGTATCTGATTTTTTTAAATCTGATTTGAAGTGTGACAAACCTTCAGATTTGATTAAAAGGTCACGCGATTAACTTATGTCCTAAATTTGTCGTCGGCAAAGGTACCCCTAAAATAATCATTATTAAAATGTGTCGTCAATAGCCTTACCCCTTGTTAAGAAACCGTACATTAGGTCATAAAGATTGCTAGACGAAATATTCGAAAAAAATTAGTATAATTTCAGAGAACTAAAAGAAATACATGCATCGTAATCAATTGTAAAAAAAAACCTGACACAATTTTTTTTATTTGTTTCTGAGTTTGGAATTTCAAAGCCCTTAATATATCTAGTTTTAAGAATTGCTGATTTCACCCTTTTCAGAGATTATTATGACATGCAATGACATTTACACATATTGAATTCCCTCACCTTCAAAGACTGATTTGTTGTGATAAATTTGTAAGCATGATTTGTTATCAGTTTTGCAATATGTATCACTGTTTTGCATCAGTTTAAATACAATAAAGTGTCTTTTCACTGTTTTTTCCTGTAGTGACATTATAATACTTATGTATGATCGTGCACATAAATGTATACTCTTGCTTCATCATAAAGTTTTTCTTATGTGTTATCATCGTTATGTCACGTATGTTCATCCATAAAAAAAAACATATGCACACATAACACACATTATTATTTGTTTAATACAAAACAATATTTAATAAACAATGGTTCAAAAAGTCGCGGTGGAAAGAATGGCTCGAAATCAGGTTAATCATGTTAAAATTTTTGTTTTGAAAAAGTATTTTCAAAAGTAATGCGAGATTCTTACCTAATGTTTGAGAATGACCACAAATCTGGTTTACGTTTCTTCTCTAAATCTAACGGTTTTGCCACAATCTGATATTTTTATCTGAAAAGTTGCATTTTTGGTTTTGCATATGAATTATATAACAATATACACTTTTCAAAACAATTAAGGGAACGCATGGTTTAAACCCTTTCACCCCCCAATTATTCAATTTGGAATCATCAGCTTGCGATTTTTTTTATCACTAAGTTAAGCTCGCACTTATTTATCGTTAGATGGAAGAATTATGTCTTTTGAACAATGAAATAATGTTTGTTTTAATTAAATGAAAATATGAAAAACATGGTAAAATAGATCTCACTTGGAAATAATTTTATTATCACATGGATCACTTTGAAATCATACAAATTGTTCTCCTTTCGTGTAACTATAGTTTGTTGCTGTTAGGGGTTGTTCAAAGTATTGCTATAGGTTGCAAAATAAAAATCATATGCACTGCAGTTTGGTGCAATTGTTTCTCTTTTTTATAAGCCAGGCCATTTACTCCAAAGTTTTATGTGCAACATGACATATTAATATTTTACAGAGCAAGTATTCACGATTTATTAATATTATTTAAGTTGTGGGATGATTTACGCTACTAAGTCCATTGTTCGCAGTTATTAGAGCAACGTATATTTCTTCAGGAAAGGAAGGTTTCTGTCAGTTTTCTTTTTATTATTGTGTAGACATTTTTTTAATCGGAAACAAAACAAATTTACATTAAGAACTTAATTTAGGATTGTATATTAAAAAAATAATTGCATATTTGGAATATTATAAAGGTTGAAGCACGTTTATATACAAGTCATTGTTGGAATTCTTGCCCCGTGAAATTTTGGAAAAAATACCCCGTCGCCACATTTTGACTTTAATAGTGCATTGAATTTTAGAGATTTACGTTATTTTGAAAAAAAATACATATTTAATGAAAGAGAAAAAAACACCTTCTATTATACGCAATGATAAAACTATAAGTTAAGTGACAGAATGAAAGTACGTTCAATTTAGGTTTGAATGTAAGCATAAAAAATTTCTCAATGTTGAAAAAATCTTAAAAACAGCTCTAACAAAAATATTACAACACCAACTGAACAAAGATTCTTTCGAGTGACAGAGTTGTTGTGAGACAATTGGCGCCCCCCTACGGTTAATTTCCAACACAAGTCATGGTGGAAAACGTACCCCATGGGAAAACTAGCCCCACTCTAACCTACATATTGTGAAAGCAAGACGAAATCAAAAATTACTAAAAATACTTAATCATATTATTTGCGACACATATGACTTGCAAACAAATGACATGCAAACAAATCAAATGTTAGATGGTATACTGGCTATACAACTAGGCATGATGCCACTGGCTCCAGAACTTCAAGAGGTCCTCTACAGCACCGATGTATTGGAACTAACGAATGCAGTTTTAAAGACACACGAGGCTATTTAATAATCCATAAAAAAAGTTTTAAAAATGCAGGTGTAGAGTTGAAAATGCAACGTACGATTGCTAATTGCTATACCTATCGGGTTGTATGAAGTGAAATGCTTACCACATTTGGGCATTTTCGGTGCTAACGAGAATCGCCAAATCGAGTCCTATAATTATATCATTGCTGTTCCAGTTATATCTTTTGCCATCTTTCACGGGCGAATTTCTCTATTATATTTTCACGGTAAATATTCATAGACTTCAGTAATAAATTCATTAGAATTTGATCCAGTATCGCTGACCATGCTCCCTGCAGGAATTTATATAACTCCTACATATTTTGTGTATCCTAGTTACTTCAGTATAATATTATCCATAACAAAAAAAACTTTGGAATAGTAAACAAGCGCGAATCTCAAAAAAAAAAAAAAAAAAACTAATGCAAAAAACAAGTCATTCTGAAAGTTGTCGCTAAAAAAGCTGTGATATACAAAAATGCCAATCTCTTGTTTAAAACTTCTTGGATATTATAAATAGTATAATTTAAGTTCCGCTGCCATCAAAAAAATTGCGCTGTTTGAGGTTGGTATCCATCTTAATCCCCTTCAAAATTATTCAATCAAGCAAATGATTTTAAATTAATAAATAATCAAAATAACGAAGGGTACTTAAAAAAATACGTTAACATATATATGATCTCAATACATTTATATAAAGGTATAGAGGGTGATTAATATGGACTAGTGTTCCTTAAACATCAATAATTTCCTATTCGAATGAATAGTTCATTCGTAGGCCGAATAGATCGAGTTGACAATCGATAGTATTCGCTGAAGCGAGACTATCGAACTATCGATACTATCGAAGTGGACGAAGTTTTCTGGCAGCGTGCCAAAACAATCGAACTATCGATACTATCGAAGCGGAAAAAACTTCGAATGAATTACTTCGAATGAAAACTTAGAGTTGGTGATGCTTCGATTGTTTAATGTTTCACTTATGTAGGTGTGCTTGGTATTGCATTAACGTTACAGTAGAACTACGTTATTTATTTATTTATTTATTATATATATATATATATATAATATATATATATATATATAACAAATAAATCCCCCGTGTAGCTCTAGTGCAACCTTAATTCTAGTTTAGTTTAGTTTGAATTATCGTCGCACTAGAGCTACACGAGGGCTATTGGCGACGGGCGTCGTGTTTTAGAACCACAGTCAAGTGACGAGCCGACACCTGAGTAGGCACCCAATGCAACCGTTAAGGGCGACATCGTACGCAGCGTTGGGACTTTGGAGCATATTTAACGTGCACTTCCTATACACGGGGTATTATTCATTATTCGTCGGACATTTTTGGCTGCTCGGGCCGTTTATAGGTCGGCAGTTATTTTGGCGATGCCCGGACCCGAACCTGGGACTTCCGCATGCTAGGCGAGTGCCTAACCGACTGGGCTCCCCAGCCCCTACCTTAATTCAATGCCAAGCACACCTACAAATAATCAAGAATGGGCACGGCAACGGGGCCCGTTATTTTTGCACCCCGGTTGTGTGGTTGAAAGCATAGAGTTAGGAAGGAGAGGTAGAGGGGTCTATGAGTTCAAATGGTTTGAAGCAGGGCTGTCAGGTTTTTCGAGCTACTGCGCATCACATACTGGCACTGAGGTATCCTAAGATGCACCGCTCTAGCGGTGTTTTGAGCTACTGCGCATAACATAGTGACCGAAACTGGCACTGAGGTATCCCAAGATGCACCGCTCTAGCCTGCTTCATTTGTGCGCTACTGCGCATATACATGGACCTCTCTATTCTCTTTCCTAACTCTATGGTTGAAAGCTAATTTAAAATATTATTAACGGTGGGTTTCATAGTTTTGCACCTCGTTCAAGTGACGATATTAAAAGCTCATGGAGGGTGAGTGGCGACGTGTCCCGTTATAGAACACCGCGGTCAGGTGACGAGGATACTTGAAGTTTATTGGTGATGTGTCGACTTTATTTTGAACGGAGGTCAAATGACGATAAGGTGAGATTTTTTAATGTTATAGGCGACGTGGTACACACCCCAACAAAGTGAATCCAGTTTTTTGCGCTCCGTTAAAGTGACGAGGTTACATGCTTATTGTAGTTTATTGGCGACTTGCCACGTTATTTTGAACCAAGGTCAAGTGACGAGGATGTAAGATCATTGAGGGTTTACTAACGACGAACTTCATTTTTTGCACCCCGGTCAAGGGACGAGGTTGAAGGGACGGTAAAGGAACAAGGTTGAAGATTAGGAACGACGGGATTAGGTTTTTTTTGCTCCGCAGTCAAGAGACAAATTTTAAAACTTAATGAGGGTTAGTGGCGATGTACCTAGTTATTTTGCACCTAGGTCAAGTGACGAGGACGAAAGACACTAGAAGGTTATTGACGATGGGTGTCGTTATTTTGCACCGCCGTCAAGTGACGAGGATATAAGCTACTTGAGAGTTAATGATAACGGATCTCGTTATTTTACTCCCTGGTCAAGTGACGAGGATTAAAGTTATTTCAAGATTACTGACGACGGGCCTCTTTTCTCCACCCCGGTCAAGTCATGAGGATAAAGCTACTAAAAGGATATTGGCGACGGGCCTCGTTGTTTGGCACAATCGTCAAGTGAAGTGACGAGGATGAAAGCATATTGGGGATTAATAACGAAGGGTCTCCTTTTTTGCACCATAGTCCAGTGACGAAGATCAAATCTACGGAAAGGTTGATGGAGACGGGCTTCGTTATTTTGCGCCGCTGTACAGGGACGCCATTTGAAGGTATGGCGACAGACGTCAAATTTTGCACTATATTAAAGTGACGAGGATGAAATTTTCTAGAAGTTTATTGTCGAAGTAAATCATTATTTCACATGGCGCTTAAGTGGCGAGGATGAAAGCCATATGAGGAAAAATGGCAGCAGGCCTCGTTATTTTGCACAGGGGTCAAGTGACGAGGATAAAAGTTAATTGGTTACGGGCATTGTAATTTATAAACTAGGTCAAGTATCTAACTCATTGGAATATTATGTACTCCCTTTTCTTTGCATTTGAAATATTTTTTTTAATGAATTGTTGGTTTTTGACGTGGTAAAGATTTTCGTCCGTCTGAAAGTCTGTCTGTACCACATTTCAAACTCGTTCTTACTGCCCGATTTTAAACCTTTGTTACAATTTTTTTATTGAGAATTTTGATATCATATACACTTAATACTTTGTCTTGTCCGTTTCTTTGTACGCTTTTTCGTCTTTTTCTCTGTCCGTCTATCTGCACATATCCCTCTCAATTTCTGTTTTAATATTTCGATTTCGAAAATTCTGTTTTTTTTCTGTGTGTCAAGGGTATGATATCAGATATGTATATTTTAATTTTTTTTTGTACATTCGTCTGTACAAAATGTATCAAATGTATCCCCTTGACTATATAGGGATGTCAAAGAACCACAGCCTTCATCGCAGAAGTCTATTTTCCGCAGACTATTTTTCCTATTTTTTAGTTAACAGTTAAAAAAAATGTATCGTTGCAGCTTTTATTTTTATACTAAATTAATGAAATAAAATACATTCAAACGATTTTATATAAACCCTATGCTTCAAATGTTAAAGCTTAAAAAAGTTTAATTTTAAAGTATATTAAAACATCGATTCAAGTTTAAACAAAAGTAGTTTGCAGATATTATCGTTTGCAAATAAACTTTTTAAAGTATCGTCTGTTTATTCGATTTTCTTCATTTATCTATTTCTCGTGCCTCTCGGTGGATGATTTTTAGAGCTATCTTTGAGAGCTAAAAATGAACAAAAAAAAGTCCCGCGTTTGGGATTTTTTCCAAAGACGTGAAGAAGACATTATATGTATGTTGTTCTCCAAGCAATAAAAATATTGCTATAACACTAGTAATTTAAGAGATCATTTGAAACACCCGGATAACATGTTCTAACATCTTCGAAAAATTGTAGATGAAAAATCTGATTCATTTATGTGCTTGGAGTGTAATACACCTCCTTGCGAGTGCTTGCAGGTTAAACATTAAAAGGACAGAGAACTTTAGTTGTTTTAGTACTCGGGTGACTACTTAAAGCCATTATTTTCATTAAAAGGGGGCGGGGGGGGGGCGTGTCTTCCCACACTTTTAGCACTGTGTATATGGACGAACCTTGTATGGACACACATCAAAACCTGTATGGACGTTATATTATCGACGCTTCTATATTGTCTATACAATATTTTCAGGTAAGTAAAGTATTTATGTTTTACAATTTTTAGCCTACTTTTCTTTTTTTAATTCGAAAGAATTAAAAAAATGAAAAAGTAGGTATTGACATGCGGTCGATGTCCGTCTGTCCGTCCGTACCCCCCTTCCAAAATCGGTTCTAATCATCGGATCTTAAAAATTCTTTTTTTGTTAGAAAGCTATGACCTCAGATACCCAACTTTCATACTTTTTGTCCGTCTGTCTGTACGTCCGGACGGACATAAATCTACTATCTGTCGGCGAATTTCCCATTGAATTAGCATTGAAATTCAATTTTGAGTCAGTTAAATCACTGTAGGTATTGAAATGCGGTTGATGTCCAACTGTCTGTCTGTCCATCTGTCTGTCTGTTCGTATGTCTGTATGTTCGTATGTCTGTCCGTCTGTCTGTCCGCCTGTCTGTCCGTTTGTCTGTCTGTCTGTACCCCCCTTCCAAAATCGGTTCTAATCATCGGATCTTAAAAATTCTTTTTTTGTTAGAAAGCTATGACCTCAGATACCCAACTTTCATACTTTTTGTCCGTCTGTCTGTACGTCCGGACGGATATAAATCTACAATCTGTCGGTGAATTTCCCATTGAATTAGCATTGAAATTCAATTTTGAGTCATTTAAATCACTGTAGGTATTGAAATGCGGTTGATGTCAATCTGTCTGTCTGTCCATCTGTCTGTCTGTTCGTATGTCTGTCTGTTCGTATGTCTGTCCGTCTGTCTGTCCGCCTGTCTGTCCGTTTGTCTGTCTGTCTGTACCCCCTTCCAAAATCGGTTCTATCCATCGGATCTTAAAAATTCTTTTTTTGTTAGAAAGCTATGACCTCAGATACCCAACTTTCATACTTTTTGTCCGTCTGTCTGTACGTCCGGACGGACATAAATCTACTATCTGTCGGCGAATTTCCCATTGAATTAGCATTGAAATTCAATTTTGAGTCATTTAAATCGCTGTAGGTATTGAAATGCGGTTGATGTCCATCTGTCTGTCTGTCCATCTGTCTGTCTGTTCGTATGTCTGTCTGTTCGTATGTCTGTCCGTCTGTCTGTCCGCCTGTCTGTCCGTTTGTCTGTCTGTCTGTACCCCCCTTCCAAAATCGGTTCTATCCCTCGGATCTTAAAAATTCTTTTTTTGTTATAAAGCTATGACCTCAGATACCCAACTTTCATACTTTTTGTCTGTCTGTCTGTACGTCCGGACGGACATAAATCTACTATCTTTCGGCGAATTTCCCATTGAATTAGCATTGAAATTCAATTTTGAGTCATTTAAATCACTGTTGCCAAATCAACAATGGCATGAGAAACTTTATTTAAACATATTTGAAGCAAAATAATATTTTCATGAATCAGTTTGGAATGACGTCATAAAATGTAGAACAATTTGATTCTTTGATTATTCATTAATTATCTACCAAGAAAGCGGCAAGGCATACTTTTGCATGCAATTATGCTTAGTTTTAATTTACATTTCTTGTTTTTTAATGCAGTTCGGAGTAGTTTCATTACTTTTGTTATTAATAAATATTTATTCTTCGAACTACAAATAAATCACGAGCAGATGATAAATAATATTTAATTAATTTGCGAAAGAATATTAAGGAAAATAGTTGATTTTGGCTTTTAGAAGTTTAAATTATAGCTGGGTGCTGTGTTTCGATTTTTTTTCTAATGTGTATAAATCTAGTGTAGAAACGGCTGTTGATGATATTTACTTTAGGAACCTAGTTTTTTTTCCCGATTAGAACTTCAGTAAGTATTTAAGTAACAGGAAAAAGTAGGCTATTTTAGTTCTTTATGAACTTCTTGTTACATTTGATATTCATAAGAATCATGGGTATGGATTTTTATAACAAGGTGTTAATTTTAATTTCTTAGTTTTAAAATGTTATTGATTTTTCAACAAGATAGAAGAAATTTAAAAGTAAATTTACAAAACAGTGTTTTTGTTTTAATTTTATACAAACACTCTCAAATGTTATCAATAGACTGAGTTTAATTTGTTATGTATCCCAATCTTAAGTACCAATTGAAATTTTAAATTTGGTTTTGCGGTATTTTGAAATTACAAATTTATATATCATGTTGGTGAAACTTTTAAATCGTTTAATAACTTACAGGATTTTCTGTGTAGGTAGTTTTATTTAGAACTAAAGAAGGCAGTTAGAAGATTTTAGCATAGTAAAAACCTCTGAAAATTTTGAAAATATAATGTGTTCACCAGAAATCTGCTATGATTTATACCTCTGAATGTAGTTTTGTTGTTGTTTTGTCGTGTATTGTCAACTAAAAACATTTGTTCCCCTTTCAAAGGAAATACTAATTCATTTTGTATGCCAAAGTGTTCACATTTTAATGTCGTATATAGTCATTTAAGTTTTGAAAAAAATATGTAGATTTCTATAGCAACTCTTTATTTCTTACATAGTTTATTAAGATGTATAAAAGAGAATATGGATCATAAATTTCTAGTTCATTTTTCAAATTTAAGTTTTGTATAGTATGTGTATTAGTTTGGTTATATCATCATTAATAAAGAAGAATTTAGTTTTTAATCATATTGTTTAATCTGTTTTTGTTTTTTAATCAGATGCTGCAAATTTCTGCTTCTGCCAGATGTGTATAGATGCGCTACGTCATGGACAGATAAGACAATAAAACGAAGAATTTTTCGAGGTCGTCGTTTCTAAACGTCGTTCGTATATAAGCAGTTTTTGGCCAGACTGCACTGAAACAGCGAGAAAAAAAGATCTCAGATTTCGAAAACCCGTGTTTGGATATTTTTTTTTAATTCGAAATCCAACAGATTTGATTCCGGTTATTCAATATACGAAGAGGATATCAGCGTTTATTGGTCTTGAAAATAATCCTACAACTCTAACTCATAAAAATCAAAAGACAAGCCTACGGAGGTAATAAGTTTAAAGTATGTTTTAGCCAAAACTTACGAATTGAAAGACTTCATAACAAAAATGGTAGCGGAAATGAGTAAATCCAATAGCGAACCCGATGTCGACTCGGACACAGTTTGTGGAATCGGCAGTTTCAAGCCTCGGTGGCTTCAGCCATGGGCTACTGCGAGAGTCTATCTTGTCCTATATGCCGTCATAGGAGTCCTCAGCGGATCTTACTACCCTTACTTGATAGGTTCCATATCGACATTAGAGAAACGTTTTGCATTCAAGAGCAAACTTAGCGGAACAGTGTTGATGGTGGACGATGTTACCCCTTTGTTGCTTGGAGTGCTGGTTGGTTACTATGGCGGAATGGCTCACAGACCCAGAATGTTGGCATTTGGGATGGTGCTATCTTCTTTAGCCTGCTTCGTGTCTGCGATGCCGTATTTCATTTACGGTGCCGCTACTCATATGAATTCGGTGAGCTTCGAGAACACTACGACAACCGAGTTCGATAGATGCGAATTGGACGGGAAAGTTGAAGCGTGCGACGCCGATGACCGTCCCCCGACTCTGGTAGCCGTTCTGTTCCTGGTGCTTGGCGGTTTCTTGAAGGGGTTTGGAAACATGGCGTACTATGTTGTTGGGTTGGCCTACATGGATGACAATTCTAAGAAGAAGAAAGCGCCAATGTATTTCGGTAAGTTCTATTTTTTTGCTACAATGCCCTGTTAAAACTGAAGGTGACACTTGACACCCATAGGGGTGAATGGCAGTGTAACGTCAGCGGGACCCCTAGGCCATTCACAAGCCCAAGATTCATCGACCCAAGGCAATTCAAAGAATTGAAGTGCAGAATGGGACTGCCTTTTCACCTCGGGGTGAAAAATGCCCCCATTTGTCACCTTCAGTTTTAACAGTGTATGATTTTGGTGAAATTACCAATTCAAGAAATGGTAATATGGGACAAGGGCTAGTTTTGCCATGTGGTAAATGTTTCACCTGGTCATATATTGGTGATATGAGCAATTAGGAGGAGCTAATTGTTGACTTTTTTTATGAAACAACTCGTCATAGTCCACCCTCTCTGTTTAGTTGGTGCTGTCATATTGTCGTTAGAGCTGCTTTTGTTATTGTTTCACGGTTGAGTAAATTTTCCTGCTTATATTGAAACTTAAAATAAACGTACTATTTAAAACTAACTGTTTTATCGTTGCGTAGAGCAAAAGGTAATTTCTTTCTCTAACGTAACTATTTCTTTGTTTTCTAAATGACTTAGGCCTCAACTCGTTAAGGAACTAATGAAGTTAAAGAATGGAGACAGAGCAATTTTTCAAAATTTTTGTGAAGCGCGAATTCGAAGAAAGCCTAGTATAAAAACTTGCCCCGACCTTTAAATACAAATACAAATACAAATACAAAAAATAAAGGACCAATAACAGGCACGAAGCCCAACAAGATTGGTCCTGTTTACAGTCCCCCGACTATATCCCAGTGTCTGTCCAGCTTCTTTTTAAAAATATCAACACTGTCAGAACTCACAACATCCTCTGGCAGACCATTCCACTTATCCACAACTCTAACATAAAAGTAATGTTCCCTCAAATCCCTATTAAAACGTGCTTTTCTCAGTTTTAAACTATGACCTCTAGTCCGGTTTAGTATGCTAAAATGAAGTTATTTTGTAATATATATCCATATACAAAAACTTTTAAGCAATGTCTTTTAAGCAATGTATGCAGCTCTAGTACCTCTCAGGAACGGATGTGGTAGTAGAAAAGAAACTAAGAACTTAGTCTTCCCTATAGGTGTTAAATGAATGCACTGTAAAAATAATGTGCCATGTAGCACAAAATTTAGGGTATTTTTGCTAACTACAAAAAAAACATAGATGCAATCGTTCCAAATTTTGGAGCTAGCACCTCTCCGGTATATGTCGGATGTTTACGTATTCCAAACATATGTATCGGTAACGCATATATTTCACATTAACATTACAGTATTTTATTGAAAATTTGTAAATTAAGTTAAAATTTTCATTTCTAAACACAATGTTTCAAAAAGTACTTGAGTTGCATATTAATATTTTAAATTGTGTTTGACAAGTTTGTTTTGAATTAACGTATATATGCTCGGTGCTAAGATGTTTTTCAATTTTAAAGTGTAACAGAATTTCCCCTTGGGAAAACCCTATTATCCATTCCGCCGATATTACCGTTTTTCAAAAAATGTCTATAACGCCAAATTTACGCGTTGGTATCAGTAGTAATAAGGAAACAAATAATAATATCAAAATAGCACAGAGATAGCAATTAATAAATAGTAATAACAAAAACGAAACAAATGCAGACTGAAAACTCTATCGCCTATCAAATGTCACGAACGTCTCTAGAATGGATACTAGGATTTAACCTCCATCTCTCAAAGTAATTCTTTATTTAATACTAGCAAATTTATACCCGTTCTTCGCACGGATTAAAAAATACCAAATCGATTAAAGTATGTGTACCATATAACCTGTTATAGGATCCTAAACTTATGTTATTATTCCCTCTCGTTATGAAGAATAAAATCCCGTTTCATTGCCTTAAAATTCCAAAATGAAAAATACACTATAAAATACAATCATAAATGTCATAATTCCCTCATAAATGCATAAAACCTTTTCGCTCATTTTACGCGTTTTGGGAAATAATTTGGCGAGAAAATAGACATAGCTACAAACACATTCGTTATACAGCTCTAACACAATGACCTTCAAACAACCAGCTTATAAATTATTTATAAAAGAAATTTGAATTTGGCGAGTTTTAGTTAATAATTTGGCGAGTTTGGCAACGTATTTGGCGAAAAAATAAAGACATAAAACCCTAATATGCAGCTCTAGTGCGATGGTCTTTATTAACCAGCATAGTTCAGTAATAGCTTAACTATATACATTTATTGCTTAAATATGCAAACATGCAGTCAACAGAAAAATCTATTAAAAAATCATCAAATAAACCCACAATAAAATACGGGAATGGAGACTGGCGGAATTACGTCACTTGAAACATGTCAATTATTTTTCAAATAATGAATTTAGCTTCTAAACATAATTGCAACAGAATAAAATAAACATTTTCAATTTTAATTATTTTCGTTAAAAATTTAATTTTTTCAGTAGATGTCATCTGGAAAGGAAAAAAAATGATCGGATTTGAGCCAAAGTGGTGTAGTTTTTTCAGAAAATTCGAATTTTCTCTAAAAATGGAACATTTTGAAACCTGAAAGTTAAAAATTTATAATCTAAGTATGAACTACGCGTTTGTGCCAAGTTACGAGTCAAACAGATGTCTAGTTTAAGAGTGTATGAGACACAAACATACACACACACAAAACTTCATTTTTATTATTGTAGATTTATTAATATTTGTACTTATTATTTGTAGCTTTAACGTATGCTTTCCGATTCCTGGGACCTATGCTCGGATATTTGATGTCATACACTTTCCTAAAATATCCCGAAAACCCATTTGGTAAGTTTAATGTGCCTTTTTAATGGATGCCAACTTAAAAACTGCTTACCCATATTGGTGGTTTGTTGTATTATACTTAAAGCGTTTTATACTTAAAGTAGTTTTCATCAATATAATAGTTATTTATGCTATAATTGCGTAAAACTGAATTTTTTTATTCGAGAGGGATGATGTTTATTGGACGAGTAAGGAACGAAGCATGTCCAATAATTTCCTCAAGTTTTAAAAAAATTTAGTTTACGCACGATATTTGTATTTAAAAAAAAAAAATCGATATTCACGTGCAAAACAAAAAAATATTTTTAATACAGCATATAAGATTTTAACGTTACTAAAAAGTTTTTAAATGTAATTTTTCTCGTGCTAGATATGGTATTTATATATATATATATATATATATATATATAATATATATATATATATATATATATATATATATATATATATATTATATATATATATATATATATATATATATATATATAATATATATATATATATATATATATATATATATATATATTGCAAAACACTCCTTAGCAAAGAAAAGCAGAAGCCCTGACCAACCTAGCACCACCATCACTCTTAGAGACGCAATGCAGTTGCAAAACACAGACTTCTGCCGAGTCGATTAGCAATAAAAACGAAGAAAGATTATGAAGAAGACACTTTCACACACAGAGTATAGGATAAAACAGGGGGAAAAGTTATTTTTTCGATCTAGAGCTTAAAAGTAACTTTTGCACACTTTATACACGAATATTGATTTGAAAAAGTGGGATTTTTTTTGTATGAGACTATAAAAAAACATTTATTGCATGCATCACGATACTCTTTCATTAGATCATCAACTGAATTTTTGACACACAATTCATAACATATGTTTTGCAAACCCAATAACATTATTTCAATTTGTTTAAAATTTATTATAGTTCGCCTGTCACTTCTTAGCATCTCAAATATTTTGATTGTGGAAGAAACCACTTTGAAAAAGGGAATGGGGAATTTTTGGTTTAGGCAAGATTACCTATATTTAGCGATTCATTGCTTTTTATGGGTGCATATTTTGGGTTTAGAAACAGATTCTATATTAACGGGTAATAGTGAGAACTTGCATCGGTTTCACTATTATTGCATATCTATATTCTAAATTATAGCGTTTCCCAATGAATAGTGATACTGAATGAGTTAAATAATACATACTACAAATGGAAATCGATTGACGATAAAGTCAATATAGCAAAGAAATGCCACGTAAATCGTTTACGGCCCTATCAACAATCAACTATAATCCTCATGTCACCATGTGTAGTTTTAGTGTGACATTTAATTTCCGCCCAAACAAATCTAATAAGCACATATGCTTGCCAAACGCCATGGGATTGGCAACCTTCAGGTTGGTTGGTTGGTTGGTTGGTAGACATATATATTCAGGTTTGTGTGCTTGGTCAGAGACCCGCTTATAAACCTTCGTCAAGTAAGACAGAGACAACAGACAACACAAACATATAAGTAGATCCATCTAATTTTTAGAGACAGAGGCCAACTAGAGGATCCCCAGAATTGGCTTGTCACCCCCAGAGGTATTGATTTGGTATGGGAACTTGGAGGACTTTCGGACCCAGCAGATTTAACGAGCATATACTCCGCATATACTCGACAAACACAAACATCCATGCCTTACCGGGATTCGAACCCGAACCCAGAGGCTCCAAAGGCTAGCTCCCTAACCGTTGCGCCGCCGGGTCGGCAACCTTCAGGTTCTTTACCTGTTTTCAAAGTGGACTCTTCCAAAAACGAAATTTCCCGTCTGTGGCCGAGTGGTTAGGGCATCAACCTAGAGATTCAACCTTCTCAGGAGTGCGGGGGTTCGAATCCCACCTACTGCCAGTCATCTTATAAATAAGATCTGTGCTGGAAATAGTAGAAAAATCCCCAATTTATCACAGATGGGCCCGAATACTCTGGGCCAGACGTGCTCGTTAAATCTATGGATTCCAATTTCCCGACGGCGTTAGCGTACGATGTCGCGTGCCTTTGGGTGCCCGATCAGGTGTCGACCTCGTCACTTGACCAGGGTTCTAAATTACGAAGCGTTATTGGCTGTGTTAAAGCTCCTAAAGGAGGCTAGAAATAGGCAGCCGGAAACGACTACACTACGACAATCGAAATATTTGAGATGAAAAGAAGTGACAGCCGGACTATAAAACTGACTGATAAGTAACGCTTTATAAATTTGCACACATTCACACAGAGGATCCCGAGTTCGGTCCCGAGGATCCGCGGTTCATAGGCGGTTGGTGGATGGGGTTCATGCTCCAGGGGGCGCTGTTGCTGGTGTGCTCGGCCCCAATTGCCCTGTTCCCGAGGAGGCTTCCCGGACACCAAAAACCGAAACCTGTGCAGAAAAGGAGAGAAAGTGTTGTGTCCAAACTTACAGGTAAGGATTGTGGGGTATAATACAAGGTGGCGCAAATAAAAGTGGCCCTGGCATAGAGATGAAAAAACTGTTGAAGCCGTATGAAAGGCTCCAATTGGAAATAAAAGATTATTTAAGCGTGCAATGGCTTCACTTGGAGACCTGTTTCGGCATTGGATTAGCTTCACATAGAGCTACTCATGGACTATTAGAGAGCTCAGATCTTAGTGCGTATTGTGTGAAGACGTCCCTCTTAGGCAAATTTTGTGTCTTGCAATTAATTTAGAATGTATTGTATTTACAAAAACAAAGGAGTCCGATTCTCTAGGATAAATAACGGATGAAATAATCACTAGTGGGAACTTTTTTTTTTGCACACAGCTGTACAAAACTTCAATTTATATTGCCTTTCAACTAGATTGTCAAACCATAGCATAGTTGCCGGCAACTAAATCACCAAGCATTTGATTGGGCTTAATATTAAAGCGAGCATTAGATTCACTTAGCAAACCAGTTTTGCATTGGTTTATGACTTGGCAACAATTCTATCTTATTCCTGTCTACATGATGGGGCCACTTTTATTTGCGCCACCCTGTACTTGTACCCAATAGGGACATTGCTCTCAATATAGACACCTCTAATACTTTTAAAAGTTACATTTCTAATCGAGAGATAGAGCTACATGTCTTTGAAGAAAAGCAGGTGTGACAAGTGAAGCCATTAAACGCATGAATAATTTATGAATTCATTCGAGTAGAGACTTTCAGGCCGCTTCAATAATATTTCTTGCCAAGCCTCTTCTTGCATGAGTAGGTCCACTTTTATTTGCGACACCCTGTACTTCCTTAACTAGCTTTAAATACTTACATAACAGCATAGCCTTCTTAAAATACCCTTTTATTGCTATAAGGATTTTCGTACACACTGAAATAATTTGGTGGAACGTTACTCTGTAAAACCGTTAGGAGCATATGCGGCTACTGCGACCATTTTTACTGAGTAAAAGTTAAACCAAATTTATCATGTAACGTTCCACCAAAGTTGTACAGCGAATTAGTTGGATAATAATTTTTGTTGCCTTATTTAGATGAATACTGCCTTGTGTAATCTTTTTTACTATCAGTTAATTCAGAGATTTAATGATAGAGAGAAAAGTGTTCTACACTTAAAAAATTTCCTTCAATAAACAAAATCACAAATAAGCCACCAGACCCTGTTCTCCTTGATGTCAAGAAAAACAAAAATGATATCATAGAGTTAACAGGGCCCGACTTACAACTTATGGGGCCCAGGACACAAGACAGTTTGGGGGCCCCCGCAACATACATTAATCCGTCCATGAAAATGATTTTTTTTCATTTTAAAATTTGTAAGAATAAATAACCTTTATTATATTAAGTACGCATTTAAGCATTGCTTTTTTACATACAATTTTTTTTAATACATACATAATATATAACATCAGATACCTATTGTATCATGTCAAATCATTTTATCTACATACATAATTTTTATTCAATTGATCACATGGCTTAGGCAGTTTATTTATAAAATTAACAAGGAATAAAAAAATAGTGGCTTGCGTATAAAAAATTGATAGTACTTGGTTCAATTGTATTATGTTTATTATTATTTTTTTTCTTTGTTGCAACTATTTTCCCCCAATATTATTCTTTTAAGAAAATGTGGGGGCCCTCTTGAAGTGGGGGCCCTGTGCACGTGCCCCGTTTGCCCTGCCAGAAATCAGGCTCTGAGAGCTAAGAAAAAGATGGAGATGCTGCCGGGCAAAGCCATAAGCCATAGATCGCTTTGTTGTAAGCCCAAAACAACCGCTCTCGGTGAAATATTTAAGGCTAGGCGTTCATTTAGACTAGCTACATCGACTTAGCGATTTTTGACACTGTGATAAAAACTATAATTGCAACGCTGTTTTCTTACCTCTGAAGGATAAACTTCCAACGTATATGAATTCAGGGCTTGTGCTACAGCCTACAACTGTGCAAATAGTAATTTATTTTTTATTTTTAGCCTACTTATCCTTCTTTAATTCGAAATAATAAAAAAAACCATAAAAAGTAGGTTTTGACATGCTGACGATCTCCGTCTGTCCATTCCTACCCGGGTCATTCTTCACAAAATGTCTAAAACCAAATACCCGCAAGATATCTTTCACATGAAGAAAAGTTATGCTTCCACTTGAACTAATTTTATATAATGGATATTTTATCTACACAGTCACGTTGAACAAACAAAAAAAAAACACACATATTTTGTGTAAACATGTGTGTCCACAGACTATGACAAATTATGTCCGTGGGCCGTATTGGTTAGTAAATCCTAATTGAATCTAAACTTTTTTATAATAATATTAATTTTTAATTGAATCAGCATTACTAAAATATACAAAAAACAAAATATAACCGTTATAAGACGGAACGATCGTTCCGCCCGCCAATCTCAAAATGATGTCAAGAGCTGAACGGCAGTTATGTATATATACTCTGCACATTTCGTAATGTTAAAAGTGAAATCGATTTTGTTTTCTATCAGGCAAACTTAACTTCGGAGAACAATAAAAAAAAATCCCGTAGAGAGATTTCGTCGATTACTTTACATACAAAAAATTTGGTTTTTAAAATTTTTGGTTTTGGAAATTTTTACGAAAATTAAATCTATCGAGCAGTTTTACACACATTGTAACCGAATTTTTGTTAAGACCTAAAGCCATTACTAGACTCTGAATCTGGAAGAGGATTTTACTAAACGATTAAGTATGCCCTAGTTAATATTCTGACCTAGGTTTGAAGTTTCAAAAATAATTCTTTCCATTTTTAATTAATTAAAATCTATATGATTTTTTTAGTGGTACGGTTGCGTGATAAACTAGCCATCCTAGCGGCTACGTACCTCCGTAAACGCGCCAAGGTTTGCTATATTTTCGACGAGTGTTCGCAGCTTAGTCTCCCTGTTATAAACTATTAGGTGGATTGTTACAGCGTCTAAAATATATGATTTAACAAATATCTGAATAGATGTATTGAAAATAATGTCTAATTAATAACCGGAATGCGTCTTTTAAACTTTCAGGCGTTTTTTTTATTTAAAATAAACACATAAACAACGAGAGTGGAATAATTAATCTAGGAATGTTAACAGTCATATTTGTTTGTCAGATTCAGCTCATACTAACTCAACTCCTTCCACACAGGGTGTTATTCTTCGGCATTTTTTGACTGTACGCTTTTAGGTCGGCAGCTATTTAGGCAATGTCCGGAACTTAACCTGGGATCTTTCGCATGCAAGGCGAACACCAGGGCCTATGGGAAAGCCCTGGGTACAATAGGACAGAGAGAATCAGAATGGGAGGCAACAATTCGCATAAAATAAAAGTTTACATAAAGAATCAGTTATTATTAAGGGACTACCCGTGCAACGCCGGGTTTATAAAGCTAGTCATTTATAAGAATCTAGAGATGACAAAAATACTCTGTTTCATTAGTACTTATAATAATTGATAAATACTTAATTTTTCTTCAAACTGGAAATTAATCAAGCTGAAGATAAATAAAATTAATTAAATTTATGAAAGAAAATTAATGAAAATAGTTGATTGCTTTAAGTTTATATTACTACTGGACGCTGTTTCTTTCGATTTTTTTCTAATGTATAAATCTTGTGCAGAAGCATATCTAAGTGGCAGTTACTGTTTCAAAGCTACTTGTTTTTCGATAAAAAGTTCAGTAAGTATTTAAGTAACAGGAAAGTAGGCTATTTTAGGTTTTTTAGAACTTCTTGTTAAATAACGCTATTTGAAGGAATAAAATGCTGTGTTTCTACATTTTTGTAACATTTAGTGATCGGTTTGTTTGGACTTACTAGGAATGCTTGGTGAAATTCTGACAGTTTTACTTTGTTACTCGCCAAGCATTGACGCTTCTTCCATTTTGCTTTTATAAAGGCTACACCCTCCTTCAATTCGTCTGTCCATCATCTACTTTCTCTTTATTACCCTGGTTTCACTTTTCTCTCTCTACTTTTCTTTAAAAAGGCTACAGATTATTCAGTATCTGCTCTAAAAGTACGCCATGTGGCTTTACCAAACGTAAGTGATTTGTGCAGTTACATTTAAAGTTTTCCCCTGCTTAGGCTTGTCAATTCTCTGCCTATTCTTTTCGAAAGTTTTAGTTTGAAATATTATTTTTCTTTTAGGTTTGTTGGCAGCCTTAAAAAGATTGGGGAAAAACCCAATTTATGCAGCTCTTGTTATGAATACCATCTTTACCATATATGGAAGCTTTGGATATCAGCAAATGCTTCCGAAGTACATGGAAAATCAATTTAGGGTGACAGCGTCACAAGCATCATTGCTATCGGGTATGTGCAGAATAAATAATTAAAGGTTGACCTAAAGAATCGTGGCCGGATTTGGCGACTTTCAAAAAATGTCGCCAAGTCGAAATGACAACAAACCCCGGCACTTGCCGAGATGCCATCTGGAAATGACCCAAAAATACTACCTAATTTCAAATTGGCAGAATTAAAACAACGGAAAAATTCATTAAACTGCAGACCAGATTTATAAAAAAAGTGGAACGTTAAAATGCCGAAGAATTGATTTAAAAAAAAGTAAATAATTATTTAAAATCATTAGGCATATAATTAATAAAAGATTGGTATAAGAAAACTTCAGAATAAATTATTATGCATTTAAGATTTATATAGATTACCATTTAGAAATTGTCAATGCAATTGCTAATTTTGCCAAAGGTTGCCATAATACCAATTTGTCTGGGTTACCAGATTTGGCGTAAAATTGCCGGCCACGATTCTTTTTAGGTTAACCTAATTAAACATTTAATGAAAATATCCTTAAAATCACAATCGTAAAAACACATCTTAAAAAGCAAACGTAAATATTGCTAAGATTACTGCAATTGCATTATGTTTTAAAATAACTAATAAAAAAAACGGACATACTTATAAAAATCATATTATTCACAAAAATATTTGTGGTACTGTTATATGAACAGAAAGTATAAGAGATCAGTATCTAATGTTATACCACCATTCAAGAAAAATAAAATTAAAGTTTGAGTGTTAGAACTGGGGTTGAAAAGGGAGAGGGGTTGATGTACTTGTACATGAAAACATTAAAGACGACTTTGTTATTACCTATATAAATTTCATTTCCGAATAAAAAGTTAACTTTAAATTTTTAAATTTGTTTTTAATGTGTAACTTAATTTGTCTTACATAAATTGTCTTGCGCTATGATCTTTATTTTCCTTATATTTTGTTTATTGTTAACTTAAACTTTTTGTTTATTGTAAACTTAAGTACAAAAAACATTTTCGCGAGGCAAATTTTCTTGCCAATCGCCGTTAATAGGTTACTGAGTACAGGTGTATTATAGGATACCATCTTTTCCACACCGCGCGATATTCTTGATCAAAGATATATTCTTGATATACGAAGGGCTGTTTTTTTTTTTCAACCTCCGATGGACTGTAACCAAAAGACGGGTCAAGATACAAAACATATTTTTTTTTACCAAACGTAAAGTACAATACTGCTTATTTCTTCATATAATCACCTTGACGATTAAAGCATTTGTCATATCTGTAAATAAGCTTTGAAATGTCCTCTTCATAAAATGTAGCCGCCAATGATTTGAAGGGAGTTGTGACGGTTTCTTTGAGCTCCACTTCAACTTGGAAGCGCTACAATCCAAGCCACTATGCTTATCAATAATTCACTTATGGTAAACCTTCGGGTTTCCCTAAACACTTGTTCAACTCGCTGAACAATACTAATGTTCATGAAGAAGGGGGCCAAGGAGGCAAGTCTGTCGCTACAGACGGTATTGTTCAGCGAGTTGACCAAGTGTTTAGGGAAACTCAAAGGTTAACTATAAGTGAATTATGGACTATCAGTGGCTTGGAGGACAGAAAAAAATTGACTTAAAGCTTCCAAATTTACTCTTTTTAAACGAAACCATCACAACTCCTTCCCAATCATTGGCGGCTTCATTTCATGAAGAGGGTATTTCAAAGCTTGTTTACAGGTATAACAAATGCCTTAATCGTCAAGATGATTATGTGAAGAAATAAACAGTATTGTACATTACTTTAGGTAAAAAAATCTTTTTTGTATTTTAACCCGTCTTTTTGTTACAGCCCATCGGAGGTTGATAAAAAAAACAGCCCTCGTACTTGACCATTCTTTCACCCAATTTCAGGATGCCGATTTGACCCCTTCCGGTATTAAAGTGTCATCAGTCAGAAATATTAAGAAATAAAATGAAATAATGAGATACAATGAAGATAATATTCAATAGATTCACTTCTATAATTTTTTTAAAAAAAGTTTCGAAAACATCGTATATGTTTTAGGATATTTACGAATTTTTCCTCTTTACTATACAACTTCTAAAGTGTTACCAAAAAATGGAAAACAAAAAAAATCTTACAATATAAATCAAGTTATCAACAGGTTCATACTCAATGCCAAATTCTTACAGTGTATTTTAATGTTTTTCATGGGCCTCCTACCATTTCTGCTCTCATTCGGCGGATACCTCATCAACAGGTTAATACCCAATGACAAATTCTTACAGTGTATTTTAATGTTTTTCAAGGGCCTCCTACCATTGTTGCTCTCATAGTATCCACCCTAGTCGGGGGATACCTCATCAACAGGTTCAGATCCAATGCCAAGTTTCTGACTCGTTGGTTGACGATCGCGGAAATACTTGGCGCGTTGGGATTTCTCATTCTAATGATACCAAAATGTGAGAACATTCAACTGTCTAACTATGGATTGGATGGACAAGGGTAAGTTAAAATGAGGATTCTGAATACAAGTGAACTAAGTCCACCCTTTTGTGATTTTCGAATTAGCTGGGAAATTGCATGCACTAACTATGTAGAATTTATGTGTAATAAAGACAAAAAAATCATAGCTTGGATATCCGCAGTTAAATCTAGAAATTGATTTAATTTTGTTATAAAGCTTTGACTTTAAACTTCTGTATCAGAAAGAAGAATTTTATGGATTTGGTTCGCTTGTATTCTGAGCCCTTCAAATGTTAATTCCCAGAAGAAGTTGCCGTTTCCCCTAACCTCTTTTGGGATATTTTCAAGATCAAAAGCAAATTAATGTTTTTGAATTTTAAATTTACCATAAACAAAAAATTTAAATAAAAAAATTGAAATAAGTATTTTGTTTTTAAATATTTTTAAAATCTAATTTTTAATTTGTTTTCCAAACGCAGCCCTTTCTACCGCTTTAAAAAAAATTGCAGTGATTTTTTTTTACAAATTTGTTTTTCAACAAATCTGGGCATGCATATTAATGGCGAATATATAACTGACAACGGAATTACACGTGATGGACGGAGACATCTGGTGGAGAGATCAGAACTGTTGCAGAGGAAGGGTCAGATAACTCAGAGATCAATAAATCCCCATGTTTAATTCCTTGATTGACGTTTATTCCGTCCCGATAATGTAATGTCTCACCCCTTCCATAAATAGCGGCACTTAAAAACTGTTTTTTAACCCACTCCTTAGGCCAAGGATAGCCATGTTGGTAGAGTGTTGGACTGACATCCCATAGGTTGCGAGTTCGAGCCCTTCCGGTCGAAGACCCCCGCGTACGCTATTGGTGACATGGTGCACGTTGAAGTCCGTCGTGGTCACAAAGTCCTCCAAGTTCCCATACCAAATCAATACCTCTGGGGGTAACAAGCCAATAGGGTATTTGACTAATTTTTTTTTTTATCATCGTAAATTAAGCGTGTGTACAAAATAAAAATAAGACTTTTTTCTTTTTCAAAATTTTGTCAAATAACGTAAAAAAAAATTAATTTTAAAATGAAGACGAAAAATTACGCCCAAAAACGCTTTGTGGCTGTCACGTGGTATCTATGACGTCACTAGTAACTAACAAACTTTAAAACACCATTTTGGAATCTACTTTAAGCAAATTCGAACTATCCGCTTCTGAAAACTTTTTTCCATTATCTATATAATTCTTATTTTAACAGTAAATTAGATTCAATCCTGTTTAATTACAAACAAAAAAACATCACACCGGTTTGTTTATATATACTAGTGACGTCAGCCAAATCGACGTGTTTGTGATCTCGTGACGTACCGATGGAAAAAAAAGTCATTTTAAAATGATTTTTATTAATTATTTAAAGATATATTTTTCAAAAAAATATATGCGTTTGTTAATTTTGGATTCGAACTAAAATTAATTGAATAATATTGGAAGGTATTTTAGCGATACAGTCAGGTACCCTATTCTATGATCCTCTGGTTGGCATATGTCTTAAAAACTCGCGTAAAACTATCCAAAAAACTCACTGGATACTCGCGTTATAGACTTGAGTGAGAGAGGCGTGGTGGTGCTGCCCTCTACCGGGCCGCATGAGGAAGCAATGAGGAAGTTGCATGAATTTCAAATTCCTTGGCAGACAATAGCCCTTTAAAAACCACGTCGAATGCTACTTTTCACACTAGTAAAAAAGTTATTATATTAGTCAGTAATTGAGTTTTAAGTAAGGGATACGTCACTTCCGGTAAAAACACTCACAATCATTTTGCAGTGCGTAATGACGTCAGGCTTGGCTTTTTTGTCCATTGGCGTGCAATTTCTAATCAACTTCTGTGCGATACAGCTGTAGAAAATACAAAATGTGTTTTGAATGATCCCATATAGGAATAGGATTATTTAGAATAAGTGGTTTTTCTAAGTTCCAGTTATTCTTTTCAGACTTGGTAGATCTCCACGAAGATTTCGATTGATCCAACAATTGACTAGGTCTGAAGTGTCAACAGCGCGCTCTTGTACGATTTTAAATTCAACAACCAAGCAAGAAACAAGCTGTTCTAATTTATTATCAAAAGCTGGTTTAAGTGAGCAGTATTCTCTTAAATAGAACGTTTTGAAAAACGTTGTATGTTTATTTTAATTATGGACATGCTAACCGTAGCGCCATTTTTAGAAAAAATCGCCAAATGGTGTGTTGTTACGTCAGACGCCGTTTTCGGTCACGTGAGTTTCATAGAATTTAATAGGCATATTTCGAGTAAAACTAATAATTTTTGATGATTTTTAAGCTGATATTCAGAATCTGTAGCTTCTAATGTTCCAGAAAATGGTATAAGTACGTCATTTTGGGTAGGATGCAAGTTCCTCATTGACTCTTCGGCTCGGTCTTGAGGGTGGTTCCTATTGCGTTGCTTCCAAACAGGGAATATGTGCATTGTTCTCGAGCGGAGATGCTCGCGACTTGAAAGATAGAAGCGTGGAAGTAGTGCTGCCCGCGAGGCGAGCAGCAATGGGTATAACGGATCGATATTGAGCGTGGCTCCTACCGCAGCATCACTTCAGGGAGTTGGTATAAAAGGCTTCAATAGCAGAGGTGCGCCCTAACCCCCAAAGTACCCCAACAAAAGACTCTTTGTTAACGCCTCCCTCACTTCCTTCGACAAGAAAGGACGATTCACTTAGTTTGCATGTTTCGTTTAGTTGAATAACGTCGCACTAAAGCTACACCCGGGCTATTAACAACGGTAACGGACCATGTAGCTTTGACTCATTCAAAATGGCGACGTCTGCAACTTAGATTGTATTGATGGTTTAAAAGGATGTGGGGAAATCTAGAAAATACATCAAATTCTAATTTTCGAATTAAGATACAATTATACGTTTTTTTCTATTTACAAAGAGTTATAAAATTTTACAAAAACATAATACGCTAAAAAAATTGAATTAAAAACTTTAAAAATGCATTAAATAAAAATGAAAATACTTTGGTTTTAAAAGTGTGTAACTTCAGCCAGTTATATATTTTATTTAAATATTACTTGCAATATAACCTATGAATATTCAATAGTTTTATCATTATAGACAATGGTAAAGTATAAAACCTTAAAGAAATTTTTATCGTACAGTTGAACCCCGTTAACCCGAACTTGAAGGGAGCACCGAAATGTTTCATCTTAACTGAATTTCAAGTTAACACTGTCAGGAATTGTTTTTATTGAACCAGTGAAAAAATAATATTTTATAAAGTATTCTAATTTTATAATGTAATATACTAATAATGTATATGTATACAATTAGTTATTCAATTAATAAAATTGAATAGGAGAAATACATACTACTATAGAAAAATTAGGTTTAATTTTTTAAAATAATTTTTTTTAATGTTTTTTCACTTGTACTTCGAAACTTTGAAATATCTAAGAAAAAAGGGTCAAATTCTGAATTTTCTGTTCGGGTTAAGTGGGATTTCGCCTAAAACAATTTCGCGTTAAGAGATTTTTTAAGCATTAGGTCACAGATATTTTGGACGGGGAATAGCTTTCAGTTCATCTTAAGCGAAATTTCTTGTTAAGCGAGTTCTCGTTAACGAGGTTCGGCTGTATTTCTAAAATTCAACAAATTAGTAAGACATTTATTATTTTTATTATGTGACTGTGTGTATGTGATTATTATGTATATTATGTGACTAAATGTTGACCTGGATTTCAGACTAATTTTGGAAGGTTCTTGCAATACCAATTGCACCTGTTCAACCAAAGCTTTCACTCCAGTTTGCGCACCAGATGGCACAACACACTTTTTCTCACCTTGCCACGCGGGATGTCAAGGAAAAGAAAACGGGGTAAATAAAAAACACTATTATACAAGGTGGCACCGGTTTAAACTGGCCTTATGAAAATAACTAATTTTCAATGAAACCGAAGTCACGAACAAACCGGCTAGTCTTAAAACAGGTTTCGGTTTTCCATCCCTAGATCATTGTGACGGTTAGGAACGGAATGTAAAGAACGGACGGTTAGGAAATTCAAGACGTTTTCCGGTCTTTTTAGTGTTGAAACTAACTCCAGTTTAATAAAAATGGATTTTTTTACTCATTATACTCCACTTAAACATATTTATCGAAAAAAATTCCAATTATTAAGCAAAAATTAACCTTAACCATGGGGGATTGTAAGGAAAGTAATAAAGCCACGCATCTCAATTTACTGGGTTTTTAACTTTTTTGGCTTATTGGTGAAGTATAGCAAAAAATGCGACTACTAACTGAAATGTGAGTTTTCTGCAATAGAGTTTTCATGATTGAAGAATCACTGTAGCTCCATACAGTACCTCTCTTCGCAACTTTAGTAATGAGGTCAGTGAATGTTCATTTATAGTGTATTTTCTAAACCTTCGTTAACAAATTCCGAATTTCAATAACTGTTTGTGTTATATATTTGCACATCCACCATAGAAATTTTAAATATACAAAATCGAAGATAAAATTGTATAATCTGAATGTACTGTGACAAATTACGAGTTCAAGTAATTTTATGACCATAGCTGCTTTAATAGCTGCAAGTTATCCCTTAACAATAGCAACTAGCTTTTTGTACTGTCTAAGGAAAATTTTAAGAGGGGCGATACATGTAAAACTTGATTTTTTTATTTCATAAATAGTTAAAATAACATCTCAAAAATATGCCTGTAAATTTTTAGAATGAAATTTGCATTAGTTATCGATCAAAAATTCATTTAAGTGTTCCACCTCAACTAGGCGCTTGAGCGCTCTGTCAAAACTTTAAGCACGTATATCTTAAAACTTCTTTTAAAAAAAAAAAAAAAATGGCGTGCAAGATAAGTAAAAAAGTTCTCAATAGATCCTTTTGAAATTTGATATACGTTTTCTCTATGGAATTAGCCTTCAAAAGAAGAAGAAGAAACTTTATTTTTCAAAATAGAATACTTTTACTGCCAAGGGGCCCCCGGGCCCTTCCAGATAACACATAAAATTATACAATCGAAATCATCAAAAGAACTAGAACTTCAAAATGCCAAAAATAGTTTTTACCCAAAAATCTTTGAAAAAAGGGTAAAAAAAACGAACTTTTTTTTCCTGATGCGAGCCAATTTACAATTTTTCAACTTTGTGGTTTTTTTTATTGGTTTTACTAGACGATGTAAGTTTCATAAACATTTCAAATCAAAAATTCTCAGATCACTGTAGGAGATCAGAAGTCAGACCTCTGATTGTAGTTCCGGGTGCGGGTTTGATTCCCGCCTTCGCCCTGGGGGGGGGGGGGGGTACTTTCTCTCTCTGTGTCAGTAAAAAAGCTGTCTGTGTCTGTCTTACTTTACGAAGGTTTATAAGCGGGTCTCTGATCAAGCACACAAACTGGAAAATATATGTACCTACCGCCGATTGATGCTTTTATCCGCGAGGTTCTTAGGGGATGAGTTACTACGGCAGCCATTTTGAAAAAAAAACTAAAACAAAAAAATCTGATTTTTGTATTTCAATGTCTGATGTATAAACATATTGAATTAAAAAAAGATTCGCGTATTATATAAAAATTATATAAAACTATATAAGGGAAACTAGGGACACATGACCCAATTTGTTGTTTTGTGCTTGTAACTTTTAAATATACGCTACTTATGGATGTGTAAATGCAGTCAGTTTATACTTAATAAAGTGTTACACAATATATATTAGTATTTTCCTGAGGTATTAACTGCAATAGTAGTAAAATATTAATTATTTAAAACTTTAGTTTGGGGTCATGTATCCAATGTATAGGGATACATGACCCACGCATAGAGATACGTGACCCAACCCATATATTTGGTAGATTGAATGAATATTATCGAAATACTTTTACATTATAACAAAATTAACATCATATAAAGAGTTTATACATATATATTTTATATTTTTGTCGACAAAATTATAACTTATATTTTTGTCCCATTAATTATTCTTATATTAACGAACTATTGGTTGAAGAACCGCTTCTATTTTTTTATCAATATTAACTTGAAATATATGTACTATCCATTTTAGGCCATTTAAAACATTTTCCATTGATTCTTTTTTTAAACTGAATTGTAAGCTCGTCAAAAAAAATTATTGTACCTTCCCATCAATTCTTCTTATTTTCCATTTTTCCAAAATATTTGGTAAGAACTGTCAGTTACTTTTGGCTCGTGATTTTTTGTAAAACTTACTTGGTCTGCTTCTGCCTACTTTTTGTATTATTTACTTGGGTCACATATCTCTAATTGGCTTGGGTCACGTATCCCTAGTTGCACTTTTTTTGCTTAACTCCAAAACAAAGTATTTTGCAAATAAATACATTAACACAATTTTGTAAGTAATCGTTGCTAAAATCATGAACAATAAAAGTAACTAATTGAAAATTATTTCCTTTAAACCAAAAAATGTATACCGAAAAATCTTATGGCACCAAAAATTTTTCTTTCAGTGTGCATGAAAACGTATTTCTTAATATAGCTAAACACGTATACGCAATGATTCAGCTGACTTTTTTTCACCAAGTGGTCAGCTGACTGAAAGAAAAAAAGTAATGCCACTTCCAACTTATAAAACTTTTCCATTACTGAGAAAAAAACATTGGGTCATGTATCCTTATAAGTCATATGTCCCTAGTTTCCCTTTATATACACTCATTTTTAAGTTTTCATTTGTATTTTAGCTTCCTTTTTTTAAAATTAGTTTTAAACTTAGAGTGATTTTACTGAACCCTATATGCATTTTATGTGATGGATTTAAGTTAGATTTGATCGTATTGGCTCATTACCTTTAAACACTCCAGCCCAAAAATTTTGCGGAAGCGAGAAATAGAGGGCAAAACATCACCCCTTTTTTTCACGAGAACGAAAGGGTTAAATTTCCTAAACATACTAGTGTAATTTACTTATTTCTTTCTGTAACGAGACGTATGGCTGCTTCTTCAAACTATTTTCGAAATTAAGGTATCCGTACACGTTGAAAATGACATTTTCGAAAAAAAAATGATACTTTTTTATTTGTTTATGTTATTACCCAAATGTTCTGTCATCATTTTAACCGTGCCGCAATTAGAACGAACGTAGTGATTAATTTAGTAAACATCAGTAGCACTAGAATCAACCAGATGTTGAAACTTTAAATGCGTTTTTTTCGCATTTCAGTTTTTCAATAAATAGCTTCAGTTGGAAAAAGATAACTCAAAAAGTTATTGAGGAATTTAAAAAATTCTTTTTTCTACTAATTTAAATTGTTGTCTAGGGAATATACCTAAAAACCTTGGAAGAAATATGTTTTTTATTATGTTTTAACTTATTAATCATTTTGACTCGCCGTAAAAAATGTTGAAAATCAGACTGTCTTTGTTCGACTACTAATAAAATTTTTATTTTTAAATAAAATCTTTTGGTTTTAGGTATATTCCTTAGACATAAGTTTACAGTTTAACTTGGTGATTTTAATTTTTTAATATGTAGAACAGGTTTTTTTTTCTAGCGTCATTGAATTTTTGACAAAAAAAACTGCAAAAAATGCATAAAATTACAATATTAAAAAAAATTTGGTATGTATGCCAAGTTTTACTTGCTATATATAGTTATTTATTCCACATACACGCAAAAATACTACCAAAGTTGTTTTCTAGTTCATATTTAAAAAAAATGTGCTCCGAACATGTTCGGATACCTTAAAAAAGTTAGTAATAATATCAATAATAATGAAATACAGTAGAACCTTGATTATCTGATTTAGTTGTATCCGGAAGTAGGTTGAATAGTAAAAAATTCCCAATAATCGAGAATTTTCATAAAATCGTAAAACTTACATAGTATAGAAGACCGACGAAAGTCCGCGGACCTCAAATTCGCCAACGTCCGAAATCCTCGCTAGTTTTGTAGTAGTAAACAGTGAATTTTCGCGTATGGTTATCTCTAAAATTGAGACTTTCTGGCATAAAGAAAGATCTTAAACATGATTTGGAATTTTTCATCTTAATTTTTTTTAAATATCTAAAATTAGAATGAAATTATTTTAGATTTTTTTTTTAATGTTTTCTAAGAGCTAGGAGACGACCGGTTAACAGTGAGTTCCAGTTGAAAGAGGGACGGATAATCGAGCTTCTATTGTATGTGATTTAGATAACTTGCAACATTGTTTCATATCTTTGTTTTTGAAGTCGTTCACAGAATGTTCCTGCATAGCTGATTCATTTGGCCCGGATGAGGACTCCACCACTGAAGGATTTTGCTTTTCCCACGGATGTTGGACACAGACACTCATTTATGCCATCATTACGCCCATAACAGCATTTATAATCAATGTGCCCGCGGTAGCAAAACTCATGGTTTTAATGAGGTAAGTTACGTTTAACCTCTTAAGGACCCCAGCAAAATCCTACACGTATATTTTTCATCTAAACATATTTTTCATACAAATATATAGCGGAAGGTCCCAGGTTCGGGTCCGGGCATCACCAAAATACCTGCCGGTTGCGTTGGGTGCCTACTCAGGTGTCGGCTCGTCACTTGACTGTGGTTCTAAAATACGACGCCCGTCGCCAATAGCCCTCGTGTAGCTCTAGTGCGACGATAATTCAAACTAAAACTAAACTAAAACCAAAATACCTGCCGACCTATAAACGGCCCGTGCATCCAAAAATGTCCGACGAATAATACCTCGTGTAGAGGGAGTGCACGTTAAATATGCTCCAAAGTCCCGACGCGTACGATGTCGCACTTAATGGTTGCGTTGGGTGCCTATTCAGACGTCGGCTCGTCATCTGTGGTTCTAAATTATGCGGCCGTCGAAAATAGCCCTCGTGTAGCTCTAGTGCGACGATCTTTCAAACGAAACTAAACATACAAATATATACTAAAAATTATGTTTTGCAAAGAAATTTAAAAAAAAAAATGTTTTATAGTTACTGAGAGACACGCCTTAAACTCTAAAAACACACATTTTTTCCACAATTCCAATTAAAAATGCAACAACTAAGGCCGTATCACATATTTGTAGTTAACAGTTTATTTTAACATTGTTTTTAATGCAAAATGCTTTTAAAATGAACTACTAAAAGAACTTTTTGAAAAGTTTAAAGAAAGAGCTAGTTTAAAGTTATTTCTTTAAGAACTTTAATATCGTATTGACCCTCATTCAACTGAATTTTTTATAGAAATAAATGACTGATACCTGTAATCAGAGGCTGAAAACTAATTTTTGGATCTTCTAGCCGATCAGGTCAATTTCGAAACTTATTAACCTGTTAATTGTTTGTGGATAGGTGTGAAAAAAATGTCCCCAAATTTGGACACCAGGTCGCAAAAGGTTAAATCATTCTGACTAGCAATTGAGTTGTCAATTGTGGTTTCTTGTCAAGCGAGTGGCTCGGGTTTAAAATCCCCAAAAAGTCACAGATACTTGAGAGAGTACAGGGGAAAAACCCTTCATCGACAGGGAATCTGTCCGCATTGAAATCTGCTTGGCGAGTGGTGGTGATCGGAAACCGGTTTCTCCTTTGGTACTTCATCCGCTGTTCAAGCGTCAGACTATTTCTAGAGTGCATATTGATCATAAACCACTGAACTGTACTGAAACTCTGCAACGAGCATCGAAACGCTCGCCAATAGGGTCGGTGAAGCGCGGCAACCCTGTAAGAGCAACCCAACTTTTGCCGCCAATCCTATACTTTACCTGTTAAAATAGGCATTTTAAACCAACTTTTTCAATAATTTTTTTAATAGAAAATTTATATGTTATTGCTTTAGGAGGTACTTTATATAATGAAGTTTCGGAAACATGTACTTTTAAAAAAATAGAATTGCAGGAACAATCTTTAAAACTTAAATTCCTTGGAGTACTATTCTTGGCGAAACTGTCATCCAATGCAAACTGTCAAATCAGGTGTCAATTGTGATTGGCGAATTCATGCCAAATGTGGCACATATTCTCCCTAAAGCTATCGCCAAGTGACCCAAAAATAGGCTTCACCAGCTTGTCATGGGATGCTTGTTCCAGAGTTTCAGTTCAGTTCAGTGTCATAAACCCTTGCGGCGTGCGATAAGAACCAAGGCAAAACTGGTTTCTTTACACCGGTTTAGGCGATGACTCGCTATCTTCGCCAAGCAGACCTAATGCTTGATAACGCAAATGTTTTTGTAATTTTCATTTATATATTTATATTGTTTTAATAGCTGTAATGCTGCTTTTCCGTCTCATTTGATTAACTGAAAAAGAAAAAAATAGATACAGCACACATCTCTATATTATGTTTGTAAAGTTCAGACTTTGTCCCATGCATCTGGTGGTGCTAGATAGCGCTACGATCGTCATCGGAAAACAAAAATAGTGAAGCAAAAATGACGATGTGTCTGTATTTTAGATATGAAAAAGTTGAAACCTGTTCTTAGTTTTTTAACTAAAATTTAAGGGATAAGAATTGGAATCATAATTTTTGTTTAAATTATAACAATTTTTCTAAAAAATTTTTGTAAAAAAAATGGTAAAATCCAATTTTAAACATCTAAAAATGCAAGCGTGAATGATTTAGGGTTAATTTATTTCATAAAATTTTTTGGGAGTGAATTTTATTTTGCTATGTTTTTCCCATTTTCATTTAATTAAAACAGACATTATTTAATTCTTCAAAAAAAAGGACACGATTCTTCCATCTAACGATAAATAAGTGCAAGCTCAACTTATTGAGAAAAAAAATCGGAAGATGATTATACCAAATGGAATTATTGGGGGTGAAAGGCTGAACCATACGTTCCCTTAATTGTTTTGAGCAGTGTACTTTATTTGCCACAGGTATTAAAACACTCTTGCATTTGAATCCAACGTTGTGGCAAGACTTTCAACAATTAGTGTAGAAAAAATTTCAGAAGATTTTTAACAAATGGACATTTACGCTTGATTTATGTTGATGACCTTGTAATATCTTAAGTAATCGTGCTTTGAACTAAGTGCATTATTCACTTATGGGATTAGTTAAAAAAGAACAGGTACTTTTTCTTTGTTTATTCACACTATGACTCAAAAATGTATAACCCGAGGCAGAATTACGAATAGATTTTTTATGAATTTACTTATGTAAAATAAATATTTAATTTTTTAATTAAATAAAAAAAATTTAAACATACTTTTCTAACGAAAAAGTGTTACAAACTGCTTACTTTTTATATTTTTAGGTGCATAAAGATAGAGGATAAAAGCATAGCTTTAGGAGCTCTTGAAACATTAATATCAGCACTTGGTAAACATCTTTTCAAATATTTATAAAAAATAGAAGTTTATGACGATGCTATTTCTTTAGAAATATAGTATTTCAGGTATATTTTTCTGCAAAAGAAAGAAAATTTGAGAATAAAGGCTTCTTCAACTTAAATCCCAAATTTTTATTGCAACAAACACTTTATTGTACACTGCTTTAAACTATCAAATGGGTTATCGGAATAAAACCGCATAAAAAGTAAAGAATATTACTGTCTTAAATATGGTAAATTCCAATTGAAATTTCGTTTGTCTCATAAAAATACACAGTCCAATTATCGTGTTTAATTAAAATGAAGTAATGATTTTGCGACTTTTTCGCAACCTTTACGTTATGAGCGAAGTGGTATACCAATTTACGAATTTATTGGCGAATCGGCCTCTTCCTCCGAACTCACTTATCTTGAAATATACTCAAAGAAAAAATTTCAAACAATAAATGATTGGATTGTCCCTCCCTCCCATCACTGGTACAAGGGTGACAAGCCGGGACTATCTCTTAACCTTCCATGTGACAGAAAGTCAAGTACTAGCCTTACTCGCCTTGCCAGTGGTCACCTTAAATGCCTGAAATTTATCAACGGTTGTAAGACTTATCCCCTTTGTCCGAAATGCCACCAGTACCAGGCCTCTCCCGTTCATATCCTGGACTGTTTGGGTCTTCTTTGGGAGGATATTTACTCCTCTCCTCTTCTTGTCTCCGACTTTCTTCATGTCAACGGATTCTCTGATCTAGTCTGACTTCGTCAGACTGGTGGAGGATTAGTAACAACAACATCGGCGAATCGAAGCCAAAAGAAGAAACGACCCGAAAGTGAGGTCATTTAGATTAACTTTGGTAACAACGATTGTAAACTGTTAACTAGCTAAAAAAAAGCGATTCAAGTACCATGTCGTAAAGTTCTATCCTCGAAGCGATTTTAAACCATCGAAAATACGGAAAATTTCCCTGAAAGTGACGTTTTATTTCTAATGTATGTAAAATAAAGTCGACATTGGAAAACGTAACGTGTAAAAGTCTTTATTGCAATCCATCTGACAGAATATTTTTGGCGTATTCTCTCCTCGGGAGAAAGAGGCTAAGTAATTCACAAATGGCGATTATTGTTACTTGTTCCATTCGATTGGCCAATTAGGTGCGCATATCGGTCATGGGAAAGGTTGTAAGGTCATTTTTAAAACAATTGCTCACCTAAACGTATTACAAATCAAATTTTTATTTTAATTTCAGGTTTCATTCCGTTTCCTATAGTGTTCGGAACACTGATTGACTATTTATGTCTGGTATGGGAGAAGAGTTGTGGACAGACCGGGAACTGTTGGTTCTACGACATCACCAAGTTTAACTACCTGCTGCACGGGTCTTCAGCCCTGTTTTCAATGCTGGCCGGCATTTGCATGTTTGTTGTGTTCATTCTCAGTGATGGAATAAATGACTTGTACAGAGAAGACGAAGATGGGGAACTACCGGAAAAACAGGGTCTAGACCCTTAAGAAAAATTGCATTAGGAAAACTTATGGGAACCCATGGAAACCTGGGGCCTGAACTAACACAAGGCCTGTTAGGCCCGTGCATAGAGCCTTCAAATTTTAGGGGCCCCTTAATATTAGTTTCTATCATGCTTAATGCTGTTGATTTACCGAATTTCTGTACATTAAAAAAATTCAAGACATGATCCAGCTTGTAAGGATGTTGATGATTTCAGCCTCAAATGTTAGCATAAGGTATGGACTATACTCATATGCAAGATTCACAACTTCCTTAAAAGGGCCAAAAATTTATTGTGCCACTAAGGTTTCTATATCAGGCCATGAAACCATAGGTTTTTATGGTACCAGAATGTACTATTATATATATTATATATATATTATATATATATATTTATTATATATATATAATATTATATTATTATATATAATATTATATATATATATATATATATATATATATATATATATTATATATATATATATATATATATATATATATATATATAATATATATATATATATATATTATATATATATATATATATATATATATATATATATATATATATATATATATATAATCATATATATATATATATATATATATATATATTTGCTTATATTAAAGAAATATATAAATCTTATGGCGAAGCCTATAGGAACACAACATGCATGCGTCGTTTATATGGTAAAGTGCCATATATGTATATAGTAAAGCATCAATCAGTGCAATGTTTCTTATGTGTATGGGAATTTTAGATAGATTATGAATTTTTTATAGCAATGCATCATACAAGAATAGTACTCAAATGGTAATGGACCTGGATGTATGGGAACACACCATACATTTATTATAATTGTGTATCGTTTGTATAGTACTGTACAATTAATACGTAATCAAACCAATAAAACAATTGTGAAATTTATTTTCAAATATCATCACATATGCCTCTTTTTCTGAAGAAAAAAACATCGTACATTTGACTCAAGTTCAATTTCCAGTCATTTAGTAGATTCTATGCTTTCATAAGTTTATAAAAGTTATAGTTTGTTCCATATTTGTTACTCATTGAAAATGTAACATATATAAAATAAAAGAAATTTAAATCACGAGAAACTTGTTATAAATTTTGTTTTACTCCTTGGTTCAATTTTCAATAACAAATTTAATTTAATTGTTGATTTGTTTTATTGCCACGTGTACGACATTAGCAATAAAAATACTTATACCAATTATAAACCATGTAAAACCTAACATAAATTTAGTATATTTTAAAATCAAGATAAAAACAATATAATAAGCACACAAAAAATTAAATACGGTTTATTGAACAAGGTTTATTCGAATACAAATATGGACACAAAATTGTTCTTGTAGTAGTACCCTCAGTGTTATTTAATTTTTACTTGGTTCATCATTTCTTGCTTAGCAGAGGATCAACCAAAAAACCCATAATTGTAATCAATAAATGACACTCAAAAATGAGCATCCTTTAGTCATGTTAGCATCACGTCTCTTGAGAACAAAAGCATGGCCTGCCAACTGATGTTTAGATTTTCTTTCTTGGCTTAGGCCTTGAAAGTTAAAAAAAACCACTGAAATAGATAACACACAAACAAAAAAAAGTATCATTACACAAACAAAATTTAAGATTTTTTTTACAAATGGTGTGATTTCTTTTTTTCAAAATGGCATCTTTTTAAACAAGATTTCACGATTTTCTTGTAATTTGAATTGTTGAAGTTTTTTGAATACTTGGCGCAAATCTTCGAGATGTTGTTTAAAAGTTGGGGACGTGACAATTATGTCAACCAAATAAGCTAATGTATTGACCTTTAGAACATTTCTAAAAATGTCTATCAATCTTTGGAAAGTTGCTGGAGCAGTTTTCAATCCGAAAGGTATTCGAGTTAAAGACACAGACAAAAGCAGTTTTGTCCTTGTTCGGTGGGTACATATTGAATTGATGGTAACCTGCTTTTAGATCGATTGTGGACATACAGTTCGTCTCTGAGGCTTTCTGTAGCAGGTCATCCATCCTCGGTAATGGATAAAGATCAGCTTTCGTGACGGAATTTAATTTCCTGTAGTCTACGCATAATCGAAATTCTCCATTCGGCTTAGGAATCAGCACAACCGGTGCCGCATACAATTGTTAAAAAATGGTTGGCAAAGTTTAAATTTTCTACTCCTACGGTGATAGATCAGTCTAAAAAATTGCATATTTATCCTAAAATTTTAGTTGAATGTGCAGAAGAGTTGGGAGATGCAATTCTGACTATTTTTAGGTCATTTATTTCTGGACAGGTGCCAGCAGACTGGAAATTGGCAAATGTTACTCCATTGTACAAGAAAGGGCCTAAATGCGGGTAATTACAGACCAGTTAGTGTTATATCTGTTTTAGGTCAAGTTTTTGAGACATTGTTGAAAATGCGTATAATGACTTTTTTGGAAACTAATAATTTGCTTTCAGATAATCAATATGGCTTTAGAAAAGGTAGGTCTTGTACAACTAAGCTTTTAAAATTTTATGACATTGTTACAGAAGAGATTGATAAATGTTGATGTTATTTACATCGATTTCAAAAAGAATTTTGATAAAGTTTCTAATGAAGCTTTTTAATTTAAGATGAAAAGATTAAGGTTAGGGACTGCTACTCTGATTGGAATTAAGTAGTAAGTGGAGTACCTCAGGGCTCTGTACTAGGGCCAATTTTAGTTATTATGTTTATTGATGATATCAGCTGGGGGTTGAATAGCAAGTTAAGTATTTTTGCAGATGACTTAAAAGTGACGAGTACAGTAAATTCTGTTGAGCAAATTGAGCAGTTACAAAATGATCTTACGAAAATTACTGAATGAGCTTCCAGGTAGGGCATGTCGTTCAGTGTTAACAAATGTCTAACCTTGCATTTGGGTAAGAATAATGTTAAACATTCTTATGTTTTACAGAGAGAAAGTATCCAAGATAGTGAGTTTGTTAGAGATTTGGGAATTTTGGTGAGCAATGATTTCAAAATGAGTAAACAGTGTGTTGAAGCAAGTAAGAAAGTCAATCGAATGTTGGGATATATTAGAAAAAGTATCACTTCTAAATCTAAGGAGATTATTTTGCCATTGTATAGGGGATTGGTAAGGGCACATCTGGAATATGCTGTTCAGTTTTGGTCTCCCTTCCTCAGAAAAGATATAGAGTTGCTCGAAAAAGTTCAGCATAGGACTACAAAAATGATTAAGGGTCTATCTGGTATTGATTATGATAACAGATTAAGATTTTTAAACATGCACTCCCTGGAAAGTAGGAGAGCTAGGCGTGATTTAATGCAGTTATTCAAGTTCATAAAACAGGGAGACATGGAGGGCTTAGGTTTTACCTTAAATAGCCGTACCAGAGGGCATGATCAGAAGTTGAATAAATCGTGCCTTAGGAGATAGGTAAGAAAACATTATTTTTACAATAGAGTTGTCAATGAGTGGAATATGCTTTACCAGATTATGTTGTGTATTTGAAGAGAGTAGAAGATTTTAAGAAGAATCTTGATAGTCATTGGAAACTGGTAAAATATTAGATTAATTTTGGACCAACCTTGCATGGGCCTCTGGCCTGTTGTTGGTCGACAATTTTTGTATTTGTATTTGTATAACCTTTCTTGATGCGAGAGATATCTTGCGGGGACATGGTTTTGTACGTTTTGTGAGGAATGACCCAAGGACGTTCGTATTAAAACTAATAATAACTCAAAAACAATTGTGGGCAACACTCAATTTTTATAGCTTAGATGTGTAACTAATTCGCAGATGTATTCAATGGAATTCCTTGATACGAATTGGGGATGATACGAATTGGTAAGTAATTTGAGTTCCTGTAAGCATAAATGGATTTCGGCCAAATTGTTATGTCCTAACATATAATTCTACAAAAAAGAAGAGAGTTTTGTTCACTTTACTTAAAAATTACATTGAAATACATCGAATCAAATAAAATTACTCGGATTTTGATTTGGATTTTTCCAAGTATAATACAAAAAATATTTTTTTGACAAGTTTATTATTTTATGAGTATTAGGCTAGATTTTTTTGCGTGAAAAACTCATTTTACTTACCAAATTGCTTTACTTCTTACGCTCATAAATCAACAAATAAACAATGAAATATACTATGCAAAAATTTAGCGTTTTATATTAAAATCTATTATGGTTTTGAAATCGCAATTTTAAACTGCGGGGTGTATAGTCATCGAAATTTTTATGTTTTGTAGTCCTTTAATATGAAGTGAAATTCTTGTGCAAAATGAGTTTTAACCAATTGCAATGCAGAATAAGTTGTTCATCTGAGAACAAAGAAACTTGCCAACTATAATGAATAACAGCGAATTATCAAAGTCTAAGGACTTAACTTTCCCAACAGCAGAACCTTTAACTACCATTCCATTTACAATTAGTTTCCAACCATTGTTGTTGCGTAACGTTTTCTTTTGAATTGAATTCTTTTACTTACAATGTGCAGATCACCTAAATTACAACATTCCATTTCACATTTAAAAATAGTTTAAAATTTATAAATGCGTACTAAAAAACTACAATATAAATAATCAAAAATATATTTAAGCCTACTTGATGGATCTTCATGATATTTTAGAAATGAGTAGGACATTAAATATCCAAGCAATGGTCACATCATCCATAAAGTTGATATAAAAGCTACGAATAGTAATAACATAAATTTATAAGAATACACTTCAGATCATTTTCAGATTGTACAGATCACGAATCGAGTTTAGTTAAATTTTCTTTTTATATGCAGGCTAACTTAATTAAAGGGCATTATATGTCAAGAAAAATAAACCTACTATTAGTTTTAAATAAATTATTCTAAAAAAAGTATCACTCACTTTTTGCAATAGTGTAAGATACAATTTTTCAAGTTTGTTAATAGAGCAATATTTAAAACGGTAAGGTAATTAAAAATGCGACGCACTGCTATATTTTCATTTTTGACATAATTTCGATTTTCCCCCTAAACAATTACAAAAGTTTTTATTAAAAAAATGCACAAATTTCCTCTTATTACAGTTCCTTCAACTTGCAAATGTAGATAGATAAACTATCAAGTGTTTTAAAATAAAATTACAATTCCTTTTTTAGTTTACTTTAGACGGATTTTCAGGTTATATAAATATTTCAAGTTCCACGAATATTTTAGCATTAGTGCAAAGTTTAAGGCATGTTTCATTTCAGGTCTTGCATGGCAACGGAAATTGTTGTATATAAATTCTTTCTCGACCTCGTTTGGGGAATCAATGTTTTTTGGGGAATCAATCAATGCGTGGGAACAAAGTACCAATCACCGACCGTTGGAAGTCAGGAATGAAAGCTCGAAGAAATACGTCACCTGAAAAAAGCCAATATGATAGAAAAGCTAGTTCACGTTAACGAAATTCGACGGTACTGCAAAACTTACGTCAATGTCACCAAACACGTCATACTTGAATATAATATTGCTTTAAAAGTTAATTTTTTGATGAATGCAAAATAATGCAATAATTTGAAATTCATGAAACAAAGACATTAAATAGGCGTTTTTATTATTTTAATGTTAAGTTCCTAAAGTAAAGATTGTAGACTTTTGTTTTGCGTTTAAAGGGAATATTGTAGACTTTTATGTAATTAAAAGGTAGACTTTTCAGTACTTACAAAGAAAGTAGAAGTAAATTTTTTATTGGTAATATTCTAAACAAAGTGTGTTGATTTAGAAATCCCACAACGAATTTTAAAATGTAGCTTGGAATCTTATACTTTAAATGAACAAAACTCATATACATTTTTAGCAACAAAAATATTACCTAAATATATTGGCGTGTTTTTCTTCTTAATATTGTCATCCATGTATGCCAACCCAACAGTATAATACGCCACGCTTCCGAGAAGGTCCTTTCAAGAAGGTTCCAAGCATCAGCAGCAGTATGGCTGCCACCGACGGAGGACGATTCTCAGCATGGCAACCTTCCAATTTCCCGTCGCATCCACTGAATTCGGTGCTATTCTGAGTACTCACCGATATAAAATCAGTATCAGCACCGTACAAGAAATACGGCAAAGCACATACGAAACAGCCCAAGGAAGAAAGCAACAGTCCAAAAGCCACCATCCTAGGTCGATGGATTCTTCCTCCAAAGTATCCAACAAGCACCCCAAGAAGTAATAAGGTAATTCTGTCCATCACCAGCATCGATGCACTTAGTTGGCTTTTTAATGCAAAGCGCTTTTCTAAGGTTGACATGACAGCTATCAGGTAAGATAGGTAAGTTTCGTTGAGGATTCCTGTAATGGAATACAGAACGAGGTTAACTTTTGCACTCGCCCATGGCTGAAGCCACGGCAATGAAAAGCAACCGATTCCGCAATCTGTATCAAGGTCCATGTCATGTTTGGGATCTGACTCCTTTATTTCTACTTCCAAACTCTTTGAGGCTGTAGGTTTTGGCTAAAGCGTTACAACGATCTACCTGTTTTATCTGTTTATTTTTTATTTTTTGGTGAATTTGAATTTACAATATCCATCAACGTATTGTTTTCTTTCATTTTCAATGTGTCTTTGTGAGCACACGTTTATTGAGTTTTATTTCAATTTTTATATTTTGTTGCTCTGTAATTTTATAATATTAAAAACAATTTCAACGGGTACAATCTAAATTTGCTGTTTGATTATTTTCATCAATCCAGTTGAGTTATAAGTTTCCAAGTTAATGAAAGAAATATAAAATATAGTTACTTGAATCTTGCTTTTTTTCTAGAAATTATGAAAAAGTATTCAACAATTTTCTAAAGTAACAAATATTAGAAAAAATGTGTTGTTTCAGTTTGAGGATAATAGTTCAAATAATTTTCTGGCTGTTTCTAAAACCGTATAGTCATGAATTTCTGAAGTTAATGATCGATGGGTTGGTCACTGATAGGCAGTTTTTTTTTATTCATTTGTAGTCGCCTAAGTTTTGCAAATCATTATTTTTAGTTGATGTATCACTATGCAATGGCATCTAATCATGAAGCAATTCCATAGTTGTGGATCTATTACTATAAAAATTAAGGTAGACTCGTACCTTGAAATCGAGGAAAAACAAAATTTTTTTTTATCGCATAAAACAGAAGTAGACAGTGCAGAAATCGTATACCAGATTTCAAATTTTTTTTTTTTTTTTTTAGTTTAACAAGCGATCCAATTTTGCAGTTAAAAAACCATTATCTTCGAAATTTCTATAGTTGACATTATGTTAAAATGCTTATATATCAAAATCTTATTTTTTCATTTCGTCACAAATTTAAAAGCCTTATGCTTTCTTATTAATTTACTTAGAGTTTAAATTCTTTTTGAAATACATTTAGCATATTCAACTGCACCAAAAAATAGTTAGTTTTTTTGGAATAAGTAGACTCGTTTTTATCAAAAGCCTTTTTAAATTGAAGAGCTTAGTGGAAGAACGTGCTAAGTGATATTTTTGAAAAAATTGGGATTTTTCTGTCAACGAAATTATTATTACCTCCTAACTTTAAAGCTCATTTTATTTATTTATTCTCATCTTATTTATTCTTTAAGGGCACTGGGTAGTCAAAAATCACCAAAATTTCGAATTTCCGATTTCGGTTGGCCTCCATGGAGGACATCTTAAGCTTTCGAATGATATCAAAATTTTGATAAAATTCCATCTAGAACAGGGTAAAATTAATAAATTAAAAAAAATATATTTTAGTTTCGGTTTCGTTTTTAGTAATAGTGTTCTTTATAAATCTTTATTTTTTAAGATAACTAGTACATATTTGGAATATTCATGTTAGAAGTTAGTTTAACTGTAACTGTGACTACTTATCGCGTGTATTTATTTATTTCACGTGCGACATTTATTATTTTCACGTGCGATATTTTTCCATTGAGATCTTTCTCATTCATTTCAAAATCAATTTCATTATTTTATACAAATATGGGCAGACAAAAAGCATTTGGTAAGAAGAAATTCAAACCAAATCAACACCGGAGTTCTTCTGTGCAATACGAAAATTACTTGCTGGATCAAGAAATTTGCAGTGCATAAAAAAAAGAGATACACAAAGTGCCACAACAGTGTGAACAGCCTATCAAAAGTGAAATGAGTGAAAACAGAGTTATCATTGAAGTTGGTATTTTATCCTCATTTATCAACAACTTTGTGAAGTGTAAGCTTTGTGATACTACAGGAAAAATTGTTATCGAAGAAGTTGTAGGTAGTCGAAAAGGACTGGCTTCCAATATTCTTATAAAGTGCAATCCTTGAAATAATGCTTCAAGCACCATGTCGTCATCGCAAACTAACAATACTTATGATGTGAATGTGCGTCTTGTGTATGGCATGCGCTGTATCGGGCAGGCAAAAAATGCTGCAGAGACCCTTCTTGGTATTCTCAACTTGGCGCCTCCACCGACCAAGTTTGCGAGCTACTACGAGAAACTACTTGATGGCGTGAAAGCTGTTTCGGAACAGTCTATGCTGTCTGCAGTGGAAGAAACTGTTCATCTCAACGAAGGTAACAGGGATATTTGTGGTGCCTTTGATGGCACTTTGCAGAAGAGAGGACATACTTCAAAATGGTGTTGCCGTCGTGACTTCTCTCGAAGGTAAGGTGCTCGACGTGGAAGCCTTGACAAAATACTGTTCTTTGTGCTCGCGGAAACCTGTTGTGCCTCATGAGAGTCAAGCTAACTATTCTGGTACAAGTGGAGGGATGGAAGTTTATAGTGTCATGAAGATCTACGAAAGGTCGGAACAATCTAGAATTGTCCGGTATACGAATTAACTTTGTGACGGTGATTCGAAAGCCTACGACACTGTTGCCGCAGCTGAAGTATATGGGAATGACGCTGCGATAAACAAACTATTATGCATAGGACACGTCCAGAAGCGGGTGGGAACACGTCTGAGGAGTGTAGTAAAAGACTACAAGGAAACAGAAGCTGTCGGATGGCAAGTCTCTTGGTGGAAGAAACCGGCTGACTAAAAAAGAGATCGATGCTTTCCAAAGGTATTATGGGAAAGCCATCAGAGATAACGTCAATAAAGATGTAACTACAATGAGCAGAGCCGTGTAGGCAATCTATTTCCACAAACTTTCTACCGGCGATCATTCACAGCATGGACTTTGTCCGACTGATGAAGAAACGTGGTGCAACTACCAGAAAGCCCTCCTTCATGGCGGACCCAGCTACAGCCACAGAAATAGTTTGCCTGAACCAGTTATGCTGGCAATCAAACCTGTGTTTCGTGCATTGCCGAAGAAAGAACTGCTAGAGAGGTGTCTTCATGGGAGAACGCAAAACCCAAATGAGATTTTCAATAAATGTGTGTAGCATCGACTACCAAAGACGACTTTTGCAGGAATTGCTGCTCTAGAAATCGGTGTGAGAGATATATATGCTTCAACGACGGCTCAAGTAATCGCAATTAGTGCTAGAAAAATTAGGCATTTTACCGGGCTACAACATGTTGCAGTGTTTCAAGCGGATTGACAGGCGTCGAGTTGCCGAAGCTGAACGAATTTTTAAAAGCAATACCAAAGAGGCCAGGAAGTAAAAAAAGCATCAGCAAAGGGCTTTGGAGACAGTCGCAAAAAAGGACACATCACTCTATAGCAGTGGAATATGCTAAAATTTCCAAATATAGGTGAATATTGCTAGCATTTTCTATTTTTGCCGTTTTCACAAATTGTTAGTTTTTCAACTTTCGGTGCGCACGACGCAAAATGTATCAAACATATTAACTTAAAATTGTGCATGTAGTTAAATCTATCTCTAATCATTATGTTATAGCAAAAAACAGTAAAAAATCCATTCCAATTTTTTTTACGAGATATTATATAGCAAGAAAATTATGATTTTTCAGATATTATGTAATTTTAATGCCAAAACACAAAAAATATTTTCTTCTTCAATGAAAATTTATACTGAATATAAAGTTTCAACTATTGTTGTTACAAACATGTGCAGAAAAGTCAATTATAATGATAATTAACCAGAGTCACTTTGTGAAAACCGATAAAAACAGATGTTTAAATAATTCCTTTTACAATAAATTAGAACTTATTCAACTAATTTTTTATGAATTATTTATTTAATATATTCAAACAATCTGCATAACAAAAATTACTTTAATTAAATAAATATTAAATGTGTGGTGCAGCTTTTAATAAGCCCTTCCATTTTGCAAATTTTCCCTGTCGCAGACTACCCAGTTCCCTTAAATATAATTAATTTAGCAAACCATAAGAAATAATTATTAAATTTTCGAAATAAATGAATGAAACTAGCCAAAAATTTAGTTTGTAAATGTTTATTCCTCCAAAAAAAAACACTTTTAAAATAATCTTTTTAAAAACAAACAAACGCCAATCTAAAAAACAACAACCCTGATGCATTTATGTAAAACAAAAAAAAGTCATTATGAAAGTTGTCGCTAATTAAGCCGTGCCAATCTCCGAGATAAAATTTCTTGGTCATAATAAACAGTATAATTGAAGTTCCGGTGCCATAAAAAAAATTGCGTTGTTTGCGGTTGCCGTCTATCATAATCACCCTCTATACCTTTATATAGATGTATTGAGATCATATATTTGTTAAAGATTTTTAAGTATCCTTAGTTATTTTCATTATGTATTAATTCAAATTCATTTGTGTGATTTAATTATTTTTAGGGGATTAAGATGGGCGCCAACCTCAAATAGCGCAATTTATTTTATAGCCCCGGAACTTAAATCGGTTGGAACCGGTGAACAAACTTGGAACCTTAAACGTGGAACAGGCGTTTGTTTACTTTTCCAAATTTTTTTAGGGATATCAGTATTTTTTTTTTTTTTGAAGTTTACTTTATGCGATGCATTTTGCGGTAGGAAGTATTAACGAGAACAAGTTTTATGAACAAGAACAAAGGATGCAAAGGCAATATGACTACAAAATAGACGACATAAATTCAATGTTTATGGGGGGTGGCACAACATCCGAAAAAAAAAAAAATATTTATTTATTTCTTTTCATAAAAAAGCGAAGTTTATAAATGTTTAAACGTTAATATGAACTGAATCTGGCAACGCGACCAAATATGCATGTATTGTATACATTTCTAGATCAATCATTCCACTCGCGTTGTTTATATATATTTTCTTTAAATAAAAAGGCTTGAAAGAGTTTAAATAATTATGCTACAGTAATTTTAATTCGACATTTGTTTCAGTATGTCGATTCAGATATTTGACAAATCATGTATTTTAGACGCTGTAACAGTTCACTTCCATCCACTCAATAGTACACTAATGTGCGTTGGTTTTCATGCTCTTCGACGAAAATATAGCAAACCTCGGTCGGCGCGGTTTCGGAGGAATACTGTCGCTAAAATGGCTAGTTTATCGTACAACCGTACCGCCAAAGGTAATATGGATTTTAATTAATTAAAAATATAAATAATTGTTTTTTTAAAGTTTGAACCTACGTCAGAATATCAACTAGGGCAATCTTAATCGTTTACTATAAAACTGCTCGACAAATTTCATTTTCGTAAATTTACATTATTTTTTCTTTGCTGTTTTTCATTCTAGTTTAGTTTAGTTTGAATTATCGTTGCACTAGAGCTACACGAAGGCTTTTGGCGACGTAATTTGTTTTTTTGTTCTAGGAAAAAAAAAATTATGTAAAGTAATCCACGAAACCTCTCTACAGTAATTTTTTATATATTTTTCTACAAGTTTAGTTTGTCTGATAGAAAATAAAAAAATCGATTTTGTCTTTAACTATGCGAAATGTTCAGAGTATATATACTTTAATGCCGTTCAGCCTTTGGCGTCCTTTTGATTGGCGGGCGATGTGATCGTTCCGTCTGATTATAGAATTAATGCTGTGTTTGGCGCCTTTTTTCCTGTTGAACACAAATGTGTGGAAACGGGCTGAGTGGCAGATTCTGTTACAAACCTACTTGTTTTTTTTTTATCTTTCAAGTTTTATATTATGCAAATATTGAAAAATCTTTTTTTAAATAACAAACATTTATTTACGTGAACAAAAGGCTAAAAAAATTCTTCGTTATAGTTTTCAATATATTAAATTTTAAATATATTTCAAATAAAGTGATTTGCTGATTAATTTTCTTGAATATTTTTGTTAAAACAGCCACGCAAAAAAAAAAGTTACAGCACGCAATATTTCTGTTGTTAGTCTCCCTTGTTGCCTATATCTTCGTGTAAAGTTTGTTTAGAACATTCTGGATCGTTTTTTTAATTTGAAAAAATTTACTTTTGTTCTAAAAGGGACTTTTTAAAATTAAAAAAAAAACACTGCAACAAAAAAAGAAGCATTTATACCTTTAAAAGTCACTAATACTTCAATAAAGTTTGCTGCTGCATCACTTAACCAGATTCGCATATGCTTCTCGGCAATGCTTGGCCGCTGGAAATTTGGTTTTGTAAAACAAATCGTGAATTTTATGTTATTTGGATGATAAAGACACCTTTGAAATAAATGCGTTTAATTGAGTTATTTGGAGAGATATAAATGATATACAATTATAGACTCTTAGGAAAATAATATAATCCAAGAGGCCAACATGGCCGCTCCGCTCCTCCTCGTACCAAAAAGTTCAAATGTCTCCTTCTAGCAGCTAGGTCAAAGGCTAGGTGTTCCCCTTTCGTCCGTGTCACACGCCTAGCTTGGCCTGCATATTGCCCAAATTGCTGACCGGGTCTGACACCTTGCCCCCTAAGGAAGCGCATACTTCACCTTAGTGAATATGCGTATCAGTTCACCAGTTCAGTTTGTTTTAGGTGGGGTGAGAGCTCAAAATAAGCAATTTGGTACAGCTATGATGTAATGTCTGATCGACTTTTTTGGCAATGGCGGCTTTTGGCACAGTTGAAAATTGAACAAAGAGTTGCTATACCTATCGAGTTGTATGGGTTAGAGTAAGTTTGAATTATCGACTAGAGCTACACGAAGACCAACGACGATAGGCATCGCAATTTAGAAGCACAATCAAATGACGAGTTGACACCTGAGAAGGCGTCCAACGCAACTTTTAAGGATGCCAAGGTACCCGGCTTCGGTTCATATTTTAAGTACACTCCCTTACACGAGGCATTATTCGTCGTACATTTTTTGGTTGCACGGGCCGTTTATAGGTCGGCCGTTATTTTGGCGATGCCAGGACCCGAATCTGGGACCTTCCGCATGCAAGGCGAACGCTTTAACCGACTGGGCTCCCCAGCCCTATCAACTTGTATGAAACATGCAGTGGAATGTTTACCACATTTTGGGAATTTTCGTTTCTTGGTAACGTAACGCAAATCGAGACCGATTATTATATCATAGCTGTTTTCTGGCAATTTTAACAGGGACCTACGAGAAGGCCCTCTAACTCCTGGATGGGCCTGGATGCAATCGGACATCCTCTTATGCCAGAACGGGAAGATATTATATTGTCCTGCTGACAAGTGGAGCGGTGATCAATTGGAATAAAATTTAAAAAATACATAAAAAAACAATCACTGTTATTAAGAGAATTCCCGTGCAACTCCGAATTTATAAAGAAAGAAATATATAAACCCTAAGTTTAAAACAATGCACATGGCTATTCCTATGGAGAAATTGGCTCATGTTTTGCCCTCTTACTACCGTTTGGGTTTGAATTTAAAGAAAAAACACCGCTTCTTTAAATAACACATTCAGTACAAAAAAAAAACAGCTTCTAAAATTTGGAATCCGTACCTCCAGTAGTTTCGGCTGGACATTGATATGTGAGTGAGTCAATGAATGAGTCAGTTATTTATATGTATAGATTAAACATCAATGCACTAAAAAAATATATAAAATATACAACTAGCTTGGTTCTCTTTACACATAAAAAAAATAAGAACAATGTCATTCATAATAATAACTTAAAAATCAATCCCACTTAGCCTTTATTTCACCATGTTCATGAGAAAAATATGATTTTTTTTTTCAGTTGTGTTTTTTCTTACAAACTTACAACTGCGCTTTCGCAGTTGGAAAGACGTAGTCACAATTGCACGGACAACAACGAAACATGCCATACGAATACATTTGAACATAAAATTTACTGTGCCAAACTTTGTGTTTGATGCATTTTATAATACATTCCTTTTCTATGTAGCAGTTCCTCATGCGTACCCTTGTCGATTATTCTTCCTTTATGCATAACCATGATGACGTCCGCGTTCTGGACGGTTGTTAGTCTGTGGGCTATTATGAAGCATGTGCGGCCACTTCTTGCCTTTTCTAGAGCGTCTTGAACGATCTGGAATTAAAATAAATGGGTTTTGTTCAGTATTTATTTGGGAAAAATTAATATGTAATTCGAAAAAACATGAATTTAATATTGATGGAAAACTGGGTTATCAGACGCTAATAAATTAGCACAAGCATGGAAATTCAATGCACTGGTGAATGGTATCAGTCAAAAAAAAATCTATCTAATGATAAACGTCAACAAATGTGATGCCACATTTTCTTATTGAAATTGGTAGAGTGAGGTCAAATAAATTGAAAAGAAGGGATAAAATAGATAATTTATGAAAAATCACAATAATTTTAAAAGTTCTTTATGATTTCAGGTGGTAACTTTCGTGTTCTTCATGCAACTTTTTTCGTTCTTGAATTACGATCTAAGCTTGGTTTTGAACTCATTTTTTTTTAAATATTTTCTCATTAACACCAATTTTTTTTTCTGCAATTTTTTTCATAGCATATTAGCGATTTTATTAACGTTAACATAATAAATGTTAATATTTTAAATAAATGAAGTTTGGAATCCAATTTTTGATGTATCAACAGCGATTTAAATGAAGATTTTTTTTTTCTGCAGTGCAGTGTGAATGAGCATCCGTAATTGAAATGTGCCAGTAAATTCAACATGCATTTTTTGTGTTTTTTAATAATTTTGGCGAGCACTTCCCCTGAAAAGTGTTTTTTTAACATTGGTCCGTCTGTCATACACCTTATAAAGTATATAAATACCTTTAAATATATTAGTTTATTAAGTAGTAATTGAAAATCGTGTGGTGTTTCACATCCCAAATTTAAATCTAAAATTATGTAATACCTGTTCACTCTCAGCATCCAGTGCAGATGTAGCCTCGTCTAAGAGAAGTATTTTCGGGTTTCTCAGGAGTGCCCTCGCAATAGCAACTCTCTGTTTTTGGCCTCCACTAAGCTGTGTGCCCTTGTCACCCACTGGAGTCTCGTAACCCTGAAAACAACCCAGACAAGGAAAGAAAAGAAAATTGAGAGAATTAAAATATATATTGTATCAAAAGCTTAGTCATAAAACTTTTTAATGCTAAAATCTCACTTAAAGGGTGAAAAATAGAATGATCATTGGGTTCAGAGATGTGTAAGATTTTTTAAACTTCTGGTTCATTTTCCTACCAAGCAGCCAATATTGCTATATTAACTATTTTACAGAGAAGAAAAGCTGCTATTTGCGTAAAGCGTTATGGGTTATATTTTATCACAATTACATCGAAATCCAAATTAAATGCCGACCAAACTATCGCCTTGAAGTCTTTCTACGAATTGGTGGATTCGGAAACGTTTATGAAAAGATTTTCTTGTTGAAACGTGCAGTTTATCTTAACTAAATTGTCACAAAATGGCAAAAAATGGCTCAGAAGTGTACTTAGAAACGGTGTAAAGTTTGCCTTCCGTTCAAAACCTCCAAAAACGCGCGTGCTTTAACCCAATTCAACTCCGTTCCTTTATGAGTTGTACTTTTAAATGCTGGAGCTGTCTGTTTTCTGGAGGACAAAAAACTGTTTCTTGAGAACAGGATTTTTCATAAAAACTTAAATTATCCAACCGGGCCTTAAGACTTTAAAAAGAAATGTAGATTTTTGTTTTAGGAGGAGCTTGTAGCAAAATCAAGACAAAATACTAAAATTATAAGCCCTACCAAAAAATATGAACCTTTCACCTAAATTAAAATATTTATTAGTATTATTTCATGAGTGAGATAGACTGATCTAAAACAAATTGCTTTAGATCAGTCTATCTCACTCATGTACTTGGCACTCACCTGCGGCAGCGTGCTGATGAAGTTGTGTATGTTGGCCTCCCGTGCCGCTTGTATGATCTCTTCCATGTCGACTTGGCGCGAGTTGTCCCCGTAGGCGATGTTGTCGGCGATGCTGTAGCTGAAGAGCACCGGCTCCTGAGACACCAGGCCGATGTGGGACCGGAGGTTGGATACGTTCATTTCAACAACGTCTGTGCCGTCCAACATCTGAAAGATCAAGACGTTCCAGTCAGAAAACCGCATTTGTGAGCCTTGGACAAAAATAGACAAAACCGCGCTTTTGGTAAATGCAAATATATAAACAATATTTCTCAAAAATGCCAGTACTACACGATTTTGATTCGATCCACTTTTTTACTCATCGTAAGCATCTTTCAACAGATCAATTTCTAAGGGTCAGTTGAAATATGTTTGGGGACAATTGGTTGTGTTGGACAAAAAGGAAGGGGGGGGGGTTACTGGATTCCCAATACTTATATATAATTAAACGAGCTTAGTACATGCTTACTTTCAGCGAAATATTCAACAATACAATTTTTTAAATTTGAATTACTTATCACTTCGTACAAATAAAAAATATTGCATTTCTTACAAAGTGGTATAATTACCATTTTTATATGAGCAGGATCGCAAGACAGAATTGATTTCATGAACTTTGGGCCACTTGCCATAAAATACCTCATTTTTATTTTTAATTAATTCAAGGTAAAGCAGCCGTAAAACTATTAAAGTAAATGTGCTTTGAATAATAAAACAATTTCAATTTTAAAATGTCGATCAACATGTAATTAAATCAACTAATATATAATTTATTAAATTTTATCTAATAATCAATATCATTATTAATATTTTTTTCTAATATTAAATTTTACATGTTTTTGGCAATAAAGAATACGCAAAATATCAGACCTGGGAATAAGGTTGACCCTGAACACTTATATTTAAAAAAAACCCAAAAAAAACACCAATATGTTCAAAATAATGTTGATAAATTCGTCGAAGAAACCCTTACAATTTTCTAAGATTTTTTGTAACCTTAATATCTACTTACCACTGATCCTGACTGGGGATCATAAAACCTTTCCATGAGTTGCACACAAGTACTTTTTCCACATCCACTGCTCCCAACCAGAGCAATGGTTTTCCCAGGCTGAACTTCCAAGTCAAGGTCACTTAAAATTTGTACGTTAGGTCGGCTCGAATAGGTAAAGTAGACTTTCCTAAACCGAATGTGACCGTTTACGCACTCCTGTAAATTATTCGAATATTAATGTTTAAAATGTAAACCTAAATTGCTACGAAATAGAAAACACAGTACATTGCAGAGTTTATATAACACGGATCATATATTGAAGGAGTTCAAGTTTGAATGCGAGTTTAAATTTTTGAAAGGCAGATAGTTCGATTCAAATACATCTTGAAGAATTTTTCAAGCTTCGTGATCTATCGTTATTTCAATAGCTGTCATAATCGTAGAACTAATATAAGATTAGAAACAGGAACAACATCGCGGGGAAAAATAACGATAAAACATAATCTAAGTGACTTCAATCGAAAGTGTGTCCTTCGTGGCAATTTAAAACAAATAAACGAATTTTCTTTTAAGTGGAATAATTTGCTCTTAACGTTTGTTCTATTATTACATAAAGTAAAATTAAAGTTAACCTTGAAAAAAGTCATAGTACAAAAATATCTTAGTTTAAAACATAGGGTTAGGTTAGGTTAGTTTGAATTATCGTCGCACTAGAGCTACACGAGGGCTATTGGCGACGAGTATCGTATTTTAGAACCACAATCGAGTGACGAGACGACACCTGAGTAGGCACCCAACGCAACCGTTAAGGGCGCCATCATACGCAGCGTTAGGACTTTGAAGGATATTTAACACGCACTCCCGCCACACGGGGTATTATTTGTCGGACATTTTTGGCTGCACGGGCCGTTTATAGGTCGGCAGTTATTTTTGCGATGTCCGGACCCGAACTTTAAAACAATGATTTAATGGCCCATTGTCTTTAAATCACTTGAATAACAAAAAAGTGTTTATTTGGCTAACGTTAGAGGAGCTAGCTATAGGGCTGCTGCGCCTCTACTAATCTGCCTTTATATTATAACTTAGGAGGGAAATTTAAGTGAAATAATTAATAGATTCTTAGATAAATCACACAAAGCTAAAATTATTAATCTACTTACCAATCTTTTACCCGCCGTAGAAAATGCATCTATTTTGGGTTTAATATCCAGAAGTTGAAATATCCTTTGAGCAGCCAGTTTCGCTTTTTGGTATTCAGGAGAAAAAACAACTGCTTGAGCAATCGCCATGGCACAGGGAAAAAAACTGTCTAACACCCTAAAATGCAGTGACAGCATGTTCTTAATTACTAGAAAAACTCTGTTATAGTCTAGTAAATATAATACGCTGCTCAAAGCAATTAGGGGAGCGTATGGTTTAAACTCTATCACCCTCAATGATTCCATTTCGAATTATCAACTGTCGATTTTTTTTCTCACTAAGTTGAGCTCGCACTTATTTCTTGTTAGATGGAAGAATCATGTCTTTTAAAGAATTAAATAACGTTTGTTTTAATTAAATGTAAAATAAAATTCACTCTGAAACATTTTTTTTAAAAAAAATTGACCCTTAATTCTTCATGCTTTCATTCATTTTTAGATACTTAAAAATTGATTTTTAACTATTTTGAACAAATAAAGTTTTCAAAAACTATTGTTATAACTTATTCAAAAGTTATGATTCCAATTGCGCCCCCCCCCCCCTTAAATTTCAGTTAAAAAAATTGAGTTTTTTCCCCCTGTTTTTTACCATTTCATTCTGAATGCATAATGAATCTATTTCACAAATTCTAGATTTTTAGAATGAAAAATAAAAAGTTGGTAATGAAAGGGTAAAAAAAAGTAAGCAAGGTGCTCCCCTAATTGTTTTGAGCAGGGTAGAAAATTTCTTCGCAAGAGATTTTCTATTTACAAAAATTAGTTTTTTTTAAAAAAAATATTATATGGGTTAAAGAAATATACTTATAGGAATACCCACGTTACTTTTAATGTTTGTCTATAATAATTTCTTTTAAATGTATTAATTAGTTACACATTCATTGCTGAGAAGACTTCAAATAAAAAAATCTATACCATTTTTCGTCTGTAACGATTAGTAAAGTTATTGAAACTAAATAAATAACTTACATATTTTACCTATTTATATTTAAACTAAAATAAATAAAGAAACATTTCAAAACTATATAAAAATCGGAAATGCCTATAGGTTGCCTGTAGTTGCCACGTAGAATCAAATCAAATAAGGTAAAAAAAAACAAATTCCAAATGAAAAATGAATGAACATTGAATGAGCCAAGTTTAATAATTTACACTGTGTACAGCTGGGGAAAAAAAAAACGATCCACCCTTCATATTTCGGCTGCTATTGGTCAAGGAATTTTGTGCAAGGTGTCATTTTTCAGGAAATAGCGTAAGGAATTAAGAACTGGCAACCAAAATTGTATAAGGGGTCGTCTACATATTAAAATGAGTACCAACTTTGAAAATTCCAATAGCAACACCCAGTTTTTTTACATAAAAATGTTCAGCAACTTCAAAATACCCCAGGTATAAAAAAGAATTATTCATTTTGCATTATTTGCTGAGATATTAAAGCATTAATTTTCGATTCGTTTGGGGGGAAATCTCCAAATTGATAAAGGTAATATTTAGGGTGTTTTTTCGAAACGACAAGCTAGCGAAAGGGTTACCATAATCTCGCCAAAGGATGCTAGAATTAAACCTTCTTCACTAATATTGTGATTTTTTTTTATGTTTTTTCCTTTTTTTTTAATTTTGGATTTTAAAAGTCAAAAATAAAATAAAGGGTAGACGAGAAAAAGTTTTAATTTTAAATTAAGTCACATATACGATTATTTATAACGAACAGATTTTCAAATGCGATTAGTTACAATCAGACAAAGATGATTATTACATTTATGTTTTACATTTTATGCAAATTTTTGTTTCATTCATATTGCTACGAAAGGTTGGTTTAAAATTCAGCACACTGGGTCTGGGACATATCCCAACAGCCGAAATCCCGACAAGCCAAAATTCCGACAAGCCAAAATCCCGAATGAGTCAAAATCCCGAATGGGTCTAAATCCCGAAAATAGATTTTTGTCCATTTCTCGATTTTTTTTAAATATTAGAGATTATTTATTTAGTTATTTAGTCAGTTATTTAATCAGTTAGTTAGTCAGTTAGTTAGTCAGTCAGTTAGTTAGTTAGCCAGTCAGTTAGTTAGTCAGTCAGTCAGTAAGTTAGTCAGTCAGTCAGTTAGTTAGTCAGTTAATCAGTCAGTTAGTTATTCAGTCAGTTAATTAGTCAATTAGTTAATCAGTCAGTTAGTTAGTCAGTCAATCAGTCCGTTAGTTAGTCCGTTAGTCAGTCGGTTAGTTATTCAGTTAGTCAGTCCGTTAGTTAGTAAGTCAGTCAGTCAGTTAGTCAGTTAGTTAGTCAGTCAGTCAATTAATCACTCCGTTAGTTAGTCACTCCTTTAGTTAGTCCAGACTGACTACCTTAGTCTAACTGACTGTCAATTAGTTAGTCAGTGAACTGACAGACTCACTGACTAACTAATTGACTGACTGGCTAACTAACGGACTAACTGACTGACTCACCGACTAACTAATTGATTGACTGGCTAACTAATGGACTAACTGACTAACTGACTGACTGACTAACTGACGGACTGACTAACTTACGGACTGACTAACTTACGGACTGACTAACTTACGGACTGACTAACTAACGGACTGACTAATTAACTGACCGACTAACTAACCGACTGACTAACTAACTAACCGACTGACTGACTAACTGACTGACTGACTAACTAACGGACTGACTAACTGACTAAATAACTAAATAAATAAGTAATCTCTAATAATTAAAAAAAAATCGAGGAAATAACATATTATTGGAAATTTTATACTAAAATAATTATAAATAATATTGGAAAAATAACATACATTCAAAAACTTAGTAATCGATATAATTTAATGTTAATTATACAAACAAAATACATTGTATGCACTTGAAATAAGAAAAGATTTTTAGACATTTGACAGACATCAATAATTTGAATAAACATTTACCAAAAACATAACATAAACATAACGCTTTTCAACCACCAAACGATAATGCAAATTAGGATCCAATTTGCTAAGTAATTTTTTACACGGTCCCTAAAATTCGTTTTTTTCAGTTTTTTTACAATAACTCGGCAAATAATTGTTGTTGAATTAAAAAATTCGGGATTTCGGTTCTACTTGATCTACTTTACTGATTTATGTAACAAAAATTTGGGGTTGCTATTCATGTTTTATTTTTTCTTATTTAAATTTAAATAAAAAAATAATAAAAATTAAAAATTGATGAAAAAACTTGTGTGATTTGTTTTTGGAAGATTAAGAAGTATATAATGAAAAAAAAATGTTGGTTTAATTCATTTTATTTGTGGAGGTATGAATAAAAGTTTGTGAAACTTTTTAACATTATGGGCTTTCAACTTCGAATGCTTATATCTCAACAAATAATGCAAATTAATAAATTTTTTTTTGGATCTGGGGTATTTTGAAGATGATAAACATTTTTATATAAAAAAGTTGGGTGTTGCCATTGGAATTTTCAAAGTTGGTACTCATTTTAATATGTAAACGACCCCTTATACAATTTTGGTTGCCAGTTCTGAATTTTTTACGCTATTTCCTGAAAAATGACACCTTAAACAAAATTCCCTGATCAATAGCAGCCGAAAAACGAAGGGTGGATCGTTTTTTTTTTCCCCAGCTGTACTATAAAAGAAGTATTAGTTTTTCAATTGGGAAAAGCATATAAGTCAAGGAGGTCATCCATAAAGCCCCAAAACCTGGTTATGATGGAGATTATAATCACGTAAAAAGGAAATGCAAAAAATACGAATACAAACAAAGTAAAAGACACATAAAGTAACATAAGATACCTCCGAAAAAAACTTGGAAAAGTAAACAGACGCCAATCTAAAAAAAAAACATGAATCATTTGATTTATAACAAAAAACAAGTCATTATGAAAATGTTCGCTAAAATAGCCGTGATATACAAGAGTGCCAACATCTTATTTAAAACTTCTTGGTCATAATAAAAAAATAAAAAACTTCTCGGCGCATTAGTGGGCCAAGGCCTGCCGTGCCCATTTCAGCTTTCGTGACCAAGGGCTCTAGAGTACTAGGCATATGTCCCAGTAAGGTGGCAAGCCACACGTGGAACCCCAAGTGTTTAGTTCCCAAGCATGTTTGGTACCTATTTTATCGACTCACTCAAGGGATGAAAGGATTGGTCATCCTCGCCCAATCCGGGATTCGATCCCCGGACCTGTGGCGTGGCAATGGGAAGCACTACCCCCAAGCCACTGGGCTCTTGGTCATAATAAATAGTATAATTTAAGCTTCTGTGCCATAAAAAAATTGTTTGAGGTTGCCGCCCATCTTATCCCCCTCAAAAAATTAAATCGCGCAAATGAATTTGAATTAAAAAATAATTGAAATAACGAAGGATACTTAAGAAAAACTTCAACAAATATATGGACGTGAAATGGTTTTTTTCAACCTCCGGGGCTGTAAAGAAAAGGCGGGTCAATATACAAAAAAACATTTTAGTACCATAAGTAAGTTACAATACAGCTTATTTCTCTGCATAATCACCATGGTGATTAAGGCATTTGTCATACCTCACACAAGCTTTGAAATACTCTCTTCATAAAATGTATCGGCCAAGTGAGAATTGAGAGCTGTTGTTCGTTTCTCGCAGGCAGAAGGGAACTGTGTAACAGAAATTCATCAAAAATGAGTTGTGTATGGAGACACTTTTATGAGTGTTGGCGTTGTTCGTGTTGAAAACTTAAAGGTGGCCCAACTGATGCTCATGGAGAAGGGGGCCAAGAAAGCAAGTCTGTCGCTACAAACGACATTGTTCAGTGAGTTGTGTTTAGGGAAATTTGAAGGTTCACCATAAATGAATATCGATTAGCATTGTGGTTTGGAGGGTAGCGCTTCCAAATTGACGTGAAGCTCAAAGAAACCGTCACAACTCCCTTCAAATCATTGGTGGCTTCATTTTATGAAGAGTATTTCAAAGCTTTTTCACAGATAGGACAAATGCCTTAATCGTCAAGGTGATTATGTAGAGAAATAAACTGTAATGTTACTTACTTATGAAGTTAAAATCTTTTTTGTATATTGCCTGGCATTCTTGTATACCACGGCTTTTTTAGCGACAACTTTCATAATGACTTGTTTTTTGTTATACAATAAATGCATCAGGTTTTTTTTTTAGATTGGCGTTTGTTTACTTTTCTAAAGTGTTTTTTGGTAGGGATATCAGTTTTTTTTTAAATTTATTTTATGAGATGCATTTTGCTGTATGGTAGGAAGGATTAACAAGATCAAGGTTTATGAACAAGGACAAAGGATGCAAAGAAAATATGATTACAGAATAGACGACAAAATTCCAATTTTTATGGGGAGTTGTTTAACTTCCGGAAAAAAAAAATTATGTCTTACTTTTCATAAAAAAGTTGAAGTTGATAAATGTTTAAGTGTTAATATGAACTGAATCTGGCAACCCAATATAACTGTTTACATTTCTAGTTCAATTATTCCACTCTCGTTGTTGATATATTTTCTTTAAATAAAAACCCCTGAAAGTTTAAATGACGCATTCCGTTTAATTAATTTGACAATTTTTTTTAAATATGTATATCCAGATATTTGATAAATCATGTATTTTAGACGCTGTAACAATCCACCCAATAGTTTTAACGGTTCGACTAAGAATCGATCACTAATGTGCGTTGTTTTTAACGCCCTTCGAAGAAAATATATCAAACTTCAGTTGGCGCGATTGCGGAGGAATATAGCCGCTAAGATGGCTAGTTTATCGTACAACCGTACCGCCAAGGGTAATATGGATTTTAATTATTTAAAAATATAAATAATTATTTTTTTAAACTTTGAAACTACGTCAAAATATCAACTCTTAATCATTTAGTGGAAACCTCTTCCAGATACATGGTTACAAACGAGCGGTTTTTATCTCAGTATGATTTATTTTCCACTCCTTTCCGGGCCGAAAATGCACTTCTCCTATAGCAGTGGATTTCACTCTTTTTGCGGAGTGGGTAAAAGAAATAAAAGAAAACAATCTACGTCCTACACTCTTAAAACGAGCGGTTATAACTCAGTCTGAGTTAATTTCCACTCCTTTCCGGTGCCAAAAATGCACTTCCCCTATAGGAGTGGATTTCACTCTTTTGTTTTAAGAGTGTAGTAATGGCTGTAGAGGTATGATCAAAAAGCGTTCAAAATCGGTGTAAAACTGCTCAACAGATTTCATTATCAAAATTTTGCATAATTGTTTCTCCCGGTGTTTTTTTTATTCTGGAAAAAAAATTATGTAAAGTAATCTACAAAACCTCCCTACAGTATGTTTTTTATTGTTCTACAATATTTAGTTTGCTTGATAGGAAATAAAATCTATTTCGACTTTAACATAGCGAAATGTGCAGAGTATATATACTTTACTGCTGTTCAGAACTTGGCTTCATTTTGAGATTGGAGGGCGGAACTATTGTTCCGTCTGATGATACAAATTGTGGAAAGATCTTGAGTCTCGCGAAATAGCGACAAAAAAAAATCACATGCTTTTTTTTTAACTTGTTTAATCTTTCTTGTTAATTTTGCTAATATGGTCTATATCCCAGTACGAGTTTTTGGGCATTTGAGATGATCTTCTCGTATTTGTTTTATTTCAATCTTTAAAAAAAAATCTTTAACTAGTTTCTTTTTACCCTTTAACGACAAGACCACGGCCACAACAAAAGTTTAAAAATAGACTCGTTTACCATAGCTTAATTGTAGATAAAGCTTCAGAAGCAACTGTAAATTATACCTTCCACCCCTAGTAATGATGTATATTGACATAATTCCAATGGATTGGTCGTTAAAGGAGCAATGGTAATTGTTAAGTTTGGTCTTTGTGTGCTCAGTCAAACAATTTCCATTTGCTTTTAATTCATGGTAATTTCATAATGCTTACTTTAAGAAATCCCCATATTGTAACTCCTTATTAGCAATGAGACGACTTCCATAAAACAAAAGTAATGCATCTGCAAACCCAAGAAAGAAACCCCGAGTAAAGCCGTATACAAAACCTCTAACATGGGATAGTTTTCGTGATTTCCTGGAAAAAAAATGTTCAAAAAAGTTAATTTCACGTTATAAAAATTAGTATGTTAACTAATAGATTGCTTTGAGTTGTTAATGAAATGTCGTGTACATTAAAGTTTATTCTTTTATGTTTATGATAGAAAAAGTATTGAAATGTACGAGAGCTGTTTTTTTTTCAACCTCCGATGGGTTGTAACAAAAAGACGGGTCAAAATACATTTTTTTTACCTAAAGTAATGTACAATACTGCTTATTTCTCTACATAATCATATTGGCGATTAAGGCATTTGTTATACCTGTAACAAGCTTTGAAATACCCTCTTCATAAAATGTAGCCGCCAATGATAGGGAGGGAGTTGTGACGGTTTCGTTTAAAAAAGTAAATTTGGAAGCTTTACGTCAACTTTTTTCTGTCCTCCAAGCCACTGCTAGTCCATAATTCACTTATGGTAAACCTTTGAGTTTCCATAAACACTTGGTAAACTTGCTGAACAATACCGTCTGTAGCGACAGACTTGCTACCTTGGTCCCCTTCTTCATGAACATCAGTATTGTTAAGCGAGTTGACCAAGTGTTTAGGGAAACTCGAAGGTTTACCTTTAGTGAATTATTGATAAGCATAGTGGCTTGGATTGTAGCGCTTCCAAGTTGACGTGGAGCTCAAAGAAACCGTCACAACTCCCTTCAAATTATTGGCGGCTACATTTTATGAAGAGGGTATTTCAAAGCTTGTTTACAGATATGACAAATGCTTTAATTGTCAAGGTGATTATATGGAGAAATAAGCAGTATTGTACTTTACTTTTGGTAAAAAAAATTTTTTTTGTATCTTGACCCGTCTTTTTGTTACAGCCCATCGGAGGATGAAAAAAAAAAACAGCCCTCGTATATTAGGTAATCAAAATGAAGAGTCCGATTGTTATCATTGATGGTTTCACTCTCAGAAATTGATGCTCAAATTCCAGACTTTTTTAAAAATATATTTTGCTATGTGTGAAAAATTCCTTATTTAACATTTTCGTCAATTTTTGGTAAATTTGTGTCCGGGAGTATGCGCATCGTGTAAAGACCACATGACCTCGCAAGAAAAGGATTTTCCAACGGAACGAAGTTTTTTTTTTCCTTTTGTTATTAAAGAACGTTTAAAAGTTAGGCATTTATTTCTAAGAGTGAATATGTGTATATGTAGATATAAATAGAGTGTTATTTTATATTTTTTGATTGTCCTACTTCCTTATTTAATTTCTCTTGTAGAAAGTTAAAAATGTAAAAGGTATTCTACAAGCAACACATAAGAAAAACTAACGCGTTTATCGTTACGCAACACTCTAGAAAATCAATCACATTAACATTAAAACTTGTTACATCGTAATTTTAGAAATACATTCTATGCTTATTGGTAACCAACAAAATTCATTGGTATCAACAAAACATTTTGCTTTTTCAATACATATTTTGTTACAGCAAACTCATATACAGTTTAAAATTACGCTTTAAAAATAAAATTGACTGTATATTTTCTTTGAAAAGCCTTTGTTCATAGCCTTACATTATAAACTTAACTTTCAACTGTAAACACATTCATAAAGTAAAGCAAATAAATACTTATATGGTTCCTGGATGTGGTTTTGAAACTTCTGTAAAATTGTATCTTCTTGATGTAGAGAGGCCACAGTGCGGATGCTCTCAATGGCTTCAATTGCAACCTTAGAAATTTCAAATAATTTATTACTTTTTTAAGATATTTGTTTTTATTAGATAGATATGAAATGGATGAAGAACAAGATGAGTGACCCCTTAAGGAAATATCTTAAGTCAGTGGCGGATTTTTTAGTGCGATGGAATATAGATAGGACGAAGGGGCGTGGCTGAAGAACCTAATTAATGTTTAAAATAAGCACTTTAATTAAAATTAGATATATATCCAGAGAAATACCGAAACACTTTGATTTTTTTTCTTTTTACAATTTTATTTTTCGAAGATCCTTTTTGTCTAGTATAAGTTTTTGTCTTATAGGGAGAACGGGGCGGTTGGGCTATAATCCCTATAGCCCCTCCCCCCATAAATCCGCCACTCTCTAGAGAGCCCTATCTGTGATATGATAGTATTGAAATAGATACAGAGTACATATATGAAATATTTATTTAATCCTTTTTGCTATGATAGCCCCAAGTAAGTTACAATGTTGAATGATGAATATCAGCTAAACTGGAATGCCTGAGAATATATTTTAACACCAGTGCTAATAACTTACTTTCGATGCATCTTCGGTTCCCAACCTGTCACTGGTTTCTAGTTCCTTTACTTTGCGGTTTCCAAAACGAGACACAAACCAGATACAAGGAAAAAAGGCCAACGCAATCAGGCCCATCTTATACTCAAACCAGAATGCCATGCCGAGAAAAGCAACAAGCATGGTTGCTGCTTGGAAGAGCGTAGATATCATGAATCCAGTGGCCTTAAGAATACAAATTACTTTAGTACCCCCTTAGGAGAGAAAACACAAAAAAAGAACACACCCATTAGAATTTTTTAATGTGAAACTTATCATTGTGATTATTAAACGAAATTCAAAACGTGTTGCATTAAGTCGATTCTAGCTAAATAATTTACTGATGTTTTGCTATGTGTCTTGATTTTATTATAAAGTAATAATTACTTTATATTTTCATAAACATTTTAAATTATAATCGACAGTTAATGAACATTTAACAATTACAGACGTTATAGTTCGAGCCTGCACAAACGTTCTTACCGTTTTATCCTCTTTCGGTGCAGTCAGTTAACACTTTAATAATCGTTGAACCCAATAAACAAAGAGAAAGTTGCATGAATTGAAAAATCATTTTCACACAACTGTCTGTTGAAATACACGTTGAGTAGTAGCATTCACACAAGTAAAAATTTTGGAAAAATAGACAGTATTTGACTTTATTTTTGATAAATTATGACGTCAGGCTTGATTCCTTGTTACATTGACGTGTATTTCCTTACCAATATCTGTAGAATATACAATCTCTGTTAAAACTGCGAAATTAGTGTTTTAAATGATCTCAGCACGAAAAAATGCACTTTTTAGCAGAAGTGGGTATTCTAGTTAAGTTCAAGTTATTTCATCAAAAAGTATAGTTTTTGTACGACGATTTCGTATGATCCCACGCTTGAAGGCCTGAAATATCCACGGCTTACTCTTCTACAATTTTTAGCTGAAGACCAATATTTTGCTCAACTTAATTTCCAAAAAAAAAAAACCAAATCAGCTATTTGTTATCAACAACGAAACGTTATGCTAATCTGGATATTTGTTTCCCCCACTTTTCTTCCATGTACCTATTTCCTTAAATGCGCCAGAAAAAGATAAATTGTGTCATGAAATTTACGTGCTTTTATAGCAATTACTCATTTTGTATTATCTATTATGGAAAATAAGTTTGTTACAAAATTATTATTATTTTTTATATTTTAAAATTTATCAGTCTACATAATTATTAATTTGTATTTTAAACAATATAAAACAACTTACCCCTTGCACACTAGCTGCGTCAGCAGTCAATCGCGCACACAGAGATCCGGTGCTGTTTTTAGGATGGTCAAAGAATTCAATATCCTAGAAATGATTGTTAAGAGTGAAAAAGAAACGAGTTTCAAAATGTGGAGTGGAATTGCAATCGTTCAGAAAACATGTGTTTGTATATCATTAAAAAACTGCTATTTAATTAAAATCAAGAAAAAAAACGAAGGTTTTAAATTGATATTCAAACATTATTATTAAATCAATGGATATTTTAACGTTGTCTATAAATTTAATTAATGTGCTCAAAAACAAAATAAGTTTTTAAAAATTCCAATTGAACCAACAAATATGTATTTTCCACAATATATATTGGATCACAAGTTTGACTATGGTTTTTCGTTTTTGATTTAATATAAAAAATATTGTTTTAAATTGAAGTAACTTGTTTAAAAAAAAGTGGAGTGCGATTTTCTTCTTTACCTGTGATATAAGATTGGAGAAAACCATTTTTCTTAACCTTGAAGTTATTGTTTCTCCTGCAATTGTAAACATAAATACCTAAAAAAGCAAGTTCCTCAATCTTTAATTATTTCATAAGAAAAAAGTTTATTTCAAGCTCATCTAAAGAATAATATTTCTTACTTGTAAAAAAACAAATAAGCCAGTTGCGACAGAAATGACCACGAGTGCAATACAATATACATCAGCTTTCTTCGCAACTTCCTTGGGGTCACCTGATAGTACCTAATGAGGATATGCACATTTTTCAGTGAATAAGTGACTAAATGCTTCATAGCTTCAATCACATTATCTGTCATAGTATATTGCAGTAAAATGTAAGCATTTTTTCACAAAGTATTTACAAAGTATGGTAATGGGAATAACAAAACATTAAACTGAATTGAAAGTGAATTATAATCCTTATATTAAATAATTAATTATATTTATTTTTTAAAATTAAAAAACTCAAATTAAAAAAATAAATTAAAAAAAATGTATAAAAAAAATTGAACTGAAAAATAGTGTTGAATCCGTTGATACAAGTAAACATGCGAAGTTATACAGATTATTGACTGCGTAGATTTGTTTAACGAGAATGAAAATCCTTTACACAGTCTATGTTGCCCTTATGTGTCTTGATCTACTTTTACATTGTATGTGAAAAAATTTGCATTTTTTACTCAAAACAGTTAAATGGATAATTGTAGGAATAAGTGATGACAATTGAGAGATGACAGATATAGACATTATGTACTAAAATATAGAAATCCTTACTTATAAGGTATTAGAAACATATTTATATGCATGTTTTTCATAAATTTCCCAACGAAAATATTGGTTTGGGTTTTCTTGTAACTGCATGAAATAAAGTTTAAATGCTTGATTATATTTTGATGGATAGAAATAATTTTATATAATGTAAAAACATAGTTTTTGTGCCTTAAGGATATTTTGAATAATTTAGGATTTCAACTAGGATGCTTTCAGACGGCTTCAATAGTTTTTGCCGCCAAGCCTCTATCTGCGTTCTTAGCTCCATACCGCGACCACTTTTATTTGCGCCACTCTGTAGTTCCTCACAATTTTTTTTTTTTTTTTACAAAATCAATCAAATTTCCCTCTTCTAATTGCGTAAATCCGCCATATTCTTCATCATTTCGATTTGATTCTTCTGCATTTTTCCATGTTTCACAGTTTTCCCGCAAAAATTTTCGGCAGCTGACAACAGGAAGCATGCAAAAACACCAACAAGATATGCCAAAGTTTTCCCAATTCACTCAACAGAAAATTAGTTTAGCTGATGTATAGTGTTCTCACATAACTCTTTCTAGGAAACCACTCTAGCTTGATCAATGGGAGTAGTTTATTTGAAGTCTTTTACCCTACTTGTCTAGTCTCTAGATTAGGTTGCGTATTCTCTAGAAAATCAAGAGATTTTATAAAAGCTTACTTACACCAATAACATATGCTGTCAGAATTGGTTGAACCAAGAAAAGAATCCCCGTCAACACGGCAGCAATGATTCCAACCAAAATATAAGGCCATTCACTTGCCGATAGTTTCCAAAGTCGAAGTTGAGACACTGGTACCTTTTCATCCAATTCATCATCTAAGTTTTCCTAGAAGTAAGGTCAACATTATTTCACATTTTGATTGCTATAGTAATCATTTTCCGTTCAAAAAAGATAATCTAGGTCAAAACTTACACCCTTATTAAAAATTACATTTTATATACTATTATCTATGTAATCAAGTTCAAAAAAGGAAGTCATATGTTGTAAGTTAAATTTGAACTCTGAATCGAAAGGTATGGCCCCATTTAATTTAGTAAATTAAAAAAAATTACACTTGACATGGCTATAGTTTTACTAAAGACCGTTTACTGTGGTTGTAACCAATCAAATAATTTTGCCCTCCTCAATTCTGTTTCATGAAGGCAGGGTCTTATATATTTTAAGAATAAGTTTAAGAAAGTGATGACCACGTAACTTACATTATTCACTAGATATTTAAATATTAAAATTGTACAATGTACATGTTCAATAAAATCGTCAAATTGTGTTCGTTTAGCGTTTTGTTTATTTTTTTAACTAGCTCTCTCTCTCTCTGTCTAATCGTTTTTACGCTTCATTTATTTGTTTCAAAGCAAAAATCGTTCCCTATTTCATTAAGTCTCATTTCGAGTCTACGATCTTAAATGCAAATTGCCTGCAAATTTGGCTTACTCCTCCTGCTGACCACTGGTATAGTAGAAAGCACCCCTAGCCTGCATTTTAGAGCTTGAGGGGATCGACAAGATATGACAGCAATTTCAAGGCTAAACAGAGGACATCTTAAATTAATGACTTTTAGCTCCGACTGCTAAACTTTTCCAACTTGCAGCAAGTGCCATTTTATTCCATACTCTCCGGAGCATATCCTAGACTGCCTGGGTCTAGGTTTAGAAGACCTCAGTTCCTCTCCACTTCTCGTAATTGACTTTGCCATAATACATGGACTCATGGACCAGATCTAGCTGTTGCTAGATTACGAAGATTTAGAAACAACTACAACAACGACTATCTGAAATACAAACTTCCTCACTTGTTCTGGGTTTAAAACTAGGCTTTGATGTTCGCTAGTGGCGTTAAAAGCCGTGAAACTTTGCCAACCAGTTCCCACTATTATTTTTAAATACCTGCAAATACAGTGTAAACAGTTCCAATTGAATTTTACCTTTTCTGTAGGGAATAAAGATTTAATTTTAAATATTCACCGTTGTCTATTTAAAGCTGTCTACGCAATTCATAATAATACATTACAGTAAAAACATAGTTGGAACATAAAATCATTATTTTCGTTTTTCCTCTTCTCTATTTATAATAACTAAATTAAAGTGACCAACAACGAAATTATGTTAAATGAATAGGATCTACCATTTTAATCTTTGATGTTTTGAAACTGAATACTGCATTAATAAAATTCCCACTACCTTACTCTCTCAATGAAACGAGCAATGGAGAGTAAAGCAACTGTCTTTTAAATGGAACTTATAAGTACCGTCAGGACACAACTTTTTGGCACAGGATAACTAATGTAATAGTTTTCTGAGGAATTTACTTTACCTTTGTAGACTTATGCCAAGACTCTGACCTTGTGATTTGTGAGTGACAGGCAGTCAGGAGACGCACAGTCTGTGCATCAGCAAGGAGCCTGGTGTGTTCGAAACTTGTCCCAACCAATGTCACCAATGTCAAGTCTCCCTGCAAAATGATATGTGTATTCCCGACCTCTTGACCCCCGGTTGACGAATCAGAGGCAACTAGGTGGGCTGGGAATCCCTAACCGAGTGATGGTCTAAAGATAAACACTAGAATTCGGACATTCCATTTCTGAATATCTCAGCGCGCACCTTAGGACAATTCCTACTTCTGATTCCGGATGCGCTAAAAGGCGCGACACTGTTCTCCGCTCCCGGAAGCTGACCGGTAGCTTATCATCCCTTGGCCGAGCTAACCCCATGCAGCTGTCTCACCATCGCCCCCGTGCCGCTGTCGAGTGACCACACCACTGACCGGTACTTCTCGTACCACCCCTGTCTTCACCCGAAATACTTTTACAGTGATTTTTAAAAAAATATATTTATTCAAAAACAAAAAATTCAGATTTAAAGTTATATAATTTTTTTTTTTTGAGCAGAGATATATAAAATTCCTCAGTTTAAATCAAAGAGCTATTAATGGGGAATACATAATAAAACAAAATATGTTGATATCTTTTATAGTTCTTGAGAAAAATGTTCCTAACTGTTGAAAAACCTTATATTTCAGGAAACTCAAAAGAAATGTAAGGTTTAGGTAAGAACTGCTGATTAGATGTTGTCAAATATGCTTATAAAAATAAAACCACTAAACAGAAATTGATAATCTTGGTCTTAAATTAAAGCTAAGCATATGGAGAGTAAAAAACAGACGAACAGAAAATCGACATTTTTGACCCAAACACCCATATGACCTCCCTCCCCCCCCCCCCTTAAGTAAATCAGCGTCCTTGAAAGTGGGACTAAGTATCGTCAGTAGCTAAAACTAAAATGGGAATATTAATTGTTCTTCCCATACATGACTTTGTAGCTCAATTTTGTCGATGTGGTACTACATATGGTACAAGTCGTGTTTTTTATTGAAATGAGTGCATCATAAACAGTTATTCATGTTGCAATCCGTGAACAGTTCTTTTATATTTCTGTCAGACTGTCGACTTCAAAAATAGCAATGTTATACTGTTTTGATTTCCATTCCTTTTTTGATAAAAAAAATCCATGCTTATAATGTTTATTTTTTAAAACTTAATTGCTATTTTTGTAAGAAACACCATTCTAATATTTTCAAGTATAAAAACACTCTGCTCTTTGTACTCAAATAAAAGCAAATAGCTTTTACTCTCACAAATTGCGACACGCTGAAATTTTGAGGAAAATTTCTACAAAGACTAGTTCTTGTAGCATTCGTTACAGAAATGTATAACCAGTATTTGGTTAAAATATCAAGGGACACTTTCTTAAGCCTGGTTACAAAATTACAAAGAGTTTCATTTTAAACCACACTACTCAAAACAATTAGTGGAGCACTTTGCGTACTTTTAACTTTCAGTCCCAACTTTTTTATTTTTTATTCTAAAAATCTAAACTTTGTGAAATATATTCATTATGCATCCAGAATGAAATGGTAAAAAACAGGGGGGAAAATTTTAATTTTTTAACTAAAATTTAAGGGGAAAATAAATGAAATCATAACTTTTGAATAATTTGTAACAATATTTTTTTCAAATCTGTATTTGTTAAAAATAGTTAAAATCAGTTTTTAAACATCTAAGAATGCAATCGTGAAGAATTTAGGGTCAATTTATTTCATAAAATTTTTTGGGAGTGAATTTTATTTTGCCATGTTTTTCATATTTTCATTTAGTTAAAACAAACATTAATTAATTTTTCAAAAGAGATGATTCTTCCATCGAACGATACATAAGTGCGAGCTCAACTTTGTGAGAAAAAAATCGTAAGATGATGATTCCAAATGGAATGATCCCCAATGATTCCAAATGGAATCATTGGGGGTGAAAGAGTTTAAACCATGTGCTCCCCTAATTTTTTTAGTAGTGTACTATTGTAATGGTAAAATTATTGAGACTTTACAAATCACCGGAGAATTCCGATTTCAGAATCTCCGGAAAATACCGTTTCAGAAATCCCGGTTTATGAATCACAGAAATTTGCCAATTTTAATATTGCCATATATTTTTCACTTTAGAATTATCGTAGATATTTGAGACTAGAGTTTCTTTTGAGAACAATCGAGAATAACCTTGTTAAAGAAATTTTTGATGTTGACTTAGGAGGTTCGGTTAACAGAGAGTTCCGGATAAAAGATGGACGTATGATCGAGGTAATCATTATAATATATGTGGGGTCTCTTAATCGATGTTCGACTCACTTACCAGAAAACTATCTTCTGCAGCACTACAAATGGACGAATGAGCCCATGAAGAATGAGACAATGATCTGCGGAGCCCAACTTGATTCTGCAACCCGCCGAGAACAGAGCCGACAGAACCTCCACTCATCACAGACATCCTGCGGCCAAGTTCAGAGATCAGGTATTCTTCTCTTTCGTCCTGTTTTTCTTTCTTTGTTGCTTTTTTAGATTTAGTCTACAAGAGTTAGTTTTTTTTATTAGATGTAAATAAATTATAGTCCACCGGTCACTTCTTAGCATCTCAAATATTTTGATTAGGGTGCAGTCCATTTTGAAAAAGCGTAAGGAAGGTTTTAATTTATTCTGGTGTTACTATATTTGGCGATTCATTGCTTTTGCAGGCGTATATTTCCTTAAGGTGTAGAAACAGTTTCTCAAACGAAGTGCAGTTCGAACTTACACCTGGTTAACTTATATTGCATAGTTATATTTTTATTTTTCGCTGAAGTAATATTGATGTGTTAAATAATACATACTACAGATGTGTGATGCATATCTATTGACGATTAAGTCACTATAAAAAATATTTGCATGTGCAATTGATAACGACCATAATCAGTTAACTGTAATTCTTGTGAAGATTTCTTACTGGAATTAGTCCTCACTTAGTTAACAAAAACAACTTTTATTCCTTGCTACTTTTACAACGTAGTTTCACACTATTTCAACACTTTAACCACTGGTTCACCACGTATTAAAATGTTTACGATGATAAAAAGCAGCTTTTCAAAACACAAATTTTTCATGGAATGTCACTTTTTCGAAAACAGAAAACTCAAATCTCCAAGGAGACCGTTAAGTCACGTGATATAAAATATTTTTAAATGCTCGTGCGAAAAATAAATTAAAGGTGATCTCACGATCTCACAATTCTCCTTTCACAAATAACTCATGTGTGGTTTTAGTGTGAAACATTATTCCCCACCAAACTAACCCAATAATCCCCTGTTGACCAAACGCCATGGGATTGGCATCCCTGCCTCCTTTAGGTTCTCTACCTATTTTCGAAGTGGAATTGTCCACAATCAAAAGATTTGGGGTGCTACGAAGTGACAGCCGGACTATACTTTAGATATCGTCGGTAAAATGACAAAATCACGAATGTACAAAAACACAAATGTGCAAAGGGATGAAAAAACGGAAACAGTTAAACGGGGTTTTGGCTTCGGTTAAATGGGCAAAAACATTTATTTAGCTGAACCGGTGAAATCTGAAGAACCGGTGTGAATAAACATTTTAACCGGCTAAACTGAAGGATTGTTAGTTTGCATTATCCTCACTCCTCCAGAGCTACACGATGGCAGGTGGCGACGGGCGTCGTAATTAAGAACACAGTCAAGTGACGAGCCCCTAAACTGAAGGACAATTTTTATGCAGTTAGATAAATCAATAGATTATGGCGTTATAAAATATATCCTAATATATTTGTGTGATATAGGTTCATTATTTATTGACACTCACATTGCGGATAATGCCCTAAGGCATCAAGAACTATGCTACCGGTAATGTTATTCTTCTGACACATTACACGGCAATAAACATTTTCAGAAAGGGGTAGAAGAAGTGCTTTTTTAAAATTAAAAACAGGCGTAAATTTTAATTTTAATTTCATTGTTTATAAATGTAAAACGGGGTCTTAATATAAATTATTTCAAGATAAAGACGCTTTTTGCGATTTTTTAAATGTTTTTCAGGAAGTATTCGTAAATCATACCTTCGAGATATTTGTTAAGTAGACAAATTGGTTTCGGTTCATTACATGATTAGCGTTCCAGGTTACGATTCTCGTCGCCAAAGCCTTAGTGTAGTACATCTTAGTACACGTTACAGTACAGTTAGTACAATTAATGCTCCGAAGTCCCGACGCTACGTACGATGTCGCCAGTAAAAGTTCCGTTGGGTGACACCTATACTCAGGTGTCGACTCGTCACATGATTGTTGTTCTAAATTACGTCTTCCGTCGCCAATAGCCCTCTTGTAGCTCTAGTGCGACGATAATTCAAACCTAACCTTAATAGAGAGCTGGAGTCGTTCAATCATTAAAGCAACTGGAACTGGTTTTTAGAGGAGCAGTTTTTGGTTACTTTTAACTTGTCTCAGTTAAAACCGGAGGAAAAAAAGAACCGATTAAACCGAGAAGCGGTTTTATTTTTCCAAAACCGCAAATCTCTGGAATCTGCACATTCGTGGTTTTGTCATTTGACCGACGATGTATAAACAGTAATATTGCTTTACGGTGCTGTTTTCCCATTAAAATTATTTTTTAAAAAATACCTGATTATCAATGCAATTGAGCGTTGTTTCAAAGAAAAGAGAACAAAAGTGAAGATTTCAAAGAAAAGTTTTTTTTGTCGTTGTTGAAAAAGTTAAAAATGAAATTTCTCACCCATTAAACAGTACTTCAAATTACGTTAAAAGTGTCTTTAAGACTTCTGTAAGATAGGGTGATCAGTTTGTACTCAAACACCTGTGCTGAAGTCAGTACCATTTTTTCCCTTATTAGTATTTTTAAGCTGACAACACTAAATGAGTTTTGTACCACTAAAAAGAAATTCTGATTGTTTGTTTTAAGTTTTCTGGTGATTTTTTTTTACCAAATAGATAAAGTAAATAGGTCTTTTATTTTGTTTTGTTAAATATTTTAATGCTATCTGCATTTACATTTGGCACATTGCTCTGTAAAAGAGTAATTTACTTCAATAGGTTATGTCAAAGCAACCTCCATTTTTCCATTCCGGTGCACCTCAATTGATGAAAATTAGTGCACATACATTTAAAATATTACTTGAATTCCATACTAAATAATTAGTAGATTTTTTTACCTGTGTCTGAACCAAGTTGAAGTATATTCCTCCTTTTTCCATTAGTTCGTCATGTGTCCCTACTTCTTTGACAATTCCTCCAGACAAGACGACGATTCGGTCAGCAGTTCGGATTGTTGATAATCGATGAGCAACTACAACCGTTGTTCGACCTTGACTTGCCTGAAAAAATATGATTGATTGATTGTTTTACAAATATTTTCTCCATAGGCAGAATTGTACATTGTTTTAAATTAGAATGTATACTTTTCATTTTGAAAAAAAATTCAGTTTCAGCGAAAATTAAGTATAAACAATAAACATGTAAAAGCAAGAGGACTTAATTTGTAGGATTATTATTGGAATATCATTATTTTATTCTATTTATTGATTTAAAATCTTCTTTTAGTTTTTAATGCCGGGTCAAATTTCCTTAACTCTATTCTAATTATATTTCGGAATTTATTTTAATTCAGATTTACAAATAATAAGAAATGAAGACGTGGAGGAATGTTTTCAGTGTAAATAAGGAGTTTGACCTTTATAAACTTTTCCAAAGATACTTGATAATGCATGTCAGTATCGTTTCCTTTATTTTGCCATGCACTGTTCAGGCTTGATGTCTACGAAAGTCCGAGAATTAATATTGAGACATGTTGTAGAGAATTAGTTGATATTTGTTACAATGTCTCATGACAAAAAGATGAGATAGCTATTCTAGATTTGCTGAGAGAGAATACACTTCTTCGAAACGTCAATTTACTCTACAGTTAGCAAGTTTGTGAGAATTGGCAACAGTAGGTGAACTGTTCAACTTCTTGTTTGGGTATCAAACCGAAAAACAATCCTGAAAAATTCGATATGAATCTATATTTCACGTCGTTGACGGAACTGGTTTGAAAAGCCGTTTCAATCAGCAGAATTTTACACGTACTTCATTGTTTCATTACTTCATGAATTCACCGAGGGTTCTACGACACAAATGGCTCTAATTCACTGGTAGACACTTGACACCAAAAAAACATTTTTTTGCGGATGTGGGCAGAAGTAGATGGAGATGCTTGGCGAGAAACAAAGTAAAGCCTTTAAAAAATTTCCAAGCGACCCTAGTAAACCCAAACAAACCCTTCACTCAATGTCAATTCATGCCTAAACGCATCATTTTAATCCTTATATAAAAAGCATTATTTACAAATAAAAAAAAATACTATGTGAGCAGTTGTAGACTATAACACGAGAAAAGAATTTTTACAAGGTGGTAGTAATTTCTTTCACAGGTAAGAAAAATACGTGTTAATTAGAGTTTTTATTGAAGAGTCAAAAATAACCAAGTTAATGTAGTAAGCTTATACTGCACTGTACAATAGGGCCAAATATTTCGTTTTGGGAATTGTGGGCATGGTTCTCAAACCCAGGCAATCGCGACCGGGAATATATGTGTCCGGTGTCAAGTGTCCTCCAGTGCACGGGTAACTTAAAAGATAATTGCCAATACTTTGTCCAGTGCGGCTTGCACCACCGATTCGCTCTCCGTGTCCAGGGCAGAGGTGGCCTCGTCCAGAAGAAGGATCTTGGGGTTCTTGACGAGGGCCCGTGCGATGGCGATCCTCTGTTTCTGCCCACCACTCAGCTGGGCGCCCCGGTCCCCGATCAGGGTTTCGTATTTCTGGACGATAAAACATACCTTGTAATTATGTTGAATTTGCCTGAATTAATATGATATGTAGATAGTGCTTCGGAAAACAATAAATGATTTTATAAAGTATTCGTTCTTTTATAATTGGTAATAAAAATTATAAATAAATGGCGCGGGTTACACGTTTTATTTTTCTTCATTAAATTCTAACATATGTATGTAAATCTTTGAGCTGTAAGAAACAAAACCGATAATATTCCTTTTCTTAATTTTTGTAATTTGAACTAGCATGCGTTTCTAGAGTAGATGTGGTGTGAGTACCGGAACTTGTCACTTTTATCAAAGTCTTGGTCTTGGTTATTATTATATAGAGCATAGTTTAATTCGTTAAATAGACGAGTGAACGCTGGCCTCACTGTTTTTCGTTTTCGTTTCAATGCATTCATTATGAATAAAAATTTAAATGAGTGTTTCAATGCTTCAAACCTTCCACGAACGGGTAGAGATTTACTGTACGGTCCCCATTGGCGAACTTTCTAAAATCGCGCCAAAAGTCCGTATTTTGGCGACTTTTTTAGAAACAACGATTCAAAGAAAAGATCGTCGATATGGGAATATTTCTTATGAAAACTCAACCAACAGTCCGATAGGGTTGCCGGAAAACGTCATCGGTGCGAAGTCATAGAATTCGAATCTTCAGTCGAAGTCAGACAGGTTGCCAGAAAAAATTATTTATCGCCAAATCCGAAAAAATTGCGCCAAGGGGGACCGTACAGTAAATCTGATCCTACGAACGTTATGTCATGAAAACAAAGCGTATCTAAAATCAGCGGGAACAGAATTTCAAATACTAAGGTTGCTCAGTTCTTGTGACAACATATTCTTCACGGGTGATGAATATAACACATTTCAACGTTGACTCCTACTCTATTTTCTATTTATTCACCGAATTTACATTAAAGCTTAAAATATTACGTGGAAATTAGTCATACAACTCGAAAATATTTTTACAACTGTCGCAAAAATTGTCAATGCCGATCAGTCCAAAATATAAAGTTGTTGTTAATGTTCTATCAACAACATAGTCGAGTTGAGTAGTTTCTCTGCTTCTCGCCTCTAGTCCTAATGTAAAAAAAATTCCCTGTATGCACGGTCAGAATATAAAATTGCATATTTTCGCAATTTGTCAAAACGAGAAACATCTGTCTCATTAAAGATTTTGAAATTTCTAAATACCGTTTAAACTTTTGTATTACGTAATAACTATTACATAACTTATTATTTCCACAGATTATAGAATAAAAGTTTAAAAAAAAAAAAAAAAACCTTTTGTTTATTCAAGTTATAAAGGTTTGTATTGATTTTTTTAATTAAACAATTACAATTAAAAATAATAGAAAGTAATTACTCCTTAGTAGTAAAAATTTCTAATTCCTCATTAAATGGTGAATTAACTCACCAATGGTAGTGTGTTGATAAAAGTGTGAATGTTGGCAGTTTTTGCAGCATTTTCTATTTCCTCCTGCGTTGCGTCATTTTTTCCGTACCTGATGTTCTCAGCAATGGTCATTGAGAACAGTACCGGTTCCTGGCCGACGAGGCCAATGTGGTCTCTCAGCCAACCCACGTTAAGATCTTTCACATTGTTGTGATCCAAGAGAACCTATTTTTTATAGAATAAAACACACTTTACTAAACGTATTTTTTTAAGAAATAGTTTCTTCATTCTAATTTTGTTTTGGCAAAAACTAATTGATATAGGCTATTTCTGTAATCAGAAGAATGTGGAGGTTAAAAAGCCATGTGCTCGCATTAACGAAATTCCTAGATACGATAGAAGGACGCACCAATTTGAATCTTATTTTGAAGTGACGTAATCATGTACTTGGCGAGGTTTAAAGTAGAGATGTAATATTTATGTTATGTTTAAAGAACAGTTGCTCTCTGCTCTGTTCTTTTAAAAAGAACAGTTCTTTAACATGTTCTTTTTACAAACGTTACTTTACACGAGGAAGAATTCAGTTAAACATAAATAAAATACATAATGAACGTAAAATAAAAATTAGTTTTGCAATAACTTTAATAAGTTTTATTATTTAAAAAAGTAATACAACTTAAATAGTTTTAATTAATTTATGACAAAACTATTTTAAAATATTAGTAGAGTAAGTATTAGTTAGAAAATTACTAGTAATGAATAATATCATAAAAATATTTTTGAATTAAATTACATACAATATGCATACAATAACGCAAACGTAATGAAAAAATAAATAAACTGTGGTGTACAAATTATTGTATAGAAAAGTATTTTGATGCTTTGAGAGTGCATTGATTTCAAAGATTTAAATGAGAATAGTTTTAATAAAAATGACATTTTGGGTAAACACGTTATTAAAATTAGATGATTAATTATTAGAAATGAATTAGAAAATTATAATGATAATTAATATACTATAGATTCAATACTGAAATTACAACAAAAATACATATCGGAATTTTTATTAAATAGTTTGCTTCCTAAAATATTTACATAAAAATTTTATTACATCCTAATACTGAAACATTATATGTTGTATAGTTTAAATGAAATACATATATATATATATATATATATATATATATATATATATATATATATATATATATATATATATATATATATATATATATATATATATATATATATATATATATATATAATATATATATAATATATATATATTATATATATATATTATATATATATATATATAATATATATATATATATATATATATATATATATATATATATATATATATATATATATATATATATATATATATATATATTAATATATTCTATACTACACTATTGAAGAAATTTATTTTATTGGATTAATGTTTAGAAAAATATATACATCAGATAATTTAGTAAAGCACAAAAATAAGCATAGCAAAAATGTATGCAAAAAGGTATCAAATAAAATATTATTATATATCAAATAAAATATCATTACTTACTTGTTGTAAGCTGCTAAGCTCATTATGTAAGATTTTAATTGTTAAGTTTCACTTTCAATTTAAGAAATTCGAGTAGAAACCGTAAGTATTATCAGTAAATAAATTTTCAATTAAAAAAATTCCAATTCCAAGGCTGTGCTTCCAATTTCATTTTTAAAAAGTAATAAACCATGCAAAATAAACTATTTAAAAAACTGCTTTTTAAAAAAAAAAGTCTCTCAAACGTGAGTCCTCTGACAGTTTTACATTGATTAGAGGACCAGGATTGCCAATAGAAATTTCCAAAAAAAATAGACAAATGCTGCTTCTAAAAGCCAAAATACCCAAAATTATCTTCCATTACGTCCCTTCCAACACAATTAATATTACAAATATGACGTAATCAAAAGCAAAAAATCAACGAAACGCGCAAAAAATAGTCAAGAAACGAAAAAATAAAAAATTGAGATATTTTTAAACTTAATCTAATCATTTAACCAGAACAATTTTTGCCCCAGGTATAATTTTAAATAAACCAAGCGGATCAAATATTAGCCAAAACTGCTGAAATTAGCCAATAAGACAACCCCAACCCCCCAACCGCGACTCTTAATAAAACAGCCACATTTCTTGAGCACCCACTCTAAAAAAACAGAAGGGAAAAAAATAGTTGTTTACGTTATCATATTCTCACTCTTAACTACGTCTCCCATTTCAGTTCAGTGGTTCAAAGTTTCAGCCGATATTTCTTTAAGAAATATATTTTCCTAGATCATTCTAACGACTTTTGAAATGAAAAAAACGATAGAAAAAGTTTTGGGGAATGATACGATTTAAAAAAAAACACAATTACATAATGCTACGTTGTACAATTGAAAAGATTTTTTAAAAAAATAAGCTTACATATGCACCAGAAGGGAAAAAAAGCAAATTCGAAAAAAAATTAAATAATAACAAAATATTAATGAAATAATAAAATAAAATAAAACAATAATATAAAAGAACAATAATAAAATAATATTATAAAAGAATTATGAAATATAATAATAATATAATAATATAATAAAATAATAATAAAAGAAAATATTAATAAAATAAAATAATAGTAAAATAAATACAATAAATAAGCGAAAGATATCCCACACGCACAAAGCCAAAACCCAACTACAATCAATCCAATCCTTCTATTTGAATGTTTGAAAGAGCGCAAGAACAACCGTTCAGAACAATTCCAAAAGAGCTGTTCCTCGCAATAAAGAACGGTTCGAAGAACAACCTCGAAAAAGAACGACTCAGAACAACCTACGCCATTTTGCAAGTTCGCGAAAAAGAACTGCTCCGAACAACTAAAAAAAAAAAAAGAACTGTTCCAAAATGCTAAGAGCTATCGCACTGCGAAAAAGCATCAAAGAACATACAAAAAGAACACCTGTTTAGTGTTCTTTCATCGTAATCGTTTTGAAAACTGTTTCATTGCCACAATAGTGGGTATAGCGTTTCAGGCTATCGTGACGTAAGATGAGAAGATGCCTTTTCGTAAAAACCCACTCACCAACTATGAGGAGAGGCTGTTGCTCGTTTTGTTAGGAACTTTATGATTAATTATTTACCGATTAACGGAATTAGAATTAGAAGAGGGATGTAATTTTTTTTGTTTAACTAAAAAATAAATTCTGATGAAAAATCATTATTTTATGGAAGAACGGGTTTTTTCAAAAGCAAAGAACACACTGTTCTAGTTCTTTTTAAAGAACCTGTTCAAAAGAACACGGTGTTCTTTTTTTTCACATCTCTAGTTTAAAGACATTTTCTTAGGCAATATTTAAACAGAGTTTCTAAATTCACATCAGCGCTATGTCATTCGTTTGAAACTAACAAACTTCTGATGCATTATTACTTTTAATTGGGGTTTAGGAAAACTTTATTTAGTGGGCAAAGGTAAAGGTTTTAAAAGCTATTTATTTAGATTTGTTATTTTGTTAAATGGGAGTTGTGCCTGTTGTGATGGTGAAGAGGACGTATAGAATGCTCTTATTCACTACAATTTGCACGCAAACTAAAGATCTCGAATTAGAAGTAGTTAGGAGGGCCTTTCCATACAATGACCTCCAGTGTTCTCGGATCTGGTGCTAAAAATTGAGACTTTCGTCATTTTCTCTGCATTTATTTTACAGTTTAAATTTTTAGTGTTGTGTTCTATTACTTACTTTTGTAACCCTCGTGGAATACCTTGTGGAAAACTTTTTTTTATTTTGTTCTAAACAAAAAAAAGGTCCATTTCTAATAAATATTTGCAAGTTTTTAAGCTAATACAGAACTTTGGGGTTTCTTAAAATAATTATTAAAGGGAAATAGGCTTACAGATCCCTTAGTTGTGTCGTAAAACCTCTGAATGAGCTGTATGATTGTACTCTTCCCACATCCACTGGGTCCAACCAGAGCCACTCTTTCTCCTTGATGGATGTCCAGAGAGACGCCTTTTAAAATCTGCATGAAGAAACAACACGCACAAGTGGAAGACTTCATCAAATTGCAAAGTACACATTAACTTTGAAATAAAAATGAATAAAAATCAATTCTAGTTTAAATTGTGTAGTATTTAGTCGTTAGAGTTTTATTTGTTTAGCATGAAACATACTTTTAACGCTAATTATGCCATGAAACTTGAAAAAAACTTAAATCTGACAATTTGCTACAGTTATATTTCTGGTAATTAACCATCATATTTGCTGAAACTACTTTGCAAGTTACCGGAACAGTGGGTCTTGCGGGATAGTTAAAGTAAACGTCTCTGATGCGTATTGTTCCTTTCACTGAAAGAGGTGTATTGCCTTCCTTAGAACTGCTGTCAATTAAAGGTACCTGAAAAGTATAATTGAACATTATTTAAATAAATATTGTGAGATTGTTAGGTCAGAATTTATATTCAATTATTTTTTTTTTAAATTTTACAATATCAAATAAATAAAATATAATGAAAAAATTGAGTGAATGATGAATGTGAATAAATGAATCAAATAATTAACCTTTTGGTTTATTCTATTTTTTTATTTGTTTTTACCAACACCAATTTATTTTTTAACATATTTTTTTTATTTTTTTTACACAAATTTTTATTTGTTTTCACCAACATGCATTTTATATTTTTGCATCTTTTTTTTTACCACATAACTATAATTAAACTACGTATACAATTTAATTTAATGTTGAAAATAAAATGCAAAAAGTTAAAAACATGTTTATTATAGAAAGTACATATTGTTAGAGTTGTTCATTAATGCGATTGTTGAAAGTTCATCAAATTATCACACACAAAAGTCGCCAAATGTTTATTTTTTATTTTTCATGATTCAGAATTTGAGTTAATATAGAAATGTTGTGCAGTAATGTGTCAACTAGCTAGACTGAGGATATCCTGAATATACTTTTTTTCGTACCCTTTCAATAATGCTATAGATATTAGCAGCAGAGCCTCTTGCCATAGAAAATGCTTCAAAAAATGGTGGTAATTGATTTAAGAAACAGGACACAGCACTAGCGTTGAACAACACCTAGAAGTTTAAATAAAAATGAATTTTGAATATAAAAACTAATGCTTCATTAATATATATACTGGTGGACAAAAATAAAGCTGGAATTTAACTGATACGTTTCGAATTCGCGCATGATTGTCCTACGAATACGATCGGCTTAAGCTCCGCCCTGCGAACGCTCTCGAAAACCCTTATTTTACTTCCCAAACCTCGCGAATTCGTGCTCAAGGGCGTGTCATTCAAGCATTCGACAATAATACTACGCTTGCCTCTATTTACATGAAGTTGACCAATGATATAATTCGAAAATCACTGGAAATATAGAAATGGGCCTATCCCGTTCTTTCAACGATTCATACAAAGCGCTTACGTTTTTAAATGAATCGCTACAATAAACGAATCTTTTGATTTGTTTTTTTGGCCAATCGAGTTGGAACGATCCGTTATCCACAGATACTTAGTAATAAACTTCTTATCAGAGAAATCTATTGGGTTTCCCCTCTCAGTTTAATAAGTTTCCGGTCGGGATTCCCTTTTTTCTTGTAAAAACAATATGGTATTTGACATTTTTCGCCGATATTAAGTGCCAAAACAGTAAACAAACAGTTCGCACGCGATTTCTCGAATGGCCTGAGACCGTTTCGAGCCTGACGTCACACCAATCGTTGTGATCGCGCGAAGAATTCGTTTCAGTTCAATTAGGAAACGAGCAAAATCTTCGAATATTCATCCATTCGCAGGCGAATCGTTCGCGTTGCGTTTCAGCTAAAATTCGGCCTAAGAAATGGAAAATATTTTCCCGAATTTCTCGAGATATACTGGATAAAAATAAATGAAATTTGGTATAGTTATAAATTATTGGGTATGAAAATAATATGTACAAATCAAAAATTAAAGTATCATTCATTGACAAGAGTTATTACCAACATTCCAATGTGGACTGAATTTTATAATGACAGACGACAATGAAAGTAAGGCCGAAATTTATCTGAAACGTTTCGAATTTGCTCACGTTGGCTCTGCGGTGCGATCGATTTACGCTCCTCTCTACGAATGCTTACGAAAACCAATATTTAACTTCCCAAACGGTGCAAATTCGTACTCAAGGGCGTGTCATTCGTGTAAAGTGTAAACGGCTACGTCCGCCTTTTCCACGTGAAGTTGACCAATGAAATAATTCGAAAATCTCTGTATGGTACACGCTTTCTTTTGGGGGAGGAAATGAGTGGGATGCAAATAGCGGGCTTCCTGGCATACAACCCTCTTTCATCAAGCCATCTGGCAACTGTCTTCCTTGAAAATAATGTTAATGTGGCAGCAGCGAGGTCCCTGGACAGTTGTGTCGCTGTAGCCGTCCTGTTGCGCTTGGCAACAAGTAGCAAATGCTGGTCTTCATTGGGCGTTTTTGCTCTCGGACGACCTTGTCCTGGTCTTCTAGACACTGTCCTACTGTTTTCAAACTGACTCCACACATTCGAAACAACGCTTGGAGTTACACTTAATTCCCTAGCAACCTGAGCTTTAGTCTACCGACAATTCTCTACGTCATACTTTCCCCTAAACGGTGATGTTAACTCATTTATCACTTAAAAATTAACAAAAAAAAAGCAAGATTATCCGAGAAACACAATAAAAATCGCTACTGTGCTGTAGAGTGGAACGAGCTGCGCTGCTGGATGCAGACTTTTATACCTACTGTTGACTTAGCAATGCCCACAAAAATACATAAACTTAATTCAGTGGCATGGTGACATTATATGGCAACCAACTGCCCGCGTTTTATGATATATTTTCCAAGAAATGTGTGAAAATGCTTTCCCTCTCTTAATTTTGTCCACCAGTGTATATGTCCCAAAGAAATATGCATATCGGTATACATTTTTAAAATAATACTTACAGTTACAAAATTCCCTCCGGTTAAATCGCCTGCAAGTACGAGTTTTATTCCATACCAGAAAGCAAGCGAAAATCCCAATGTAGAGCATGTCCAAGTGAAACAGCCGTCAAGTGCTGTTATAAAGCCTCTTTTAATTCCTTTTTTTCGAGCAGGTACAAGACACTTGTTATACCTTTTAACAGCAAAAAAATGACATGAAAAAGCAGTTGTTTAGTACTCAACTGAATGATTTTAATTTATTTAAAATTTGCTGATTTTTATTTTAAAATGCGTGATGAGGCGCAAGTGCAATACATTTTCATAAACAACATGTAAGATTATAATACATTTCTAAAAGTGTAGTATCAATAGTGATTTTTATGCTTAGTCTCTTGCAAACGTAAAATTTTTTGTAAATGAGGGGGAAAAAATGATGCCTCTTAAGTTTGTTTAAATTATGCTCATTTCTTCTTGGGAAAGTAATAGTACTAACGGTTTCTAAATAATTGCTTATTGCAAGTCATTTTTTATGTTCATTTCTTCTGGGGAAAGTAATAGTACTAACGGTTTCTAAATAATTGCTTATTGCAAGTCATTTTTTATGTTCAAAAATCACGTGGTTAAATTTTTATTTCCTTGACTATTTAACTAAACTAGATCATGATCAGTACTAACTAAGCTGTACAGCTGTTTCCCTTTTCTTCGCAAATTGTGCTATTGTTATAATTAGGTAATTGTAATTTTCGTATATAACAATATAATATATCGTTAAATATTTAAATATTGCAAAAACTAGACATTTTAAATTAATTTACTACTAACCATTTTTATAACCCTTAAAGACATCATCTAGTTACAACTTTCTGCTTTTTTATAATAAAAATAATTAATTTTCTTCGTAATTTATTTTTACCTTTGTACTTCTTTCTCTTCTCCACCATAAGAAACCACGGTTCGAATGGCTGACAGTACTTCCTCGGCCACTGCACCAGCAGCCCCATATGCTTGCATCTCTTCACGAGAAACGGATGTCTGAATCTATTAACGGAATTTTACTTTGATGAATGGGAAAAACATTTTGCTCAACAAGTCGCTCATGACTTTTCAATTCCATTGTAGATTTTGAAAGGGTTTGTCAAGACGAGGAAAAGGCGAAAAAGTAGTGAGGGATTTAAGAGATAGCTTTAATTTTTTTTTGGCAATAGCTTTTTAGGCAGAATATAATTTTCAAATTTGACGATATTTCGCGTCATTTTGTGCAAATTAAATTAAATAGGGAAAACCAACGTTTTTTTTTTTATTCTCTAAGAATGCATTTTTTGCATCATATAAACTTGTATTTTTAGCCTTATAACCTAGTAGATAATTAAAAATTATCGTTATAAGAATATCAATAACGTCTATGGACAATTCAAGGGACCGAAAATGTATGGCGTTGTAAGCAAGTTGTCTTTGCGTATCCGAGTTTCCGCCTGTACTATCGATTACAGGTCTTGAAAGTTGCTTTTCTAGCATTACCTTTGACATGATTGCCATAGCAAATGACGTGATAGGAGCGTAGGAGAGTGTGGCCAACGTGAGTTTCCAGTTGCTGATCATTGCAGTGACAACGATGATAATAAGAGTGGAGATTAAACTGATGCAGATGCACACTTTCTCCCCCAGGCCGTCCTGGATTCTTGTCAGATCCCTAGACCAGAGCAGAAAATAGTAAGCAGTTTGTTATGTTGAATTTTTTTAAGGGAATCAGAAAGTGAACGATGGCTGAAAAGGACAAAATAGAAGTCCTAGAAAAAAACTTTTTGTATACGTTGCTAATAACATTTTCATATAATAGAAATTTCAAAAGATAATTATTTTAATCGCAAAATATTTATATAGAATAATTTTTACAGTGATACTTGTTTTTAGCATTCCAACATAGAGTTGACGGTGATTACATTTTTCTGATAAACTAACAAAATTTTCTTATGGTTTTCTTAACAAAACCATGCCAAAACATTTGTTATGTTCAAGTTCAATTTTCTCAAAATTATTTTTTTTAAAGAAATCCTATGATTTTAGTGAATAAATGAATTGTTTGATAACTTAAGGTAAGGATTTCTAAATTTTTGTAATATTATGAAATCAAAAGAAACTTATGACAAAAATCTATCGATATTAAATCAAAAGAACATATTGTTTTAGGAAGACATTTAACAATTTCTAAAAGTGAAAGGTAAGAATAATTTTTTCTGCTTATGCAGGTTAAAATGCGGTATTTTTGTAGGGGTATGATTACTGATTTTAGAATTTAATCTATTGAAATAACATTTCATATTTTATGATAAATTTACATAAAATTATTTGTATTTTTGCAAAACGTTTAATTTACTATGGGGAACAGGGTAATATGACCAAATCGAAGTTTTGCTACAATTATTAAACACTATAAATTCACATTAGATTTTGTAAATGCAGATAATTGAATTTCTAAATGTAGTACAAATATAATATTATAATATATTATTTCCGCCGTACTATGTTAAGCTTAAGTTGGCTATCTTATTGCATTCTTGACATGATTGCCATAAAGCCAATGAGGATAGAGGTTAGAATGTGGGCAATGTGAGTTGGCACACTTCCTACAGGGACATTTACCCAAATAAGTTTTTGCTAAACGATTTTAACCTATAAAAAACATTATGAATGAAAGCAGATAATTTATACTATAAGTATAACAATATTTATACGATTATATATATTTATATATAAAATATAATATTATGAGTTATTATTATTATATTATTAATATATTATTTTATTATTATATATTAATTATATTATATATTGATATTATATATATATATATAATATATTAATTATTTATAGCATTATATATTAATATATATCTATATTATTATATATAAATTAATAAATATATATTATATATTAGAATATTGAATTATAATATATATTATATATTCTATATAAATTATATATTTTATATTATAATTTAGTATTTTTTAGTATATACTGCATATGTAGTTAATATAAAGTTATTTTAAAACTTAGTTTTGGGTCATGTATCCCAATGCCATAGGATACATGACCACATTAGGGAATCCGTGTACCCAACCAAAATTTGGATGTAAGACTAAAAATTATCATAAACTCTTCTAATATTTCACTAAATCATATTATAAAGTTATATAGATTTTAAGTATTTCAGACAAAATTATTACTTTTATTTTTCTCTCATATTATACTTATATACTAACAAATTAAAGTAAATTTAAGTCAATTCTGTTCGAAAATACAAATCTGGGCTTCTTTTATTGCAGAGAAAACACAGGTGGTTGAAGACTCGTTAATATTTGATCAATATCATATTTTCTGCATATTGAATTGTAAGCTCGTTAAAAAAATTCTCTTGTACCTTTTCAACAAACGTTATACTTCGTTAATAACCCAGTCATTTACTTTTGGGACTCCCGTGATTTAAAAAAAAATACTTTGTCTACTTCTGTCTACTTTGTGTTGTTTACTTAGGTCACATATCCCCAATTGGCTTAGGTCAATCATCCCTAGTTGCACTTTTTTTGTTTAACCCCAAAACAAAGTCATTTGCAAGTAATTACATTAGCGCTATTTTGCACGTAACTGTAGGTAATAGCATGAACTAAACAAGTAACTAATTGAATTAATCTTTCCTTTAAACCAAAAAATGTAGACCGAAAAACCTTACGGCCTCAAAAATTTACTTTCAGTGCATGAAAACGTATTTCTTCGCATAACTTAACACATACGCAATGATTCAGCTCGTTTTTTTCAACATGTGATCAGCTGGCTCAAAGGAAAAAAGTGATTCCACTTTCAACTCCTTAAAGTTTTCCATTGCTGAGAAAAAGGCTTTGGGTCATGTATCCTTATGGGTCAAATGTCCCTAGTTCCCCCTATTATTAATATAAACAGTAATCATTTAAAAAGAAGAAATTTTTGACACCATCAGATTCCCCTTTTAAATGGGCATGTCACATTTATTTACATTAAGTTATTGAGTTTTATTCGACTTAATATTCATGTAACAATTAAAAATTATATATTTTCTGATTTAGAAGATCGCGCGATCGATTGACTAAGCTCAAAAGTAAAAAAAAAAGAAATTTTCATGATTTTTAACATCCTGGTTCCCGTTGACTGATATTCTTGACAGGACATACCCAGTAATCCGACTCGCAAAATCTTCTTTTTCCGTAGTGTCGTACCATCCGATGTCTTGTTTCAAAATGGACGACATGAACATGTTTTTGATCTTGAAAGCCTGGTTGACGGCCGCCAAAGTGAAGCAGCTCACCATGATATAGTTGCAGAACATGGAGGCGACTCCGAAAGCTGCAGTTAAGGCGCAAAGTATGCCAGTCGAGTGTAGAAACTCGTCTGTTGTCCTAGAAAAGAACTTCATGAAATTCGAATCTTTCAGTTGAAGTAATAGAAATTGTATTACCAATCACCTACACCTCTCTAATATCATCTGTAACATCAATACAGCAACCTTTTTTTTGTCTTTTGATGGAAGAGGAACAAGTCTTCAAGGAGGGAAAAGTTTTTTGGAAGACGCGGAAGGTTTAGTCCACGTTAAACAGCACTGTGCTGTTGGTTCTCACGCAAAAGAGGAAAAACTTACATCAAAACCTTTACATGCAGTGAACAGCACTCTGCAGTTAGGCCTTTGGTAGAAAATGTAGGACACTTAGAGGAGTACAACGACGTGCTCCAGTCCAGTGTGAACAGCAACCTACTGTTGAACCTCTGTGTGAAGAGGAGAACCAAGAAGTTGGTGAAAGTTAATTCCCTCATCAGAACTTCACTTGCTGAAAATGTTAGACAATTTCGTGAACTTGTACTGTCTGAACAGTTAAACTCAAACCCCGTAAATTGTGGTGTTTGGATTTCGAAAGAGAGGCATTTGGAAGTTTCTATTGGTGTAAAGTGTGATTGGAGTTTCCTCAAATGTTTTGAGTGACTTGTTTGAGTTGATTTTCACTGCGGGGATGGCCAAGGGATTATTTGGTCTGAAGATATTAATTTGGCCAAAAGGGAACAAAGTTGGCAAATAATTAATTTGTTTTGTTTTTTAAAGTGAAAGGATATAATAATTTATACACATTTAATACAGATATGATAAATTGTTAAACGAAATTCTTCAAATAAAAAAGGAAGTACTCACATTGTTTCATTTGTCATATTTTTAATGGACATATCGTATTGTATGAACTTGTCAATAATATGTCCAAAAATTAAATTAAGGCCCGGTGTTGTTGCTCCTCCCATAATGGCCGCTAAGATTCCAATAGCCATTAAAATTTTGTCAAAGCAGCTTGAATATCTAAACTAAAAGAAAAAAACGAATTAGATTATTAGTATAACTGCTGTGTTTTATTTCTATTTTTTATTCTAAAAATAATAAAAAGTGTGTTCGACACAGTGGAGGTTGTTTCCTTTTATCTGTCTGCCCCTGTCTGTATCTGTCTTTTATCTTTCCTGCCTCTGTCTGCACTATCTGTTATTCCATTAAAAAATTCCATAAGCCCCTTAAAGAATCAGTAAATGGAATTGCATTGCCTATTTTAGATCTACAAAATCTTTCGTCATCTTTGCATCAGTTAGATCAACGGAAAATGCTGGTCAGCAAACTCATTACATAACTTATTTCGAATAACTTAAAATCCAGGTTCCACTTTAACTTTCAGTCATTCCTTATCCAGACGTTAGACCAGAACAACTTTTAGTACATTTAATGAGAGTTTGGTTGATATTGCTGGGCAATTCCATGAAAATGTCAACTTCGATAAAATAAAAAAAAAATGTAATTTTTACTAATTAAGTTTAAATATATATTCCAAGTTTTCAAATTATGGTTTAAGAAAGCAGGAACGATAAAGGACATGTATTCACATTTCCTGAAAAAAAAGATGGATGCCTAGTGGGCAAAAAAGATTTATTGGCTCTGCAAATTCAGCCAGAATTTCAATTTAATTGGAAATCTTCTTTGATACGTGTTTGAAAAACCTTTTACATGTGAATAAATGTATATAATGTAATATTTAATATCTTATAAATATTCTAGATAATAAAAATATATTAAATTTAATACTTTACATACATTTATTTTAATATATGTCTTTTAGTCATTCCGTCACTTTCATTCCATCACGTCAAATGACAGTTAATAACTTAAACCATGTTACAGGTAGGTTGCTCTAAATTATAATTTTACATAGCTTATATATGATATTTAAGATATGCATTAGCTTAAAAACTCAATGTATTGTTAATTCACGGAAGTTTCCATTTTTAAGTACCAGGATGCAGCTGTGATGGCAAAAATGTAATTTCGTCACACAAAACGAAGTTAGTAAAAAATGAAATAATAAAATACTTTAAAAAAATCAACTTTTTAAAATTATCTTTTAGTCATTAACAGTAGTATATAAACTGAAAAACCTATTTTCTTTTGAAAATAGCTTCGTGGTAATTGTTTCACTTCAATTCTATAATTCAAAATGTCATTCCGTCAAATATGGAATTGCCCTGCTTATTATTAGAGACCCCATGTTTGCTACTCATTGAAGCAGGACTTTGAGTCGCAAAACAGGAAACGTTTATTGGATATCTCAATGCGAACAAGGGGAGGTTCCGTCGCGTACTGTGGAATTCCTCGGCCGTATTCTCATCGTTTCCTTCCAAAATCGTCTTTGTAAATATTTTTAGTTTTGAAAACCAAAATCATATTCTTTGCAAGCATAAAATTTAATGTAATTTGATACCTAACATGACTTAATATGATTTATTGTGATTAAAAAAAACATTGACATTTTTTTAAAATGACGGACAAAAAACCTTATTTTGCGCGACAGTGCGGGTTGCAATTTTTAGTATGTCTTTTAAGAGCACGTTTCCTACCATTAGCAACAAAAATAGTTTTTGTTCCATTTTGCTCCAGGTCAAGGTGTTTTTTCGCTTATTTCTACTGCACTAAAAGGGGTCGAAATTATTAAATATATATATTTTCCGTTTTCTTCACGATTTGGAGGTAGGGGGATACAGAAAAAGCCGTTCTCGAACATTCGTCAGTCTATCTGCCAGTTTTTGTGTGTTTGTTTTACGTTTAAACTATTTATAGGAGAGACCGGGGATAGTTTTCCATGTTTTCATCTTTTTAATTGCATAATTTTAACTATTATTATTTTTGAAAAAAAACAAGATGTCATTGTCTTCCTTACTTTAATATACAAATTAAAATTAATGCTTTTCCAAAAAGTAAATATACTTTTTGGTAGCAAGTGGTTAAATGCAAGCACGATGAACTGAAAAATGTGCCCCGTATGCGGGGTAAATTTTCCCAGACTGCCAAAAAGTGATGGGGCAAATTTTCCAACTATTTTTTAAAAAAAATATTTAACACATTTCAGAAAAATTTTGTAATTATTTTACGTAGATTAATTTAAACTAAAATAGCTGAAAGGAGTATAGCCAGTGTCCAAAGAGTTGCACCAGTGTATAGGTATTTGTTTTTTTTAAAAAAGCCAGTTTATTATACCAAACTATTTTAACCAATTTGATTAAAAGTCATTATCATCTGAATCCCTTTAAACTTAAATAAAACTTCCCCTTTTTGTAACTATACTTTGGTACTCTGTTCTAGAGGTTGTCTAAGTATTGTTAAAAATTACAAAAAAATAATTGACTAAAGTTATGGGTGATGGCTTTCCCAATTTTTTTTTTTTTTTTTTTTTTGAACAAGCCAATTGACTCAAAACTTTGGGTGCAACATGACACAATACCACTTTACAGTGTAATTGTTCGCGATCCATGGGGAATATTTAAGTTTCGGCTACTACATCCATTCCTGATAGTTTTTAGAATGACATATATTGTTTCAGAATAGTACGAGTTCATTCAGCTTCCTTTTTTCATTACTATGGAGACAATTTTGATTCTAGAGCAAACTCTTTTTCATTACGTGTTCATATGATAAAAATAATTTGTTTTTTTGGAATATTAAGCTTAATTTACAAAGGTTGGAACACGCTTTTCTAAAAGGAATTGTTGGAAAACTTTCCCCGTGAAATTTTGGAAAACGTGCCCCGACGTCATAGTTTGACTTTAATAGTACCTTGACGAGTAGAATTTTAAATTATTTTGAAAACGAATGTATAGTTACGTAGGGAAAGAAGCCACCTTTAATATACGCAATGATAAAACTGTAAGTTTAATAAAAGTATATTTGATTTAGGTTTGAATGTAAGCATGAGAATTCACTCAACGTTGACAAAATCACACAACTATTACAACACCAACTGAACAAAAATTCTTGTGGGTGACATAAAACGGGTTGTTTCATAATAAAGCAGCCAGTTGGAGCATCTTAACTACTCATTTCTTGTTTAAGGCTTGGTGGAAAACCCACCCCATAGGAAAACTAGCCCCGGTCTCCCCTATAATTAATTTTAAAAAAATTACCAAGGAGCAAAATTTAACCGGTGGTAATTCATTTATCTTTTCTTGCTCCTCTTTCTCTCGATTTTTGCTGAAAGAAAAAAATGATATCAAAGCTACCATAAATACTTCAAAATATATACAAATTTAGACATGGTAAAATAAATCAATGCACTTGTAATAATTATTAAATAATCATTGCGTCTGTGTATAATTTTGTTAATTTTTTATTATATCAGAAACGAAAATGTTTTTTCTTTTTACATTTTACTCTATACTAAAACAAGTATTACTGTCGTTGTCAAAGAAATTTTTCGTAGCGCACTCTTTTCACTGTCTTAACCCATTAACCGCCAAAACTAAAAATACTTACATAATATTTTAACCACCTTTATTATTTGTTGTTCCAAGCAGTAATAACACATTTTTAATGTAAAAGTTGGAAAATTATATTTACATTTTGAGAAAATGACTGTTGCGTTGACGCATATCGTCAGCAGAAAACAGGGTTTTAAATATCGGTGATCGTAAGCTTTTGATGCCTTTATATAAATGATCTACGACTTTTGTGATCGGTAACACATAAGAAAAAAAATTATGATTTTCATTAAATATATAAATATTTTACAATATTTGGAAATTTAGGAACATTTGAAAATACTTTAGAATTTATTTGATTTTATTTTTATTATGTATGAAACGCCTGACTACAGTAATGGTGTAAAGCCACTTCACATCCATTGCAGAGCTAAATTGTGTGGATGTGGCAATGTTTTCGACGAAGCCTTTTATCGTCAGGAGATCGCAAAGGAAAATTTAATTTTTGTGTTTGTCCTCCCAACTGAAGTCTTAATTTGGTTGGTCTTCCTGTAGATATTTTGATAATCACTCTTCCATCTAACGGAGTTTTCGTAACTGCTAAAGTTATTTCTCTGCGAAAAGTCAGAATGAACTTTTTTTCTTCTGGATGAACCAATCTTCAAATCTTCGAAGCATTGACTAAACTGACATCAATATAATTTATAAAAATCGGCCATCACCACTTCTTGCAGCGTATTTTTATCCTATATGTTGTAACCAAGTTATCGCATAAATCTACTCACCCCATTTTAGTGTTGTGCTGCCGGAACAAACTTCACTATCGGAAACATTTGAATCAATGGCGTAAATGATCAAGAACTTCATTGAGGGTTATCTATCTATTTTGAGACATGGAAAATAAAAGCGAAGAGGTCTAAAAACACGTGCACACCATTCAGAAAAAAATCTCAAATATACCCTTTGATTCAATTAATGTTTGTGCAGATGTTGCATACTTGAGCGGTTCATTTGAAATTTGTTATGTCTATTTTATCATATTCGACTTCCTTGTTTGGATAGGAATATAGTAATCAGAACATGTGATGCTAATTGAAAATTTGTTATATTTGAAGAATAGCTTACGCCCCTAAGTAAAATGATTCAGAAGCAAAAAAATAGTATAGAAATTCAAATCAGTTATATATTCCAAGTTAAAGATTAAATAGGTGATGAGAATCGTTTCAATATATTTTCTAAAGATGTTTTTCAAGCGTTGCGTTAACGCAAAAATAAAGTGATCCAGAACAAAAAAAAATAGTGTAGACATTCAAATCAGTTATATTATATACCAAGTTAATAGTCAGGCCGCCAAACCCCGATTTTTGGCCGAACCCTGCACTGAGAGGTTACGTTTTTTTATTGATGATTCTTAGAGATTCGAGGGTGTAGATTACGAATCTGGAAGGTACTTTTTTGGTACCCTTGAGCATTTTTAGTTATTCAAGATGGCGTCTCCGCCATCTTGAATTTTGTAATCTTAATATTTGACGATCTATTCGACAAAAGTGAATAATTTTTGTCTTTATAGATGCATTTAGTAATAAAAATCACAATAATCAAGAAACATTTAAAAATAAAAAAATCAAAATGGCGGAATCAGCCATATAGGATTTTTTCACTATTAATATTTTTGTTTTATATTTAACCCAACTAAATATTTATATTTTAAGTATATTTTTAATACTTAGTTACTATATATTATAGAACATTACTTTGAAGAAAATATAAAAAATCAAGATGGCGGCTTCGGCCATATTGGATTTTTTCACCGTTTATATAAAGCGATCCATAGGCCCTAAATTAAAAATTCTTTTTATTTTAGTTCTGTCTTAATTTTAGTTTCTATTTTAGTTTTAATATGTAGATTATGAATCTAAAAGATAGTTTTTCGCTAAATTTGAGTATATTTTTATAGCTAAGATGGCGTCTTCCGCCATATTGGATTTTTCTTTCTAATTCAATATTTCGAGTTCTTTTAGGTCAAAAGTAATAGTTTCTTCTTTTCTAGGTGCATTTTGTCGTAAATAATTACCTAAACATTCAAAAAATCCAAAATCAAGATGGCGGCTTCCGCCATCTTGGATTTTTTACCTGCTGATATTACGTGATCCATTGGTGCGAAATTAAAAATTCTTTCAATTTATTTCTAAATTGTGTTTAAAATACTTTAAAACCATGAATTTTGAAGGACAAATATTAAAGATGTTTTCCACCATATTAAGGTTAGGTATTTTAGATATTTTGTTATTCTTTTCTGCAAAATTACTACTAAATTTTTTTAAGAGCCCTACTCTTATAAAAGGCTTCCTCTTTTCAAAAAAGATTACTCTTACACTCCGAAACACAAGATTGCGTAAGCTGGTATCCTCTCAATACTAGAGCCCTCCACCGTTAGGGAACGAGGGCTCTACTCAATACCCCTCACCCTCACATCTTATGAGTAAGGAATTTTTCTCCTGGGCCCATAAATTGAAGTAATGGGTTTGGGCTTGCTGAGATCTCGTGGAGCGGTATAATTCAAAGAATATAGGATCAAAGGTTAATAAACATTCATTAAACTCTGCAAGAAAGACTGTATTTAACCAGAAGAAGTGTTAACGTATTTATTAGAAAACTGAAGGGGATACAATTTCAAGAATAAAAAAAAATAAGAAATGTCTAAGTCCCTTTTTTACAACTTAAATATCATTCATGTTATAATCTTGAAAATAAACCACCTATGACTCTTGAAAGTTATTTAAAAACAGAGTTACCTCTGAGACTGTTATGTGATGGAAAAGTTTCGCTTTACAATGTTATAGAGATAAAGATTTCAAAGACATTATCTTTAAAGAACGCTACCCGGAGTTTAATAAATATACTTAAATTGACAGAAAATATAAATTTCAGATTCAACTAGAAACTACTGTAAAGTATCAACCTCTGCTAGATATGATACCTAATTCTTATCCAGAAGCAACCATGACATCTTTAGCAGAAGCCAAAGGACTCACTAAATTTGCTGGTCAAGAGTTTGCAATTTACTTGGGTCATTAGTTGTATAGGGTGGCATTGCAAATCATCTTGTTGATAAGTTTTATAGGTTGTGTGTGTTTTCAATAATGGGTGAAAGTAGTCTATCCAAAGTCATGTCTAGTGTGTTTGCAGGTATCCCACAGATGCAGAAAGGGAAGAAGTTTCCAAAACCTCAGGACTTTAAGAATGTTTGCAAAATAAGTCATGCGGAATTTGAGGACTCTCAGCCAAACTGCAGCGGAGATCTTCGGTCACTTTTAAAAATAAAGGTTGCGAATAGCAAGATTAGTAGAGTATCTTCGAACTGTTTATTGAAACCAGTTTTCATCAAGATGTTATATGTGAGAACCGGACGGGAAGGAAATTGGTCCTTTCATATTGAAGTTGTTCGCAAAATTCTACCCTATTTCTCTACACCAGGTCATTAAACTATGCACGATATGTATTATTTTATTTAAGAAAAATGGAAAAAATGCCCAAAAATATGTTAAAGAACTTTTTAAAAATCAGATCATGTTATGCGACACATGCCGGGGTTTGGAATGCAATTTATAGTGACATAAGGATTGAAACTACACTCTTAAAACAAACGAGCGGTTTTAACTCTTAAGTCTGAGTTCCATTTAGGAGTGGGTTTCACTCTTTTTGCGGAGTGGGTAAAAGAAATAAAAGAAAACAATCTACGTCCTACACTCTTAAAACGAGCGGTTTTAACTCAGTCTGAGTTAATTACCACTCCTTTCCGTGCCGAAAATGCACTTCTCCTATAGGAGTGAATTTCACTTTTTGTTTTCCCAGGTCAAAATTTATGCTATTTTTGCTTTGCTAACTAGCATAAAAGATGCTACTACTAGCATAAGAAACTAGCATGAGATGCTTAAAATATTTGCTAGTTTAGCATGAAAAACTAGCATGAGATGATTAAAATTCGAACACAATTTATGCTTATTAGCATAAACAAAAAAGCATCACATGCTATAACTGTTGCTTATTTAGCATAATTTATAGCATCACATGCTATTAATTGTTCTTATTTAGCATAATTTTATAGCATCACATACTATTAACTGTTGCTTATTTAGCATAATTTTACAGCATCACATGCTATAAAATTATGCTAAATAAGATACGATATGTACAAAAGTTTTAACTTAGATAACTTAACCACTATTTTTCTTCTATTGGTCAGCTAATAGTCTCAGACTGGCATTATCAGTATACGATGATGACACTTGAACGGCAGGAGGACAGAACTCTCGATCTCTGGGTCCACGGGAAGGCGCTTTTGTCGACGCGACTATGGAAGCTTGTAGTAAAGGATGTTGGTTAAGGAGTTTTATGTTTTTGATTAAGAAATTTTAATTTTGATTTTTCTTTTGCAGGTTTCAAATTCCTTTTAAATATTACTTTATTTAAGTCAACAACACTAATAGAAATGTCAAATTTCAAAATAACTTTTGGTAACTTACGTATTGAAAAGTTTTATGATTTATAATATTTATTCAAAATCTATTTTATTTATTCTATTTTTCAAAAATTAATCATGGCAAAAGAAATTAAAAATTAATTCAAAGTAAATAAAAGAAATCAGTTATCAAGCAGTTAAAATATTTAGCTTTGCCCGCAATTAAAAATGTTGTAGATAAGTAAATAAAAAATAACGATTTCCAATTTGAACTTGATTGTTTCGAAGTTTTCGAAATTATTTGACGCGATTTGTATTTCCAAATTTTTCAGTTTGTTATAGATTGCGATATCGATTCGTCATAATTTTCCGATGAAACCTACGTTGATCGAATTTTCACCTTTGGCCGATATCGGATCAATGACTTTTATCGATAGAATTTCGTTCGCCGATTGCCGATGTCGTCTCGTGAACGTTCGGATTACGGATGCGATATCGCCGGTGATTTTCGTTAAATCCGATCAACGATCAATCGAGCAAATTTCAAGAAACATTGCTACTATGGCCAGAATCACCGTTACTTTTCCCCCTTTTTGTAATAAATTTTTACTTAACCTGTCTCCAATAGCGTTAATGTTTGCACATTTAATTCGCCTTCCAATTTGTTGAACTTCCATGTAACTCTCCTGTATGCTAGTTGTATAGCATGCTAGTTAGCATAAAAAAGCAAAAAATAGCTTGTCAAGGTAACTACCTCAGCATGCTTTTAAGTAGCTCGTAGTGCTTGTTAGCATTATATGCTAGTTTTATAGCACAAGATGCTTTTCTCTGTGTGCATTTTCTCTGTATAGCATTTCATGCTAGTTAGCATAAAAAAGCAAAAAAATAGCTTGTCAAGGTAACTACCTCAGCATGCTTTTGAGAAGCTTGCAGTGCTATTTAGCATCATATGCTAGTTTTATAGCATGAAATGCTTTTTCTGTATGCTACCTTCATAAGCATGACATGCTAACTAGCATAAGGAAGCATATTGTAGCAAAAACATAGCATAAAACATAGCAAAAAATAGCATAATTTTTATGGTAGTACTAGCATAAATTTTGACTTTGGTTTAGAGTGTATATAAAAGCTTCGGCCATGGTCCAAACGGGATTGCCGGAATGACTTTAAAGCCATCAACTCTAAAGACTTGGGCTTAAGTTTACATATTTGTACTCAGTTAGAAGATATATAGCGATAATTCTGTAGTAAAAATATACCTAACATAGGAAGAATTTTTAATTTCGATCTAATAGATCGCCTAATACTAACGGTAAAAATCTAATAATGACAAAGACTAAATCTGGAATGACTATAAATTCAAATAGGTTGCTATTGTGTTCCCCATTTATGTAATTTAAACCATTCTTTATTAAAAAAATACAACTAAAGTAGAAATAATTTTTAATTTTGGACTAATGGGTCACCTAATAATAGAAGGTGAAAAATCCAAGATGGCGGAGTCCGCCATCTTGATTTTGTTGTTTTAAATGTTTAAGTAATATTTTATGATGATTTTAAAGGATTTTAAAATAAAATAAACAAGTAAAAATGAAAGAATTTTTAACTTCGAGCCAGTGAATCACGTAATATTAGAAGATGAAAAATCCAAGATGGCGGAAGCCGCCATCTTGATTTTCTAGTTTTTGAATGTTTAGGTAATTATTTACGACAAAATGCACATAGAAAAGAAAAAACTATTAATTTTGGCTTTAAACAACTCGAAAAATTGAATTAGAAAGAAAAATCCAATATGGCGGAAGACGCCATCTTAAATATAAAAAAATACTCAAAGTTAGCGAAAAATATTTTCTAGATTCGTAATCTACATATTAAAACTAAAATAGAAACTAAAATTAAGATAGAACTAAATTAAATAGAATTTTTAATTTAGGGCCTATGCATCGCTTTATATAAACGGAGAAAAATCCAATATGGTCGTAGCCGCCATCTTGATTTTTTATATTTTCTTGAAAATAATGTTCTATAGTAACTAAGTATTAAAAATATGATTAAAATATAAATATTTTGTTGGGTAAATATAAAACAAAAATATTAAAAGAAAAAAAAGCAATATGGCGGATTCCGCCATTTTGAATTTTAATTTTTTAAATTTTCTTGATAATTGTGATTCTTAATTACTAAATGCATCTATAAACACAAAAACTATTCTCTTGTGTAAAATAGATCGTCATAAATTAAGATTACAAAATTCAAGATGGCGGAGACGCCATCTTGAATAACTAAAAATGCTCGAGGGTACCAAAAAAGTACCTTCCAGATTCGTAATCTACACCCTCGAATCTATAAGAATCATCAATAAAAAAAACTTAACCTCTCAGTGCAGGGTTCCCCCCTTGGCGGCCTGACTATAAGCATTAAATAGGTGATGAGAATCGTTTTAATATATTTTCGAAGGATGTTTTTCAAGCGTTGCGTCAACGCAACAGTAGCGCTTAATGGGTTCGGAAAAACTATTGAGTTGACAAACCCACACCTACAACTTCGATAAATGACAGTACTTTATAACGCCACTTTTTGAAGTTGGTTCGAATAGATATTTTTTAAATGTTTAATAAATTATTTTACAATATAATTATTGAACCAATTTCAAAAAAGGATTATTTTTAATTATTGTGCATATATTTATTATTAAAATAAAAATACTGTACACTAATTCATAGTTTTATAGTGACTAACCATCTGAAATACATCCCCGACACCTCTGATGGCCTTCGCCCTGGGTGTACCTCCTTTCTCTGTGACAGTAAAAAATTCTTTGTGTCTGTCTTACTTGACGAAGGCTTGATAAGCGGGTCTCTGATCAAGCACACAAGCCGGAATATACATGAACCTACCCCCCCCCCCCCACCTCTGTTGCCATAAGGCTATGTCCTGACTACGCCACAAATGCCACAAAGGCAACAAATGCAACAAAACTTGGCGACTTGGCAGAGTCATCCCCCATGCTATTGCATTGCTTGGCGCCCTTGGCGGTCGCCAAATTTTGTTGCATTTGTTGCCTTTGTGGCGTTTGATGTCGTAGTGAGGGCATAGCCAAATAACATGTTTACTTGTGATTTAAAATGTGTTCTTTTTTTGTGTTTGTAATTTAATATAATCTACTTTATCATGTTCATCAATATGGTCTTTGTGACCCTTGACGTTCTGACTAATTTATTGCGATTTTATTTGTTTATTTTCTTCAAATTCTTCTCTGTTTGTGTGCCGATAAAAATTATTATTATAATCATTAAAGTTAATGAGGCATTTGAACCTGCTCCCATTTCCCCCATAAGGGGAAATGTGACCGGAATTGTCGGCTTTCCTAACCGGAAGAATTCTCTCTGTGTTAATAAAATGAGTAAAGATGATTTTCGAAGCTTAATTTCTTCTGCTGTATTACATAGTTTCAACAAAAGGTTTTTATCTAATACATCTAGCTAGCTTAAATGCACGTTTAATTACATTTTTGAAATTGTTTCGCATATTTTATTGTAAAATTATATATTCATTAATAAATATAAAAATATTCAAACCAATTTCAAAGTCTAGAAATATGGAGACATTTATAAGACAGCAGCATTTATCTTTTAAAAAACATTTTTTTTTGCGAAAATATTCGAGAAAGCTGGAATCAATAAGTTTATTATTAGTTATTTTTTCTTCTCCTTGGATAAACACAGAGAGAAACCTTCATTTTGGAAAGTATACTTCCATTGCGATTCCCCCTTAACGTAAATATGTATTATAATAACAAATAAGTAACTATAAACACATTTATAAATTATCGTTCCTTTAAAACCATAAAAAGTAGAATTTGAAGTAGTAGTTTTTGAGGTATATTAATGAAAAGTTTTTTTTTCTCAATTAATTCCTAAAAACTTAATAGTTTCTTAAGCATGAGAAAATGTTTTAACGCTTCGTGATATTATCAAATTTTATTTCCCGTAGAAAATGGGAATTAGTACTTTTGTATAAATGTAATAAAATACTTCAGTACTGGTATAAATTAAAAAAAAATAACGAAATAATTTATTTTTTTTATTTCCTACTTGTTTTCAACTGGAAACAATTTTTTTCACAAATTAACCAAATTCTAATCAAATATGCCATTTAATATAATAATATTAGAATTTATGCAGACAACAACCATACATATCTTGCCCATTTACGTTTGAAAAGAAAAAGTGTAAAATACGGAATATTCAAATTTTTTAACTTGTATACGATATTTAAATCAGTCCTATATTGTGTTTACAATTTCTATAAAAATACAAAAATAAATTTAATTTTTTAAAAATAAATTTTAAACTGCGTAATAAACAAAAATAAGTAGGTTTGTAACATGATCTGTCACTCAGCCCTCTTCCACACAGCATTTGTGTTCAAGAGGAAAAAGTCGCCAAACACAATATTAATTCTATTATAAACAGATCACATTTCCACACTAAACAACAACAAAAATTTACACGCTAAATTTAGCGCTAGTTTCATTTATTTTATTTCGAGAATTCAATAATTATTTATTCAATAATTTTTATTGTTTTCAAAAATTAATTTATATTTCAAAGAATAAATATTTAATATTCCCCTCTTTTAAATAGAACCAAAACATTTCTCTCTCTCTCTCATATCAACATACAAAGAAAGAATCTCTTAGTGAAATATATTTGGCGTCATTTGAAACTGATTGATGTGGCAAAAATACATTTCTTTTAATTTATTATTTAAAAGAATTAAAGTTTCTCGAGTGATTGTTGCGAATGGCAATGGTGATTTATTTCTTATAAAAATGGCTTCTTATGCCTTTTAAATTTGCATTAAATTTTGCAGTTTTTTAAATAATTAAAGTACTTCGAATTCGATTTTTTTTCTGAGATTTTCATTGTCTTCTAATTTCGATGCGCTGAATTTTTTGACGTGTCACACTTGCATGTAGCATTTGTAGTTTGGGCTATGAAACTGTGCGACGGACGGATAGACGGACGGATAGACGGACCGAACGATTATAATACCTTCGACTTTTTACGTTATAAACGTAGTGTGGAAGCTAAAATATTTCTAATCCCATTAAAATATGCCTAAATTTACTTACGCTTTAGCATGGGCTCCGTAAAGTGGAGTCCTTTCTGTATCTTCATATCCATAAGTATCGTATGAATCGCACGCACCACTCACAATGTCATTCTTGATATCCGTACTGCTGTTGGCATTCGAGCCTTTAGCTTTAGCAAACATAGTTTGTAGTAATCCTATTGTTAACACGAATAATCTGTAAGAAATGTAAGTGATTTAAGAAAAATGAAAATTTGAATAGCTCTGTTCAATGCACTCGTCGGCAATGCTGTTTACCAATTAAAACATTATACACGTGACCAACGGCTGTTTATATAAGCAAAGTGAGCGGGAGAAAGATTTATCAATCTTAATGGACGAAATAAATAAACAAACATTTCAAAGTCAGGAGGGAAAATAAGGCACATGTTGTAACCTCACAGAAATACTTGAGCGCCATTGGTGAGGAAATCGGGTGAAATTTTTCTTTTCCTGTTCGGGGTTCATTCATTGATTTTTTTTAACAGGGATTGTGAGTCCCACAGAGCTAATGCATTAGTTTTGGAATCACAATTACCGCAGAAGTATTGCTTTGCCATGTTATCCCATTTTCCCCAAATATGGGAATCATCATAGCATCATTTTACAACAAAATTGAAAAGAAAATAACATCCGGTTATTTAATTATTAATTGATAACGGTTTAAAATAGTGTCGAGATCTGCTGTATATTTTTGGCATTTTAAAACTTAAAAACTATATAGTAATTAAATAACTAGATAAAATTTTCGTTTTAAATTTGTTTCATTTCTATGTTATGTTGATTCTCATACCTGGGGAAAAAGGGCTACATGGCAAAACAATACTTCTGCGGAAGTTGTGATTCCAAAACTAATGCATTAGTTCTATGGGACTGACAATCCCTTTTAACCCTTTTACCTCTCAAAGGAAGGAATTATCCTGTTCCTGAAGTCCAAGCTTTTCGTGGGAGGGAAAAAGCAAAATGGAATATAAATATTTTTGATTGGGCAATTGTAGATTTTCAACTGTTATCTTTTTTCCCTTTTAGTTTACAAATACCATATAATGTAATTATTAAACAAAATCAAAAGTTTAAGAAAAAAAAATTTAAAAATAAATTTCTTATAATAAAACTTTTTTTTTTGTAAATACAGTAGACATGGAACGGATTTAAAAAAAAAGTTTTTTTTTTGTCTTAACTATAAATTGCAATTATAACCTACGAAAATATTTTTTAAAGTTCCCAAATTTATCCATTTAATAAATTAAAAATAAATTTGATGGTTGAAATAATACAACTTTTTTTATTTAGAAAATATGCGAATTAAAAAAAATAGTTTTATCTTTAACATGTTGACATGTTTCATACATGTTAAACTGTCCACCTTCCATGGGTTATGGGGACATATACCATGGGTTCCATGGGGACAACAACAGCACCATGTTAACATGTTGATACCCGTACATGGTAACGACGAAACACAATCAATATTTATACTCTCAACATGAAAATTAATCTATCATCTTGAACCAATAAGACGCATTTTTTAAAACTTAATTTATTTCCCTGCAAATACTTGAGTTTTTTCAAAAATGTGAAAGAAATATTTTATTTTTTAAACTATGTTTCTAAAGTATTTATTTGCAATGGTTTTTATGCATTTTGAGATTTACGAAAATTAATTTAGACCAAATTTAAACTTATGTATAAATAAAAAAACAAAATTTTCACGTGGAAAGGCAACATATAAAAATAAGCAAACGTGATTTAAAGTATACTAAGTTTCGTTTGTCTCGGGCATGTAATGTTTATATTCGTATTTTTTTAATGTTTTTGGCGAAGATAAACTTTCAATTTTATTTTTAATAAATATGAAGTAATTTTTTTTTATTATTTAAAAATATTATTTAGTTATAAAAATATTAGTAAAAAAATTATTATAGTAAAAAAAATGTTTAATAGGCAACAGACAACATTAACACTAGAGAGAAGGAGACTTAGTGTATACCTTTATTGTCCAAAGCAGTCAAAATGACTGCAAGGTGAAATAATAATTATTGTGCAATGAAATTTGTTTAAAATTAATTTTTTATATTTCTTATACTATTTACAGTCATATATAGCAAGAAAATACTCTAGTATTTACTCTCGTATTATATCAAAGTGTATCGATTACAGTAATTGATACTCTTTTTCTTTAATGGGGCTGCAATATTGGCGGTCAAGCCTTTGCAGATTCAGCATATTCCCTAGAACTGAGAGCCATTTTTTGTGGCACCATCTAAGTGACTCTCGCTACCAATTTTGACGCGCAGAATACAATGAATCTGAGCTCTCTGTGGATGTTAAAGCATGCCGAGATTTAATTTTGCCGAGAGAACCCAAGCCAAATGGGCCCTTCCAGGGATCTTTTACACTCTTAAAACAAACGAGCGGTTTTAACTCAGTCTGAGTTAATTTCCACTCCTTTCCGTACCGAAAATGTACTTCCCATTTAGGAGTGGATTTCACTCTTTTTGGTAAAAGAAATAAAAGAAAACAATCTACGTCCCACACTCTCAAAACGGGCGGTTTTGACTCAGTCTGAGTTAATTTCCGCTCCTTTCTGGTGCTGAAAAAGCACTTCCCCTAGAGGAGTGGATTTCACTCTTTTGTTTTAAGAGTGTACATGCCACATAAACATATGACATGCGTGCCCACGATTTCCCCATCCAGAAAATCCGACGACTCAGCCAGGGCTTGAACCCGCGTTCTTGGGTTTACAAGGCGGACACGCTAAACCTCTCAGCCGCTGAGCCGCTAACTGAACTGTTATGAACAGTATCATCCTTCCCTCCTAAACTAAGTTATCACTCATTCAAGAGGAACGAGGTGCGTGGGCATTGAGCAGGCTTGGCATAAAGATTCGAATGACAAATAACGAACAAGTGACGAAAATATTAAAAAAAAACATAAACGAAGTTCGACTGCTGTTTTATGTTATAGTATAAAAAAAAAACTACCAGTAGTCATTTTCTAATTAAGAAGACCGACTGACAGTCATTTTTTTAAAACTGAAAGTGTTTATCAAATGGGATATTTTTTTAGCTTAATTTCTCCAGCTGTTTTGAATATCTTACTAAGTTCTTTTTATATGATAGATTCAGTTGACTTAAATTTATCTAGAATTAGTTTTGTTTTAATTTTAGGTTTTTTATTTAATTTTATTTGTTAATATGAAGTAAAAAAAGCTATATTTTTCCTTAATTTGACGTAAAGTCTAATCATTTAATCTATAGTTTTTATCGTTGCACTAATGTCCATGTGTGCTTGTCAATAAACGTGAACAAAAAAATTTGTGGAGTAGAAAGCGGGGCGGGGGGAAGGAGGAGGGGGACGTTCTGAGCGATGTTCGAGAAAGTAGAATTGGAATAATATCGAACTATAATGCACTAAGATAAATAAGGATATAAGTTGAAACGCCCATATGTTTAAAGTTCTTTCAAAGTTAAACATTTGTTTTAATGTTTATTTAATTGCTGTTTTTTACATTCCTAATGTGAAATATAAGGTACTAAAATTATTGTATTCATGGAGATTTAATGTTTTTTACACGTTTTGGAAGATGCTGATTCTGAAAAAGGGGGTTTTTGAACATTGGTACTTCTGTCTGAAATCACTCTATAGCTTGAACTAAAAAAGCTACGGACTTCAAAATTGGTACACCAGTTCCTAGTATCTGTCGAAAGTCATAATAAGGTTTTGGAGAAAATAGCGCAGGCGCAAATTATTGCTGCCATAGACCTTTTTAGGTTTTGAAGCTTCCCGTGTGTTGACCGGGGAGGTGGTGCACATTTTTTAAATCTAATTTCTTGTTAGATGTCAGCTAATTCCTGAAAATAGAGAGGAAAAAATGCTTAAATCCCTCGACTGTACCATATTCCAACTAAGATATGTATTTTTATGCTATGTCATTATACAAAATCCAGCTATGGAATAATTTTTTTTTTTAAAATCTTGGTGCACATTAAAAAATATACACCAATGATTTTCATTATTAATATTGATTAATATTTTTGGTGTCCAAAAATGTTTTAAAGTATAAACTTTGAAACTCAAATTATCAGTAATATCAAATATAGTTAACTTCTCAGTATTACATTAGAATCCTTTAAAATCCTAAAGAATCCATTAGTATCCTTTCTTTATTTGCCAACCCTCTGAGGGATACAGACGTAAAAACCCTTACCCGACTGTCAGGTTTTCCAGCAACACACATAATTTTTAAATTTAATAATTTTATTAAATTGCAAAATTTAAAGCATAGAGGAGTCATTTCAATAAAAAATTTAAGAAATTAAATTTTCAGTTAAAATTTTAATTAAAATCTCATTCAGTGAAAACAAGTTTACACATCAGCCAATTTGCTCATCCCTCAGTGGGTTAACAAGCTTAAATTATTCAAATTATATAATTATGAAAATCTTACCGGGATCACTGCCATAACACTTTAAAATAAGCTCTTAGAGTACTTTTAGTGCATAGCATTATTAAACTTCATTTAATTGAAAATAGACCAAATAGATGCATTTAATAAAGGTGTATCTGTGAAGCTTCCCTACTTTTCTAAAACAACAATCTAATGTAGTACTTCTATTATGATCTAGCGGGGAAATTGCACGAATATCATTGGTCAAAAGAAATATGCGCGTCATCATTTCATCGAATTGTATGTTATACAAACTGCTTGAGATTTATGACATGAGAAGGCTAGCTGCAAGTGTTTAGTTTAAGCTTTAAAGAAGTGATGGGTTGTTTGTGGGAAATAAATATCAGAAATATTCGTCTGGTAGACGCCGTTGCCCATTATCTAGGTTCTTCTTTTCTGTTCTTAAGGATTTTGATTACCAATTTTTATTCTGGTAGGTTAGGAGGGGGGGGGCAGATGATTAGAAATAACAAGAATTTGTTAGATGTTTTACAAAATAAATAATTTACATATATATTTTATAAAAAAATATTCGCCCCCCCCCCTCTAAAATTTCAACGACGCAGTCTGCGTCGTTGCCCCCCTCTCCTCCCTGTAGGCACCCCTGAGTAATGCACAACCCATCGGTGAAAATGATGGAATGGAGGAAAACCCATCAACTCTCTATGACGTCGAGCTGGGAATCAAAAAATTAAACTGTAATAAATCTTCTGGACCAGATGGCATTAAAGCAGAACTCATAAACGTCAATGACAGTAAGCTATATAAAGAATTCCATAAACTAATTTGTTGCATCTGGACACAGGAACTAATGCCCACTGAGTGGGAAGGAGAATCTGTCTGTCCCATATATACAAAAGGATACAAACTAGAATGTTAAAATTACTGGGGTATAACCCTATTAAACGCAGCATATAAAATTTTCTCCAGTATTCTTTATGAGCGATTACTTGTTTATACTTCCAGAGTAATCACCAACCACCGATGTGGTTTAATTCAGAAAGGAAAAACAACAACAGACCAAATACATTCAATTAATATTTTTTTTAAAAAAACAAAAGAATATAACATCAATACATACCACCTGTTCATTGATTTTAAAGCTGCATACTTGAAGCTATGAAGGAATTTAAAATACCAACAAAACTAATAAATCTGACTGGAATGACTCTTAAAACAGCAAAAAACAGTTCAACTGCTTGCTTTTGCTGACAACATCAACATTATCGGGGGAACTTAAAACGCTGTTGTTGATGTTTTCACCTCACTTGAGATTGCAGCTAGTAAGATGGGGTTAACCATCAATGAAGATAAAACTAAGTACTTGATTGCGACATGTAAAACAGTAGATAGGGCTCTACTAAAGATAAATAACTACACGTTTGAAAATGTTAAGCAGTTTAAATACCTGAGCACAATAATCTCAAGCTGCAATGACTTAAAGCTCGAAATTAAAAGCAGACTAGCAATGGCTAATAAATGTTTCTATGGACTTAAAAGCCAACTGAAATCAAAATACATTAGCACTAAAACAAAGGTAAACCTATATAAAACCCTGATAAGACCTTTCGCCCTGTATGGCAGTGAATGCTGGGCTCTGAACAGGGCAGAAGAAGACCGCTTTTATCTATTTTTGAAAGAGAAATACAAAGAACGATTTTTGGACCAGTTAAACAAGACGGTGTTTGGAGAATCGCCTACAACCACGAAATATACAAAAAGTGTGGTGAATCTGACATTCTAAAGGTGGTAAAGGCATTAGGTGGGCTGAGCCATGTGTTTCGATACGAAGACAACTTCCCCACTAAAAAAGTGACTTTTTCGAAGGAAAACGGAGCAGAGGAAGACCCCCGACTAGATGGCTGGGTGGAATGGGACCTCAAGGGGTTAGGAGTAAACCGATGAAGGGACATTGTAAGGGACTTAGTCAGATGGAGGACACTTGGAGAGATGGCCTGGGCCTGTAACAGGCTGTAGTGTCAACGAAGAAGAAGCTATTGGAATCACGTTATTAGGGTATAAAATTACCTTTCAGGTATCCGAACACTTCGGAGCACTTTTTAAAAAATATGAACAAGAAAACAACTTTAGTAGTAGTTTTGTGTGTATGTGAAAAAAATAACTATTTATAGAAAGTAAAATTTGGCATACATACCAATTTTTTTTAAAATATGGTAATTTTATGCATGTTTTTTGCAGTGTTTTGTCATAAACTTCAATGAGGCTAGAAAAAACTGTTTGACCTATTAAGAAATTAAAACTACCGAGTTAAACTGTAAACTTATGTCTAGGGAATATACCTAAAACCAAAAGATTTTTATTTAAAAATAAAAATTTTATTAGTAGTCGAACAAAGACAGTCTGATTTTCAACATTTTTTACGGCGTGTCAAAATGATTAATAAGTCAAAACAAAATAAAAAAAAACATATTTCTTCCAAGTTTTTTAGTTATATTCCCTAGACAACAATTTTTTAAATTAGTAGAAAAACGAATTTTTAAAATTCCTCAATAATTTTTTGAGTTATATTTTTCCAACTGAAGCTATTTATTGAAAAACTGAAATGCGAGAAAAACGTATTTAAAGTTTCAACATCTGGTTGATTCTAGTGCTACTGACCTTTACTAAATTAATCACTAAGTTCGTTCTAACTAATTCACTCCCAATAAATTTTATGAAATAAATTGACCCTAAATTCTTCACGCTTGCATTCTTAGATGTTTAAAAATGGATTTTACCTTTTTTTTTACAAATAAAGTTTTGAAAAAATTATTGCAATAATTTATGCAAAAGTTATGATTCCAATATTTCCCCCCTTTTAAATTTTAGTTAAAAAATTTAGATTTTTTCCCCTGTTTTTTACCATTTCATTCTGGATGCATAATGAATCTATTTCACAAATTTTAGATTTCTATAATAAAAAATAAGAAGTTGGAACTGAAAGGGTAAACAAAAGTACGCAAAGTGCTCCCCTAATTCTTTTGAGCAGAGTATTTGTATATCAAGTCGAATGACATCGGAAACCTTCACAAAAATAAGATTAAACTGTCGACAGATGATTGGACAGATAACGTGTTAAAATAAATAAAAAGATTTAGCTGCGATAATTATTGCACCATTGTTTTGATTTATGGTAAATCTCTTAAGGAATAAATCTCAAGTCATTCTAAAGTCCAGCTGATTTATTTTTATCGATTAATTGAAACAAGTGCTACGACACACAATGCTGCAAAAGAAAAAAAAGTTTTGGACCACCCAAATATATGTCTAAAAACAAGAATAGTCCTTTCAGTGACGTATTTACCTGAACATAAGCAAAGTTTCTGTCAAAAACTTAATATATATCTAGAATATTTTAAGGAGTCTTGGACACACAAATTCTTCACCAAAATTAATGTCTTAAAAATAATTCAATCATATTTCAGAATAATTTAACGTAAAAGTTACATTTATATCTGAAGTGAGCTTGATATGTTTAGTTTCTCGTTTCAGGACATATGTGTCTTCCGATTGCCAAACCTACTAGAAAGACAGCCAGAAGAGAAGGTATTAAGGAAAATTTAAGTACTTATTTTTGTGTCAATGTTCTTTGCATTTGGCCGCTTATAAGTCTTCGTCAAATAAGAGAGACACAAACCGATTTTTTACTGACACACAGAGAGATAGTACAACCAGTAGGCGGGCGGGAATCGAACCCGCATTCGGTACAGTGAGCAGACTGTAATGGGCCTGACCAAGCACACAAACCTGAATATATATGTCTACCAACCAACCAACCAACCTTTAATGGGCTGCAATCAAACCTACTAGGCCACCAGGCCCCTAATTCCAAGCAACAAATGACAACAAACCGTTGAAACTGTTGCCATCTACGACGTGAAACAACCCCATTAGCATTGAATTTTGCTGCTATTAATTTTTTATTAAACATTTACATGATAAATTTGGCAAGTTTCATTTATTTTCTAGTGAAAATTCAATAATTATTTCTTATCGTTTGCAATATTTTTATTTTAAAGAAGAAATGAAGAGCTTAGTGGAAGAACGTCCTAAGTGACATTTTTGAAACAGTTGAGATTTTTGTGTCAATGAACATATTACTAACTTCTTTAACGATAACAAGTTCCAGCTTTTTCATAAACTTTAAGTTAAGTATATTTTTTACGTTTTACAAGTACAGTTTTCAACAGATCTGAGTGCAAATGAAAAACTTTAAAGC